>JADLZK010012026.1:0-571791 GCA_015847255.1 Hyparrhenia diplandra | reverse complement strand
TCAAATATCCTTTTCTAAAAAATTGTTCAAACATCCTTTTTCATGTAGGCCAAACAACCTTTTTTCGTCTACAGTGCTCGATCGATTTGGTTTTGGCAGCATCCCTATCCACGGCCTACGGACTACTACACGGATGTGAACAGTGAAAGAGATATTTGGATTTGGTGCCGAGAGTGGTTGGGGTGTGTGGTTGCTAGCTCTCGGTTTTATTAATAAAAGTTTTAAAGAATGACTTAACTTTGATTATATTTACGTAAATTTTTTAAATAAAGACGAATTGGTTAAACTTGGAGCCAAAAAAAGTCAAACGACTTACAATTTAGGATGGAGGGAGTACGTATGTTTCAAGAGTAGGTAAAGGTGTGTTTAGTTTGGCTACAAAATTTGTTCAAATATCCTTTTTCAGCCAAACATCCTTTCTCGATCGTCTACAGAGCTCGGTCGATTTGGTTTTGGCAGCATCCCCATCCATGGCCTACGGACTACAGGGATGTGAACAGTGAAAGAGATACTCCTATTTGGATTTGGAGCCGAGAGTGGTTGGGGTGTGTGGTTGCTAGCTCTCGGTTTATTCGTACGCACGTGTAACAGATTTTATAGAAAAATAGCAGTGTCATAAAGCGGCGTCTGTGGCAATAATTAAAGGCGAGATTCTCCACGTCCCTCTCAAAATGCGCGTGAGCCACTCATGCTCGAATCGAATCGAATCGGTCCATGCCACTGCTAGCGCACAGGTACCTTTCTTGATACAGTATGATCAATGATCATCGAGTCGGTGTCATGGTCCATATTGCACGGTCTCAGATCTGGTAACAAACATTGATCTCTGATAGGAGTAGCCTTTTATTTATTTATTACTCTATGAATGAACAAACGACGTTCAGAGGTGGTCATAGCCCCTGTTGTATTAACTATCATCCGTCAGTGCCCACGTTGTTCTTGTAAAATGAAAGCGAGAGAAAACAGAGCATGTGCATGGGCACACTGTTCTCTGCTCGCTCGGTCACGTTGAGACAAATTGATCATGTCCTATAAATCAGTGATAAATTAAACTTGTACTTGAAAAAACCAGCAATTGAATGCAAATTTTGAATGTGTTCAAAGTTACATTTCTACTACTTTGAAAAACTAGGGATATTTACATTTTGTTAAGAAAAATAATACTAGCAAAAGTTACGCTGTAAAGACCTTGATGGATGGCATGGTTGTGTTGGTGGAGCCTCCCAAAGGCGATCCCAAAGGTTGTGAACACTTTATTCTAGAACACTATCCCACTTTGGCTTATGCACTACTACAAACGATACCCATTAATCATACTTAAATTACTCTAACCCTAATTCGACATAAGAACCCGAGGTACCCGATCCTAAATTCAGATAGCAATCATGATCTCCTGAAATTAGTTTGGTAATTCGGGTAATACCCCAGTATTCCGAACTACCCAAACTACCCATGTGTATGTCGTTGTGTTTATGATGTATAGTTAGTTGAACACTTAAACTTATCACTTTATTAGTATATGATTCTCTTTATATGAACCACTGATTGAAATATTACTATTATTCTCTACAAATTGCTAAAATTACTACTAAATTGTGTATAAGTTGTTACTAAGGGCCTGTTTGGATGCTTGCCAAGGTTATGCATGAGAGGCGGGTAAGCCGAGTCAACGTTTTTTTTTTGACCGAAGTCGAAGGAAACCCCACCCTTATATTTTTTGTTTTTTTAATAATGCCAAATCCGCTCCCACCGGGATTCAAACTCGTGACCCCACCCTTATATTTTTGTTTTTTTTTAATAATGCCCCAACCAAATCCGCCCCCATCGAGATTCAAACTCGGGACCGGCGGGTGCCTCTAGAGTGTCCAGGCCGGGCCGGGGTAACCAACCCAACCCTAACATCCTTTAGCAAGCGAGTCAAAGCTTGATGTTGAGATTAATTCGTTAATAGTGATTGGTTACACACACCGCCGCAAAAATCTAGGAAGCAATGGTTGGGGAATCGGCTTTTCAATGAGATTTTGTAAAGTTTTTGTTGGAACTATCGTGGGTTGTGACATTACATTCGAGATATAAAAATTTAAAACAAGAGATGATTATTTTGATATAGATACCTAGGTCATGATCTTCCGTGGTGCGTGTGTGGTTTGCTTTTGAGGGGACGTGAGTGCTACAAGTTCGACAATTCAAAAGAATTTTTTGAGACTCCTATTCACCCCTTCTATTCGCCTTTTTAGTCTTTCAACTGGTATCGGAGTCGGGACGTGTTAATGGGCAATGTAGCGCTGCCCGCCTATTGTATTCTCACTCCAATAGTGATTCACAGACATAGTGAAGTTTCACAACAATCTCGCCGCTAGTCCTTTCTTAGCTCGATTTTCGGAGTTTGGTATGCGAGGCCTGGGCCTGGTTCCTCTCGTTTTCTCGTTTTGTAGCGCTGCTGCACCTGAATCTACTCAAGAACCAACTAAACGGGCCGACCCGACTGTTCCGAGCAGTGCTCGGTACAGCCGATTGTTCCATGGTTAAAAACAACCGGCTGTTTTTAACCATTGAAACAAACGTCTCCACAACAGACCAATGAGCCGATTGTTTTAAATAAAGAAAACAATCGGCAGCTGACAACCAACAGATACACATCGGATGGATTAAAAAAACAAGCAGAAAGTAGGAGACGTTTGGCTACTACACATGACAAAGTTCCAGACTCAAGTGTTGACACACACAAGTGCCACAACAAAGACTTTGGCTACTACTATAGACCTGACAAAGTTGCAGTGCAGAGCCTCACAAGGATTGACAGGCAATTTCTTCAGGGTTCAGGCATGCTCCACTTGATCCTCCTCCTTTGGTCAGAATAATAGGATACATCTCGTATAGCACAGACAGAGAGTGCACCACGAAGAACCCCACATATCACCTTATATAGAGGAGAACCAACCTCATCTTCAGTCTAAGTCTGTCTGAAAGATAGCTACAACTGCTTGTAGAAAAAAATATAACAATGTTCAGAGAAGAGATGCATGCTTCATTACTGTAAAAATTCCATATTTCAGTCAAAATCTTGAACCAACAAAAAACTTGAGGACATAAACAGAAACCAGGAATTGATATACCAACTGCAAAACCTAGATTAAAAAATATTGACTGATCTAGGCATGAATAACAGAGCTAGACTGCTATAATTTGAACAGATGAGCAATTTCATAACCAAAACGGTGTTAAAAGATAAAATCATATCTAGTAACTACAAACCAAACAAATGGGGTGGAAAAACAACAATAGGATTGGAAATCAAATAAACCTGGTTACATGTCAACTTCAGATCGATTAATTTTGAAATAACTCTTAATAACTTATCAGAAAAAAGGTCAGAGGCCAAGGGCAAGACTCTCACCATACTTATAAATCTTCAAATAGCATCCCACCTAAATCTTCAACGCTGATGCCCAAAAATATAGCCCCAGAGATGCTGACAACTATACCAATTCTTCAGGAGCTGTGCATACACTTGATCAATTAAAAATTGCCTAAAAAATATTTATCCAAAAGATGACAGTAATGAAAAAAAAATATAAAGTATACACTAGAAAGCTGGCCTTACAATGTATACATAACCAAACAACACTCCCAGACCATGGCTCATATAGACCAAAAAAAAAAAACCAACACAGCGGCAGATACATACTTTGTGAGGATATATCAGCATAGTGTTACCTTGGAGAATGACCTCAAATCATGATGACAAGCATGAATGTTGCATATCAAAAACATAGGCTAGAAAAATGGGACTATAGCTGACCTTGCAATGTCGACATCAAATGTCACAACAGACGGTGCCAGACTCAGAAACCCATGAGGTTGCTGGTGCCAAAAATATCTATGTTGTGAATTGAGACAACATTCCCAGAATATGGCCACCATAGAGCCCCAGAGATGTTGTAGGCCACAAGGACATTGAATAAAAGGCTTCAATGATCTCTCCGCGTTGAATGACCTTCAAAGGCTGCAGACACAAATACTAAAATATGAGAAAAGGTCAAATACTCAGATTTTTAAACAGATGCCTTGATAGGCACATAACCATAAACCCATATAGCCAAATACTCAGCTATCACCTATTTATAGTTAGATTTACATATATTCAATTCAAATAGCAACAAATGCCCAAATGCTACAAATTCTCAAATGCCCAAATCTGAGTATAAAGATGCCAAAATGCCCAAAGGCCCAAATGACTAACAAATGACTACCTAATGCCCAAATGGCTAACAAATACCAAGCAAATTGCCCAAATGGCTAACAAATGCCAAGCAAATTCCCAAATGGTCGACAAATGCCAAGCTAATGCCCAAATGGCTTACAAATGGCTACCTAATGCACAAATGACCAAATGGCTCACAAATGTGACCAAATGCCTAAATTAAATGCCAAGCTAATGCTAAAATGGCTAATGCCCAAATTAATAGCTAATGCCCAAATGGCTTACAAATCAATACCTAAATAATTGACAAATAACAAGCTAATGCCAAAATGGCTAATTCCCAAATGAGTACCTAATGCCCAAATGCCTAAAAAAATGCCTACCTAATGCCCAAATATCAAAATGGCTAACAAATGCCTACCTAATGCCCAAAAAAAGTTGGAAGTGAGAGCTCAACTTCCAATGTTGACATCACCACAAGTGAAGCCAGGATCAGATGACTAGTGGGGTTTGTAGTGCCCAAATGATCTAAAGGGCAAATTGAGACAAAACACTCTTAGCTTCCCAAAACCATAGCTTCAGATCATGTATTCCATGGTGCCATGAAAACCATCTAGACCAAGACGCTCTAGAAGAAAATTGCAAAATTATGCACAGATCAGTGAACTGATTATTATTATGAACTAACGACCAAACAAATACACTACAGATTGCATCCAAGAAACTCACCATAGGTCATAGACATGATGATAATAGACAACTTCTTCATGATCTGTATATACCAACAATATGAGAACAAATGCAGAGTTAGTGCTTATAAATAAATTAGATATTCATGCATTACAGCCATGCCCTCATAATAATTTAATTTTGAAAAAAGCATAGATCCGTTACAAAAAACTACTAATAGCATATAGCATTTTTTCAAAACATGTTCTCACTGATCAATCCTAAACAAAATGGCATTACTGTATCCATAGTCACTAGTATATCTATAAAAAGCATCTTTAAAAACAAACTACATGTCTCATGGTCACTCTAATATATACAGGTAAATATACTACTAAAAAAAGGATACAGAGCATATATATGATAATATCATAATCGACCACATAGAGAAACATGGAAAAACATTCACATACATGATGATGATACACTTTGTGCTTGGAAAATTTCACCAATTAATTGCAACAACTCTATACATAGTGAAATACATCCGAATTAAAACAATAACTGCAAACTGGATCCATGTAATTAGGAAAAAAACGATGATCAAGTTAGACCAATTCCCCCAACTGGCATCTAACATACATTTATACCTATCATCAGATAATAAGCATATCCTCTGGCATTCACAGACATATCTCCAGATAACATTAGATAACAGGGATAACCATACAAACCCTGATTAAAAATAGCAGATGAAAGCCCCTTATAACAGCCGAATAAAGTAGTTGTTGACACCATTAAGTTGACATAACAAGCAAAAAGTCTGAATCCCCTTAGGTTAACATATAATAGTAATGAAAACACTAACAAATTGAATCACCTTAGGACATTCAGACACACATCACATGACACTGAGAATTCAGAAAGCAAAGCAACATGGTATTGCAATTCCTATCCCCTTGTGTTGGGCCACTACTAATTAACTCCAACCACGACACTAGGTAACTAATGAACACATACTACTACTGACCTAGACAGAACATCAAGACGAATACTAATTTAGAAGGCATGCAATGCAGCAAATGATTAGTTTCTGACGGAAGATAAGCACAACACATACTGACAAAGTACTTCCAACAGAGAAAACAAATCTGAACAAGGAAGAAATCACATCCAGCACAAACCTGCATGCAAAGGAATTCAGAATTAATTTACCTGCATGCAAAGGAATTCAGAATTAATTTACCTGCATGCAAAGGAATTCAGAATTAATTTAGCTGCATGCAAAGTTTCAGACTCACACACAAGCACAACAAAACTAATCTGTTCAGTCGATAGCTTTGCTCTTCTAGATTGAAGCCAAATTTCAGACAATGAGTTCTCTCCTCTAAATTCTGACCAAAAATAGAAACCCAATAGGTGCCAAAAAATTGAGCCTAAATTTAGACGGTACACCAGTTGCTCATCGGGCTCGCCCCTGCCATGAATAGTAATCAAGAGGAAGAGCAGAGCAAGGTTAGGGGACCATCGGCCATGGAAATGGCAGCTTCCTCACGGGTCAACTACAGAATTAGTGATGTGATCATGTGAGAGGGACAGCAGCAGGGAACAACAGCTCTCGAACTGCATGGATCTGCAAGGGGGACGCATGGGAGAAGATCCACTCCGGGAACCCCCGATGAGCACAACGAGACCCCCGCGGACCAAGGCATAACAATATGTTCACCAGGTAGCCCACACCCCAGAGGAGCACCACGAATCGCCATCAAAATCAAAGGATTCCACAAAAGCCAACCATCCAGGATCACACAAATGCCGCGACAGCACGCGGATCGACGAAAATTTCAGAAAAAACAGGCAAAATCAAACAAAAATAACCACGGCCAACGAATCTCCATAGCAAAAAACCTTGGGGAATGCATAGATCGAAGGGAATTACTAAGGGAGCAACGTACCTTGACGAACCCTAACAGAATCGCCACCGCGACTCCCGTCGTCGACTGGAGAGAGGGGAGAGGGGGGAGGAAGCGGACGAAATGAATCCAATGACCAGGTAGCCGATGCGGTCGGGCGCGAGATCCAGAAATCTGAAAAGACAACTCAATCAGATGGGACCCATCTGTCATACAACAGAACAAATAAAAACAAACAGAGCACCGCATCCAGACGCACGATGAAGATCGTTCGGCCAGAAACAGCCGATTGTAAAATAAAACGGAACAACCGCCTGTCAAATAGACTTAATAGAAGGGTACACAAGTCACAACCAGAAATGACACAGTGCACGTCAACACGACATTGCGTTGCTTTACACGTCGTTTGCAGACGTTCAACCGAGGCTGGCCAACAGGTCGACGTAAAAACTTACGGAACGCTTCCATCTCAGCGCGCGGCAGCGCAAGCCCAACCTCGATGCCGCCGTCTCCGTCGCGGCCGCTCTCCGCCAGCGCCAGCGCGCCCGTGCGTTCCACGGACGCGATCTCCACCTTCCTCGGCCTGCCCCACGCCCCGCCGAAATCCGCGGCCGTGTACACGCCCAGCTTCGGCGACCCGGCCACGGTCACCGCCCGCGCCGAAGCGTACTCCCGCACCCAGCGCACCCACCCCCGAGAGCCCCGAACACGCTCCTGCCTCGGCCAGGCCCCCTCGATCGCGCGCCATATGGCAGCCGAGGCGGCCGCCGCGGTGAGCTCGCCCCGCTTTCCGTGGACACGGCACAGACCGAGGCAGTTGCCGAAGTAGTTCGCCGGTACCGGCGGGCTCGCGCGGGGCTTGCACCCGGTCACGAACCCGAAGTGCGCGTCGGGTGCCGGAGCTCCGTCCATGCCGCTGCCGCGGGCGTGCACGATGCCAGCCCAAGCGGCGCCGCACGCCAGCGCGTAGGGCGAGCACCGCGCCGAGGTCTCCGACTCCACGCGCCTCCTTAATGCGCGGAGGTTCTTCTCGGTGAACCGGAACGTGGCGAGCACGACGCCTGGGCGGCGACTGAGGTCCCAGTCGTGGAGGCGCTCGTCGCCGCCGGCTGTACCGAGCGTTCGGTGGTCGCGCAGGAACGCCTCCCGGAGCCCGGCGTCGTCCCGTACGACGCCGCGGTCGAACAGCGGGGAACCTCCATCGCCACGGCCCCGTTGCACTCGGAGCCGAGGCGGTGGGCGGCGGCCCACGTGGTCAGGAAGTGCGCGTAGCTTGAGCCGTCGGCCACGGCGTGGTGCACCGTGGTGCCGACGCAAATGCCGGCTCGAGGGAACACGGTAATCTGGACGGCGAGGACGCCCTGCTGCGACCGTGACGCACCGTGCTTCGGCAGCGCGGGTAGCAGCGGACGTATCCTCGTGGTGTCGCGGGCGTGGTCGCCGGCGAGGTCCCGGAAGTCGTCGCCGCTGACGGCCACGGTTAGCGGACGGAGTCGCCGTCCGAGAACACGAGCCCGGGGTCGCGACGCCCTCATCGGCCAACTCGCACGTCAGCTTCCCGCCAACGGGTAGAAGTGGTGCAGCGTGGCGGCGAGGGAGTTCCTAAACCGTGGCAACTCGTCGAGCGTGAAGTCGGAGACGCCGAGGAGGTCGGGGTTGTCGTAGAAGAAGAGACGCTGCACGGGCGGGATGGACCAGAAGACGAGGTCGAAGAAGGTGAGCGGCAGCGCCCGTGGTTGCCCCGGCGCCGGTGCCGGCGACGGCGTGACGTGGAACTTGTCCAGGACAGTCACGGGGTGAGGAAGCGGTGTAGGCGCCATTGGTGTGCTGTTGCAATGGTGTTTTGCTCTGGCTCTGTTGTCTGTGCTGTGCCTCTGTCGCAGTGGCCGCTGAAATCACATGTGACTGTGAGCACCGGATGCAGCTGATAACTCGCCAATCGCCATGGGGCTGGGGCACACCCCAATCAATCCATGGGGCATGGGGCCAGCGGCAACGGCCTATTAAAACGCAGCACCACGCCGTGCAGCTGATAACTCGCACGGGCTATTCATAGGCTACCATTGAGTGGCAGTAAAGCGCTTCTGCTTATCTCCCATACCCATACGTACGCAGGCCGCAGTCGCCCAGCCGCCGGTGAGAATGTCGTCGACGAACCTCGCCGGCGCCGGCGCGGAGCCGTTCCGCGTGTTCGTGGGGTACGACTCCCGCGAGGACATTGCGTACCGCGTGTGCCGGCGCTCCCTGCTGCGCCGCTCGTCCATCCCGCTGGAGATCACCCCGATCGTGCAGCAGGAGCTCCGCGACGCGGGGCTCTACTGGCGGGAGCGCGGGCCGACGGAGAGCACCGAGTTCTCCTTCACCCGCTTCCTGACGCCCTACCTGGCGGGGTACCGCGGGTGGGCGCTCTTCGTGGACTGCGACTTCCTCTTCGTGGCCGACGTCGCGGCGCTGGCGCGCCTGGCCGCCGACGCCGACCCGCGGCACGCGGTGCTGTGCGTCCACCACGACTACACGCCCACGGAGGCCACCAAGATGGACGGCGCCATGCAGACGTCGTACCCGCGCAAGAACTGGTCCTCCATGGTGCTCTTCGACTGCGGCCACCCCAAGAACCGCGCCGCGCTCACGCCGGAGGCCGTCAGCACGCGCAGCGGCGCGTACCTGCACCGCTTCATGTGGCTCGACGACGACGAGGTCGGCGAGGTGCCGTTCGTGTGGAACTTCCTCGTGGGGCACAACCGCGTCGACCCCGCCGACGAGGCCGGGACGGCACCGCGCGCGATACACTACACGTCCGGGGGGCCGTGGTTCGAGAGGTACAGGGACTGCGAGTTCGCCGACCTCTGGGTCCAGGAGCGCGACGCCTACGAGGCCGAAGAGGCCGACAAGGACGTGGGTGGCTCCATACAAGCGCCACCATCCGTGGTGTCTGTGGAGGTGGATGCATGAGATCGAGACGTACCATCTCCCTGCTGCCCACGCTAGACAGGGTGGCGCATGGATTTACTCGTATCCTCAACTCGTCGTTATGTCTGTTTTTGTGTGGATATTTGTGTGGTGTGTTTCGTGGTAGTACCACACGTATCGTGTTGGTGAGTTGAATCGATCTTGGAATAAACAGGCGATCCTTGATTTGATTGCATGCCTAGCCACAACCTGGCCATCGTAAACAGAGGTGAGAACGCAAGTTCATTCCATTGATCTCAGTTACAGTATATCATGCACAACGTGCAAGCCAACGGCTTAACTACAGAGCCTGTAGGCTATAGGATCTCCATGCTCCCTGGAGACTAGAACGTGAGCAAACTGTATACGGTTTGTATCCTAGTAGCTACTATGTGAGTTGCGATGGGGAAAAGAGCTGTCAGCTGCGATACAGCATGGACCTCTGATCCACAAAGTAGTACTGTATCCATGCAGCTACTACTTATTCAGGGTTTAGACCAAATAACGCCGGATCAGTAACCTTACTGAAACTTTGAACGCTCATGGTAGTTTGACTGGTTTTGTTTGAAAAGAAAAAAAAGTAGTTTCACTAGAGTCGAACTCAAGCGTAACTCTTAATGTCTAAACAATTTTATAAATGAAAACATTTTCAGCTATAAAGTTGTATAACTTTTCAAGATCTATGTCTTTTTGTTTTTTTGTTGGTTTTCCATCCGAGGTCGTTTTAAAATTTTGAATTTCAAATTTGAGTATTCAAACATAATTTTCTCGAGAAATTGTTTCAAATGAAAAGGTTTTTTAATACAAAGTTGCTTAACTTTTTTTGAGATATACAACTTTTGTTTTGATTGTTTCTCTATTCGATGTCGCTTTAAAATTTTGAATTTCAAACATGATTTTTCATGCGTAGATGATTCAAAATGAAGAGGTTGTCAACTTTAAAGTTGCATAACCTTTTGAGATCTACACCTTCGCTTCGCCGTTTCTCTACCCAAGATCGCTTTAAAAATTCAAATTCGAATTTACTATGCAATATCTATCTTTAGAGATGGCTAGAAATCGATTTCTAGAGAGGGTCATAGGTTGGTGGAAACAACAACAGCCTCTAAAAATTCTTTTTTTCCCGCTTGTGGAAATCGTTTTTAGTTGTGGCATTGACGCTGGAAGTTAGGACAAAAATGAAAAAGAAATATAGAGTATAATTATTAATAACAGAAATAAATAGATAACATTTGTTTTATTCTTAAGTGATGGCAACAGGCTCGCTCGTTGGTAATTGGAGTTTACTGACATTTCTAGTATGACTAAGATTGCCATGTAAAATAAACTGAATGGCGCAGTCCTGTACCTTCGAACTATGAGCCTGTTCTCCGATTTCGGCCGATGGTCGATTTCTACCGACTTAACAAAGATTTGTGAGAGAGAATAATTCTAAATAAGCCCAAAAAAAGCTAACACAAGTTGAAATAAGCCGAACAAGCTCTATGGCCCACGGGCCCCCGGACATGACGCACGGCAACAAGTAAGCGTTCTCCGAAAAAAAACAGAAACGTTCATCTTTTTTTTTTTTTTAGGAAATCAGAAACGTTCATCTGCACAGGGTTGACGCGCGGAAACAACGAACCGCAACATTTGGGCCGTAGCCGAAGGCCGCATGGCGCTTGCCTCATGGTGGCCCATGAATTCGGGCTGGGCTGCTCTACTTCTGTGACAGCTGCAGCAAGCAATGCGTCTTTGGACTGTGGGCCACGATACGGCGCCAACTCCCTCGTGACAGTCCTGGTGCAGTTTCACGTCGCGGCGACACCGGCACCGGCGGCCGGTGGCATCCACGAGCGCTGTGGAGTGCACCGTCTATTCTTCTACGACAATGAGAACATCCTCAATTTGTCTCCGGCTTCACGCTCGGCAATTTGACACGGTTTAGAAGTCCCTCGCAAATCGCAAGACTTCTACCGTTGGCAAAGATGCCGTAAATCGCCATATCGCGACACTTTGTTAACTACTATCACATACATTTTTTCACGCTGTTACCCTTTTTGGGCCGTAGATAAGGGCTTTATCTCAGGACGCGTGTTTACGCCACAACCGATAAGGTGCTATCAACGACGCCAGACGGGTTGACGCGGTCGCGATAACACCTTATCTCGCGACGCCGTATTTGCTACACGTGTCGCAGATAACACCTTATCTCGCGACGCCGTGATTTGCTGCACGTGTCGCAGATAACACCTTATCCGCCGACGACGATGTAGCCAATACGCTGGCCGCAGATAGCGCGGGACGCTGACGTGCGACTGTGCGGGTTGGCCGACGAGGGCGTGGCGCCGACGGAGCTCGTGTTCTCGGACGGCGACTCCGTCCCGATAACCGTGGCCCCTCAGCGGCGACGACTTCCGAGACCTCGCCAGCGACAACGCCCGTGACACCACCAGGCTCCCCGCCTTTCTGCCCCCGCTCTGCCAGAGCACAGCGGGGCTCGGTCACATCGTGTTCTCGCCGTCCAGATTTCGGTGCTCCGACGGCGCCAGCACTTCCTGAGCACGTGGGCAGCCGCCGACCGCCTCGACCACGAGTGCAACAGGGCGGTGGCGCCGTGGCGGTGGACGCGACCCTCCTGTTCGACCGCGGCATCGTGCGGACGATTCCGGGCTCCGGGAGGCGTTCCTGCGCGACCATCGAGCCCTCGATACAGCCGGCGGCGGCCAGAGCCTCGACAACTGGGACATCACTCACCACCCCTGGCGTCGTGCTCGCCACACGTTCCGGTTCACCGAAAACCAACTCAGGCGCCCAGGAGGCGCGTCAAGTTGGAGACCTCGGCGCGCTGCTCACCCAGCGCGTGGGCGGGCATCGTGTACGCGCGGCGCAGCGGCAGCGGCATGGACGGAGACGCGCACTTCGGGTTCGTGACGGGGTGCAAGCTGCGGTCTCCGCCGCGTCCACGAAAGCGGGGGCGGCCTCGGCTGACATATGGCGAGCGATCAAGGAGCTGGCCGAGCCAGGGAGCGTGTTCCGGGGCTCTTGGGGTGGAATGTCCATCTTCAAGCTGCAAGACATAATTGCCAACCTCAAGCTCCCTAGTGGCCCATTTGCTATGCATCCTTTTTACAAAAAAATGCCCCCTTAACTTAAAGGGATTATTACTTCAGAAATGGAAATCAAAACTACAAGAAAAAACAGTGAATACTAGATGCAACACATATAAGACCAGAACCAGTGAAATTAGGATGCTGATGTGAATCATTTCGACATGGGCACTCTCTAGCAGTGAAATCATAAATACAAAGTTGGGACTGCCATCCTGCAAAATGTAGGCAGTGACTAGAGCAGTCACATAAAAACCAGTTCACGTTTCCAGTAGTTTCTGCACAAATAGATGAATTGTAGTCCATGGCGCATTGTGGCACATAAGGCTTTCAGTTGAATCATTCACACAAGACATCTGATTCATGGGATTTTTAAAGACATTGTGCTTCTCGAACCTTGTGTACATCCACGGATGTAGAGGCCGGATTGTATTATCCATTATCTAAAAAAATCTGATTCATGGGAAAATGCCTACCGCCAAAGATTGAAACTCAACTCAGCTTAGCCACATAACAGGTTATAATAATTGTCCATCTTCAGCCCCCCTGCTTCCAAATCCTAAACTCACCTTTGCTAATAAACAAAAGGCAGGCAAGGCAAGGCATCCAGATAATGTTTTGATTAAACAGCACCAAAAGGCAGGCAAGGCAGTAATAAACACTTATTCGGTGTAATCAATTCCATACCAGCGATGCATCATGCAACCAATAAATAAGTAGCATGCCATTCTGAATATACCTATGACGTACAAATATAATATCTTTAATAAACAACATGCCATCCAGGTAAATCAAGTTCTTATGAAAAAGATAAATTCACAGGCACACAGGTGTTGATTGTGAAGTAGATCATGTAGCTACAATGTATGAATTCACAATCATGCAATTTATATGAATTGTTTGAAGCATATATGCATTCACAAGTTCAGCAAAAACATTCTTTAACAAGGTAAAGCAAAAAACAATGGAATTCTGAATATTCAGTGAAGGAACACAAAGACAGGATACGAACAGATGAATGAGAATGACTAGTTCAACCTCGAATTGTTGGTGACTGCATGGGTGCCAGACAACTTCAAGCATATATTGACTGAATGAAAAAAACTGAAAAAAAAAGTCAGACAAAACTCTATTCTGCCTCTGACTAACTATTAGTAATGTAATGTAATCAACCATTTCATATAAAACTCAACCTCTATTATACAAACGACGCAGCATGGAATCTACATTCCACATTGAGCCTCGGATATTACCAACTAACCAATCAGTCCAAGTAGAAAGGAATTTTTGAATTTATGAATGGTGAACTAACAAAGTGACAAGTAACTAATCAGCACTGACTACACATATTCTAGTATTTGACCCATTGTGGTAGCTGTCACAAGAGCTAAGTCCTAGTTTGAGAATGTTGTATTACACCGAGCAAGTCTTCTGAGCAAGTATAAATTGATTGTGAGGTTCAGCTAAAGAAAGGCTTAGCTCTTCAAAGCTAATAGTTCAACAGCTAAATTGCATGCCAAACAACTGATTGAAACCTTTTCTAAAGAAATGTTTTTGTTGAACTCAGGCACTTGGTAACAGACATGCGAACCTAAGCAGCTTTACTGATCTTCCAAACATTTCTCCTCCCTGAATATAAACAATCCCTTGATTATCAACTGATATCTTTTCACTTTCCTATAAAACCCGGGAAAAAAAAAGAACAGAAGAAATGACATTTCATATGCACAGAAGAAATGACATTTCATATGCACAAGGGCCAGTGAATAAGGCACAACAAGCTACCGATGCAATCACCAACAGCTAGTTGTAAATCCCATTTTCATTTCCCCGCACCACCGCACTACAAACATTGCAGAACATACCAAATCAGCCCAAGCAAACGACATGCCTACCCAGAGGATTGTATCTACCTAAGAATTATTTACTAATGCAACACAATTATTATGCTAAAAACATATATTTATAATGAAGCTGTAGCTGTATAAAACAAAAAGAGATAAATGACGGACATTAACAGTTACTAGACATGTATCAGAGATTTACAGTCATCATAGTTGCTATCCAAAGTGTTAATTGCTATGATGTCTAAATAAAAAAGATTTTGCAATGATCAATTGATATATTATGAGTGTTAGAGATAGTACACCGCTAACTGATATGTTCAATGTATTAGAGATATAATTGGTGGAAATAAAAGCATTGCATACCAGCTGCTTGATGCCACACCTGAAAGGATATCAGAAGAGCGGGTTAAGCATAAGAGAACACGCAGAGTAAGAACTGCAAGTACTGGTTCATATATGTACATGAACATAAACCAAACTTAGCAAGCTAAACAGGCTAGTCCTGGTTCACAACATCCACCTAGCAAATTCTCGTTCACACATATTCCATGCATGAGATCACAATGCAGCCAAACGACACAAAAGAACGCGGCCGCGGCGCAACAAAATGCTGTTATCCCAGTAACTCCGCAGCATGGTCGGGTCAGACGCCCACAACAGGCATGTTCGGGGTGGCGCATAGGATCACAATGCAGCCAAACGACACAAAAGAACGCTGCTCAACAAAATGTTGTGATCCAAGTAACTACATAGTATGCCCAGGCATGCCGGCTCAGGTACGAGGCTCAGGCGCGGCGGCACCACCCATAGCCGCAGCCAGCGCTGCCACCATCTGCCTCTGCAGCTCGATCCTGTGCTTCGTTACCTCCGTGTAGAGCGTCGTCGCCTCCTTGACGATGTTCGCCACCATTTCCACGTCCTTGACTCCGCGGCAATGGCCTCAGTCAGTGCGGCCGCCATTTCTGCCGCGGTCGCAACGGCTGCCTCGCGCACAAGCTCCTGCTTGACGGAGGGCGCTCGCCCGTCCCCTGCACTAGCGGTAGAGGTGGAGGCGGAGGCACCGGTCCTCCGCTTCTTGGGAATCGGGGCCGCCAAGAAGTCCGTCGCGACAGCGGTGGAACCGTGGAACGATTCGCAGGCCCAGACGGAGGGTCCTCCGTCGTGGCGCCGCTGCCGTGTCCCACCTCCACCTCCACCTCGATGCCGTCGCCCGCGTTCTCCTCAGGCGCGGCAGTGGTACCGCCCTCCTCCATCCCCACATCCACGGCCACGCCGTCGCCAGCGTTCTCCGTGGCAGCAACCACGGGGACACTCTTCACCTCCACCGCTGCAGAACCGTCGTCAACCACCGCCAAGCCGCGGCGAGCTTTGTTCACCCGCAGCACCGCCACGGTAGGCGCCCATGGCCGCAGCTGCTAGCACGCGCAGGCTAGACTGCCTGCGCCGGCCCGCGGTTCTGTTGTGGACGACGGGGTCGACGAAGCCATGCCATGACGGGTCGGCCAGCTGCTCCTCCCCGAAGCGACGCTGGAGCCGCCCACACGCCTCTGGCACTGTCGTGGATTTCGGATACGGCTGGGGTCGAGGTTGTTGTCGATGCAGAACTTTCTGACGGCCGTGGCCACGGCCCGCCAGTCGTCGGTGGCGAGACGGCGGGTGCTGCGCGCCCGGCTGCGCTGGCTCGCCGGCACCCACATCGCGCATTCGCCGCCGAGGCGGCGGTTGCGCAGCGGTCTCCATGCTTGGATGAGAGCTACCGTCTCTGCAGGGCTCCACCTGCGGTCGACCATGGCGCGGTGAGACGGTGGGACGGTGGGAGCCTGGGAGGGCGTGCGAGGCGTAGCCGTAGCTGCAGTGTTTCTGTGGAGGAAAAGAACGAGAAGTGGCTGTTCCTGAAGCCTGAAGCGAGAGTGATTTTAGCCGGTGTGGCTAGAAGTAGCCGACCATGGCTGTTCTCTCTCTTGATTGACCAAAAGGCTCTGGACGCGATAGCGAGCATGAGCGAAAACTCGAAACCGCAACCCACCGCTCCCGCAGCCCCTATCTTTGCCGCACACCTCGCTTCAAGATATGTGCTGGTCAACTCCCCCCCAATCCCGTAGTCTGCTCCAGCATTCCCGATCTCCATCAATTCCTATACATACCGATTCCATTCCCTTCCTCCTTTCCCTTCCTCCTTTCCCTTCTTTCTTCTTCTTCTCGTTCAGGCTCTCCCTTATTCTCTGTCGCCCTCTCTCTCAAAACCTGTTGGTTGGGACAAACATTATTTAAGGAACAAAATTGCATTCCTGTCAATCTACAATGAAGTTTAGGAACACATACATATATCAGGTGCCTGCGTACAGATGGATCTTGTTAATGCAGAGAAGGACCAGGAACGATGTAGATTCAAACTCCCAAATCGAACCCAAAAAAAAAAAAAAAAATAGCTGGCAGATCTAATTTTAGAATAGCATTGAGAGATAGAGAGTGCCAGATTCTACAAAGAATAATATTAGACGGAAACTAAAACAGTGACAGGAAGAGAATATTAGAGGGAGAATAAAACAGTGAGAGGAATAGTTTTGGATTTACATGGTTAGGGTTTAAGTCAGAGGTTGATAATGCAGGTAGACAAACAAGAGGGGAGAGAGAAATATAAAGATTAGAGCGAGAGCGGATTAGAAATATAAGGTTAGGAGAGATGGCGATAGAGAGAAGGAAGCTAGAGAGATGGCGATAGAGAGAGGTTGGCAGATAGAGCGCTGCCGGAGGTGGAAGAAGCAGGTACAATGACAACGAAGGGAATGGAATCGTGATGAATGGTAATCGAGGGCAGAGTCAGGAATGCTGGAACGAGGTCGGAATGGGGGCGGATAAAGGTGTCGCTGACCAGCACGAATCTCAAACAAAAAGTGCGGCAAAGATAGGGGGTGGAGCAGTGGGTTGCGGAAAACCGCGAGCATGAGTAGAGTTGAGTATAAAAAAAACAATCTCTGGAGTGTTGTACTGCCTCTTGACTCTTGAGCGATGGCTCTTCTAAATACTAACCACGAGCATAATTACGTTCATCATCTAAGATATCTAGCACAATCACAAGCTAATCTACTACATTTGGTAGCAAACAGCAATTTGAAGTCCTCAAAGCTTGGTTTCAATAATCAAGATCATCATAAAAAGTTTCCTTAATTAACCTTATCATTAAAAAAAAAACTAGTGAATTTTTAAATCAAGTATCCTTTTTTAGATAAGACAACTTCAACTGGAGATTCATTCATTAACTAACCACGAGCAGAATTACGTTCATCGTCTAAGCAATCACAAGCCACCGGAAGACAGGGAGCCGCCATGCCATTACCATCGTCTGCGTCTGTGTGCGTTCATCGACACAGGCTCCTGCTGCTCCATTCCAGTCGACACAGGAACCAGTAGCTGCCTGTGAGGTTCAACGCTGACATGGATGTACACCGATGCCCAAGGACACCCACCATTGTCCATTGACTGGACTCCGGGCAGAGACTCGACGGGACTTGACGGCCGGCAGGCTTTGCGTGCGAGCTTGGCGAGAGAGCAATCCATCACTTCGGCGTCCAATCCATCACTTCGGCGCGCCTGCACCCTGCACGCCTGCACACAGAGTAGTACTGCAGGCTAGAAGCTATACGGAGTACTATCCCTATGCCATCGTGCAACGTGCACATAAACCCGACTGCGTGGTGTAGCATGGTAGATGCAGGGTGACGTGGTAGATGCCCTCAGGGTAGATGAAGGGTGACACCGCTGGTCTTTGGGGCCTTTTCTTTTTTTCTTTTTACAAAAGGAAACCAAGCATGCTCGCCAGCAATTAATTGAGCACATTTCGTACATTGTTATAAAAAGAGCACATTTCGTACATAAATTATGGTTAAGCTCTATACATAGCTGATGGCTAAAGTTTGTAAAATTTCATGGGTCGTTTAAACGAAAGTAAAGTAAAATTCCGCGATTAACCATAAAAAAACACTCAAATATCCAACGCATCCACTCTTCATCCACCACAGGAAGTTTAATAATACACAAAACATTCAGCTATAAATCATGTTATGAGAGTTAAACTATATATAACAATTGTTTTAGAGTTTAAGTGCACCGCCCCGACGTTATATCGATATAAAAGACCACAAGTTCAAACAGTTTACAGTCCAGATAGCCAAAGCACGTTTACAGTCCAGATAGCCAAAGCACTCGCTCTAGCCAGAGTCGAGGCAACAATACACCACAAATATAAGGGCATGTTTGGTTGGGCATGTCACCTCGCCACGTGCAACCTGCGGGCGGTCACAGTTTGTGGCGATGAATTTGGCCGCCACACTGGTCACGGCTGTAGACGTAACCCTGCAGCAAAGACAAAGCTGAAAGCACTAAAAGGCAAGGGCAACACCAATTATTACAGTACCAGTAGCAAAACGACGGGAGAAAACCGCCTCACCCCCGCGCACCATCTAAACAGCGGTCACCAGCCGTGGCTGCCGCAACCGTGGCGAAGTGGCGTTGCCAACCAAACACCCCTAAGACTACGGGCGCTTTTGGTTCCAGGCCACATCTCGCCTTGCCACACTCATGGCCGCCATTGATAAGATCACTAGTGGCCACCGCTGATAAGATGCATGCGCTTTGGTTGGCGAGCAACATGTGGCCGCCATGTTTGTCATTTCCGTTGTCAACGTTGTCGCTTTGTGCCGTTCCCTCTGGAGTGGTTGTGGGCGAAGTTGTGGCGAGGTGGAGCGGCAAACCAAACACGCCCTACGGTCCTCCCACAAATAACAGAAAACTAGAACACAAATCTGATAAGCCCAACACCGAAAGTTTATGTTGACTTCATGATATCATCTAGCCAATACCACCACGCCTTGCTTGCGGGACCTCCAGGCTTCTTTAGATTTGTCAGATCTCCACCATCACCAGCCAAAGATGTCTCTTCAGTGAGGTAGCTCAACTCTGTGGCAACTAGGATACCTCTCTTGCCTTCACCTGCCTTCACCTTGATTTTGCGAATACATCACTCAAGTCGGTCTCCCTTTTCTTGTGGGCAAAGCAGTGTCCAATTTTGCAAAATAGCAGCTATTTTGTGATGGAGTATTTCCATACTCTGCCACCTAAGATTCTGAAAATTATATAATAATTGTCTCTTGTTTTCTTTATAAAATTCATGTTCGTTATTTTTACACATCCAATTAAATCATATCTAACTTCACCAATGTATAGGCTCTTGTGCCCAAAAAATACAATATTAATCCTTCATTTAAAATAATGTTGACATGGAGGAGAAATGAAATGAAACCGTAGTTCTCATGCAACCAGTGCAGAGCCTATGCAGGCCAGTAGCATTCTCCAGTCACTCTAGGCACGGAAACCGAAAAATCGAACAAAAAATCAAGAACCAAACCGAAAATACCGAAACCGGAAATTTGGCTCCTATTCAGTTCCCGGTTCTTGAGAACCAAATTTACCGAGGTACTTTCGATTTCGTACCTCGGTAAACCGAAAATATCGAATTTATCGAGGTACTTTCGGTTCGTACCTGCAAAGCAGAAAAATACCGATCGAAGCGAATTCAAGTTGAAAACACAAGGGCTGTCCAGGCTCGCAAAAGTCGCCAAAAGGCCCAACAATAGCCCACCAAAGGAAACCCCTAGCTCCAACAGCATTCTGGACTCGATCGCTCTCCGCCACTTGCGAAGGTCGCTCCATCGCGAAGACCTCGCCCGACGCTAAACGCCATCCGCTGTCTCGCCGGCTCACGCGCCGCCGCCTTCTGCCCACACCTACCGACGAGCACCCTCGCGTCGCACCACCCGCCATCGCCCGGCCCACTTTCCCAAATGTCAGACCGCGCGCCAATCAAGCTAACCCGCCATCGCCCCCAACGCACGGCTGTCGCTCCGCCTTTGTCATCTCGTGGTGACTCGTGCTTTCGGGTCACGCCAGCTCCACATGGGGCGCGCCGCCGTCGTCAGTGCGAGGCAAAGCTAGTGACAAGCAACAATATTTCCTATATCTTCTTGTTCGATCTTTTGGGTATATACCAAACCGAACAGAAAGAATCGATACCGAATTTGCTCGCGATTCGAAGTTTTTCCGGGAACCGACGGTATCGAGATGGAAGAACGCCGCCAGCAAGAAGGTCTTTGCTTCAATTGTAATGGAAAGTTCGGGTGTGGTCACAAATGCGAGTGTGCCGCCGCTCCTCGTTGGACCTCGGTAGTGGCGGATGATGACAATGACGCCGCCTCCAATGACTCTGCCAACCAGACACTGCCGATGTTGCTCCATGCAATCAGCGGCGTCCACCAAAGAACACCAAATCACGTGCGCCTCCGGCTAGGAGACGTCAACATCCACGCCTCATCGACTCAGGCTTGACGCACAACCTCATCGCTGAGAAGGTTGCCAACCTTGCCGGACTCCCATCGCTCGTTTGTAGCTCACATGAATCACAATGGCAAGTGGCAAGCATGTGCCATGCACAAGCATGTATAGGCGGGCCATTCTCCATCGACGGCGATCAATTCTCAGCCGACTTCTTCGCGCTCCCCCTTGCCGTGGTACGATGTGGTGCTAGGTACCCAATGGTTGGCCACCCTTGGTCCAATCTTATGGGACTTTGCAGCCTTCACCATGTCCTTTTGGCACTAGGATCATCCGATCATCTGGTCTTCTGGCTTTTGAAGTAGTCAGTTGGCAAGTTGGCTGAGAATTGATCGTCGTCGATGGAGAACGGCGCCCGCATATACATGCTTGTGCCGGGGTACGATGTGGTGCTAGGTGCCCAATGGTTGGCCACCCTTGGTCCAATCTAGTGGGACGTTGCGGCCTTCACTATGTCCTTTTGGCACTAGTATCATCTGATCATCCGGTCTTCGGCTCTTGAAGAAGTCGGGCTTGGCAACCCTCCAACCGCATCGGCCACCTAGGAGGACATCGACAGCTTCATCAACTACTCTCCAACCTTCCAGCTCGAGGACGAGTTGGTCCTCAAGGAAGGGGGAGATGTCATGTGGGGCCGCGCCTGGGTACTTGCATGGCCAGCAGCCTCTTGGGTACTTGCATGACCAACAAGAGCCCGAGGAGGCATAGAGGTTAATGGCCAGGATTAGTCAACTGAGAGTGTTATCTATTAATAGCAGTGAAGAGGGAGTTGAATAGTTATTCTTGTGAACATGAGAAGAGAGGAAGAGGGAGTTGAAGAGTTATTCTTGTGAACATGAGAAGAGAGTGTGAAAGAGAGATTAGGAGCTAGGTAGTCGGCTAGGCCAGCTCATGTATATATCTGTAAGCCGCACCTGTTGAGGAATCAAGAGGAAAGAAGTTATTTCTAAACTTTCATCCCCTCTAATCCTAATCTCATCCCCTACTGTGGTAGTCAGGCAAAAACCGTGGCACCACCATTACCTTACTCCAGCTACGAGTTGAGAAGTCAAAGACCTCTTACCTTGGGATTCCAGGCCCTTGACAAATAAGGGATGTTAATAAAAGCAGAGATTAGAGTTCAAAAGGTGTTACATCGGAATACGATTCTATCATACTTCGAGAGACGAGTTAATTATTCATAATTAATCTATCATTAGCATACTCCCCGTCCTGAAATAAATCAACTTCTAGAGTTGTCTTAAGTTAAACTTTTTAAGTTTGACCAACTTTATAAGAAAAAATAATAACATCTATGATACTAAATAAACATATTTCATTGCATATCTATCCTGCGCAAACCCAATTCCCGTTGCACATCATGGGATGCCACTGTTTTTCCCGTCCATTTGCAAAGAAATGAGAGAGCGCAACGCAACGAGTCGTGCAGACAGGAGAAAATGTGGTATTCCCAAGGTGAGACAGAGTGGTAAAGGAAGCGTGAGTACGACTGGTGTTGTGTTGCATCCACTCGCCTCTCTGCCGTTTGTGCGCACGCTACGTCAGATCAGCCACTGGCGTGAACTTGTGTCAGGCGGCGGTTCATCCATCAATCCACAAATGTCTGAATTCCATAGTAGAGTACCATTTGAGTCTGGTGACGATGATGGCGCTTTTGTCTCGCTATACGCCTTCGTTCAAACATGGTTTTTAAAAGGGAAAAAGTCTAGTTTTTGTCCCTCAACTATCGTAAAAATTTGATTTTCGTCCCTCAAGATAAAACCGTATATCCGACGCCCTCCAACTATCCAAACCGTTTACTTTACCTCCCTCGGCTGTTTTGCGAGTGGTTTCAGTGACGTGACAACGTGGGCCCCACAGAAAGAGGAGAGAGAGAGAGAGCACCGGTGAGCGCGGGGGCTCGCTGTCGCTGGCGCTGGCGCTGCCGTCGTGAGGGCGCATCTGCGCTTGGCCGTGGTGCGTCGCATGGGCGGGGGGTGGGATGGGCGCATCTGCGCTTGGCCGTGGCGCATCTCACGCGGCGGCGGCGCGCTCGCACAGCCAAGGGCGCGTCCCCGTGGCGGCGGCGCTCAGCCGGGGCGCGTCCCATGGCGGCGGGGGCGCGTGGCAGGGGAGAGCTCGCGCGGCCAGGGGCGCGTGGCGGCGGCGGCGGCGCTGAGCCGTGGCGCATCCCCACGGCGGCGGCCCGTGGCGGGGCGAGCCCGCGCGATGGTGACGCGCTCGCGCGGCCAGGGATGGGTCCCCGCGGCGGCGGCGCTTGGCCGGGGCGCGTCCAGGTAGTACGGCACGACAACGCCGCCGACACTGAGAGAGACCGCATCGAATTTGTGTATGCGGTGATGGACGCGGTGTGGCTCCCATGCCCGTCGGTGTCGAGCGGGGACCTGACCTCTGCCGTCTCATTCATGCTTCCCGAGGTGGCCTCGTAACCCTCGGAGAAGAAGCACACGCCGATGAGCTTGCGGTGCAGGACGGGAAGGCAGAGACGGACGGGGAGTGCCGACGCAGCGCGGCCGTGGATGTAGCCGGACTGGGAGTGCCCACGAACCCCGAATTAGCTGCGCCATCCCACAGCCAAGGAACGTGGGTGCCATTGCCGGGCTCCAAGCTTTGCCACACACGACTCTACGGGGATAGGCACAGGCACCGTGCATACTGCTACGCTAAAAATAGACACACACACACAACAGATTAGCTATGACAACATGCGAGCGGCCGGTGGAGCACGCGGACGGCTCTAAGCTCACGCCCCAGGCGGCTCGTAGAGCTCGCGGCGGAGCAGCAGCACGCGGGCGAGCGGCAAGCGCGGAGCTCGCGCCCAGGCGACGCGCGGAGGTCGCGGCCGAGCAGCAGTCGTCGTGGAGGAGCGCCGCGTGGTGGTGGCCAACTACGGCGACAGCCGCATCCTGCTCAGCTGCTCTGCCGCGGGGGCGGCGGCGAGCCGGCGACCCGGCCGTGCCCGTGGCCAAGCTCGAACTGCAGCGAGCCCCCGCGCTCACCGGTGCTCTCTCTTTCTCTGCTCTCTGTTGGGCCCACATTGCCACGTCACTGAAACCACTCGCAAAACAGCCGAGGGAGGTAAAGTAAAACCGTTTGGATAGTTGGGGACGTCACATATCTGGTTTTCAGACTTGGGGACGAAAAATCAAACTTTTATCATACTTGAGGGGACGAAAAGTAGACTTTTTCCTTTTAGAGCCATACCAAACCGAGCCGGTCAATAAACACGGCCCATGTACTACAGCCTAACTAGGCCTATCCAATAGAAAACCCAGCCCATAAAAAACTGCTTGAGCCCAAACCGGTTACAGGGGCCCAGACCTACTGAACACCTGGGCCGGAACTTCATTCTGGACAGGAAGCCGCCGCCTTGTGCTCGTGGTGAATTAGGCCGGCGGCCCTAGTCCACGAGCACGCACAAGACCAGAACGACCACGCTGGCGGCCCGCTGACGCTTCCGGCCGGCGCCTACGCATGCAGCGCGATCGATCTCGGATCACGGACGAGGGACGAACGGAACACGCAGGTGACGTAGCTGGTTCAGGCGAGCGAACACGAACGTTCAGGTGGATGCATACATGCAGCAGATGGACGCAGGTGGAGGCCGACGCGGACGCAACACGGCCGGTATCCCTTCGTAGGTACTGTAGGTCACTCGTGGTGCAGGCACCACGCCTACCGATCGTGGCAGGGGGGCAAGCTAGCTTACTGCAACTTGGTCGATCTGCAGGCACTGTACGTTTTTGCTGGATCGGGACCAACGCAAGCAGCACTAACAAAATGTGTGCGCACTGCTAGCTACTACACGTCTATACGTACGTGTTGTAGCAGCTTCTCCTAGTCTCTACGAGCGGCAGATGGATTGGGGGGGGGTGGGCTTGGCGAGCTGGTACCGACGTGAACACAACATGGCGGTGCTGACTGCGTGCAGCTAGCTTCGCCAGTGGCCGGGCTCATCATTCCTCGTATCCTCGTTGGCTGGAGCCTATCGGCCTCCCGGAAGCCGACTGATACTGCTGTCGGCTTCTGGTCGCGCAGCCAGGGCATATATTGCACGACCCACCATGTTTACTGTACTACGTAGTACTAGTATAGTGCCCGTATGCTGCTGCCGCGGTTTTTTTAAGAGATGCATCTAAAAATAAAATGACCTTAGGAAACTAATTTCTCAAGTTTCAATTTCAGTCTGTACAGATGTGTCGTTTAATAGATGCATTTAAAAATAAAATGACCTTAGGAAACTAATTTCTCAAGTTTCAATTTCAGTCTGTACAGATGTGTATGCTCCAAATGACCTTAGGAACCGTAGCTGCGAAGGATCGCCTTCCTGCTCATGAACTCACACAAAGCAACACCATCTTTAGCAAAATCACCAGCCTAATAAGGCCTGAAGTTGGACAAGCGACAAATCTGACATTAAAAAAATGCAGCAACCAAAATGCCCAAACAACCAGGAACTCAGGACTTAGAAAACAATCTTGATACAATATACAGAGTATCATCTTACAGGTTTTCACTTCTCTACAACTTTGAATGATACAGGAAATTTAAAAAATAAAAATAAAAAGCTGCTCTGCACATTGTTTCATCTTTCAGGTTTTCACTTCTCAATATAAAGCTTTCTAGTTTCCAAATTCCCTGCTCTGCACACTGTTTCATTGAAGTTGGAATTTTCCTCCGTAAGCTGGATGTTAAACCTTCGGGTCCTATAGATTTCTAGGGCTTTCTGTTACAGATTAACACAAGTTGGATCAATTTATGGCCATTTTATGCTTCAGGAGAAGGGTCTGCACATAAACAACTATTCTTGGAGGAATTGTTAGTAGTACGGCGCATTGTCTTACATTGAGCAAATTTATTATCCATAGTTTAAAAGGAGTCATAGTTCAAAACTCCATAATGATAATGCATACGCTTTATGGGTTCAAAAAGGAGAGCAAATTTATTATCCATAGTTTAAAAGGAGTCATAGTTCAAAAATCCATAATGATAATGCATACTCTTTGCAGGTTCAAAAGAAGATGAACTTACTGGCACATTCAGTAGCTATTTTCCTAGCCCATATCTACTGAGAGTGAGCTCAACTCTAGAGCTGTGAAGTTCAAACAAAGCAGTAAGACTTGAAACATAGGAAACACATTATTGTTCCTGACGTAACAAAACCAATGAGACAACAGCTATCTTTTTGCTTCAAGAGGTTTCTCAAACTGAACTTCACACCTTTTGAAATCATGGACAACAATTGATAAGGGATCATCATCATCCTATCGTGATCTCTAATACGGGGGATTTGCCACTTTTTGTTAGAGATGGCTAATGACAGCCTTTTACTTTCCTATAAATGCCTTGCGAAGAGAGGTTTGTCAGATAAGAAAGAGAAATGGAAATCATAAGCATGTATAACTTACTTTTCTAGAAACACTTGCGTAGTTCCCAGATGGGTTGTTGTACACCACTGTCCAGAAGCTTGTCCATCAGGGGTATCTGCGGTGATAGCTATGAAGTGGATGCCATTTTGGCTGCACCAAACAATTCATCAAGGATTAGATTTAGCAGTCCAATATTTCAGAGAAGCAGTTAAATCAACGATGGTTCCGCTTTTAGCCTGCAGGACAAGTTTACTTTCAAAAATAATTTGTTGCTTTTACTCGATAACATCATAACAGAGCTCTGCTTGGTTTAAGGACAAAGTTCTAAATTCTCACATGAAAGACATGTATCCATTCCCCTAACAGTTTAACCCTTCAGAATAAAAAAAGATACAAGATAGACGATAGACAGTAAAAAAAAGGAGTTTGCATCACAAACTAAAAGGAGCTTTTTAGCCTATTCTGACAATGACCAACAGTTTAAAATTCCTGAAAACATACAGTTTCTTGCAGGTTCTTCTAATAACCACTTCCTATTCTAAAATTCTTCCAAATTCATTTTTTCAGCAAGATATCAAAATTCAATAACTTAACCTTAATCTCAAGATATGAGGCATTAAATGGACCAATCAGTAATACTGAAAACAATATGGCAAAAAATAAGACATGCCATTTGTCTAACAGCTAACCCTCTGTCTAAGCACGTGGATAATGAGAGAGCCCTTTTAGATTGCATGGTGGACACTAAAAAACATGGATGTCAAAAATTAACAAATTAGCCACCTGGGAGAAGATTAGACATGTTCCACCAACAAAACCTGCAAACAAATTAAATCAACCATCCTTAGTGCATGCCAAAAAGAAATACCAAGAAACATCAACCAGCACATGAAAGAGAACAATACAAATCCTTTCACGAAGTCGCCTCCTCATGTCAAGTCTCGATCTTTCATGAGAAGAGTAACCAGAAAAAGAAATCTGAGCACGCAAGAGCTAACTATGGGGACAGAGGAGAAGAGTTAGAAACATTCAGTAGGCAGCGAATGAAGGGAAGATCGTGCTACACTGAGGGGAAGAAGCTTTTCTTGCGGGGTTGAAACAGAAACGGAAAAATTGAAAATTTGTAATGACAAAATTCAGAACTCCATACATTCGACACGAACCAGATTCAACAGCAATATTTCAGCTGGCTTCTGATCCAAGTAATTAATGAATCTAATGATATCCAAAATTGCTAATGGACTATGTTCCCAGTGCTCCAGAATAGAACAATTAGTCATATAAGTTTGGTATAAGCATTAAGACAATAGAAAACCCAAATTAGAAGTTGTTAAAGCCCAAAATAGGTTCCAGGACCTCCTTATATTCTATGAATTACATAAAACCGCCAAAATAATTATGAATGCTAATAGTGGTGTTGCTGCATAAACATGCATCTTGACCACTCACCAGGATCTAGGCTTGAACGGTGCTGACACTGCCACCTAGTTGTGCCCACCAAAAGCAAACGAATTGGAGATAACTGTTTTTTCATTGCATCTGTGAAGGAGCAAAAGTCAATATCTATACATGACAACGTGATTTGACTTCAATGGTAATAGTAAAAATAGAATACCTGATCTCAATGGTATTAGTCAATATATACATCAGAGTAACCTTCAACTGCAGTGACTATTGAATACCTGCAAATGCACAATTTAATCAATCCAATAAAGAACCTTTCTGAATCTGCATTTACTGCACCAAGAAAAAAAATTCCAAATTCATTTAGAAATTCTCCTGTCATGCATAGAGGCAAGGCAAGCCACAAGCCGATCAATCTTCTTACAACAACCTTGAAAAACTAATACTGGAGAAATCCAGATGACTTCAACGCTGAACAAAAAATGTAAAGAGACAATTGATCGAACATGCTGAATGCACACAGTACCTAGCCTGTTGTTGTTGCTGCTGTCGGATCCTTTGAATCTGCTGGTGATCGATCCACGGATCTGCGGGCTCAGGAGCGTAGATCGATCCATGCTGCTTGAGTGGCGCAAACCCTAGAGACGGACAGAGAAATAGGAGGCGGGGGCTGGTAGGTTTACCGGCGTAGGGGTTGGTGACGTCGACAGAGCCACGGGAGGACGCTTGCAGGTGTCGCCGGCAACGATGGCAGCGCCGCCAGCGGTCGCGCCCTTGCAGGTCGCGCGTTCACCGGCCATGCCCCCGCAGGCAACGCACCCGAGGTCCACCAGCCAGGCCAGCAGCAGCCGCGGCCAGGGGGCTACCCCCAGCCACGGAGCCGGCTAGGGCGGAGGCCCGACCAGCCACGCCCCTGGCGCCCTGCCCTCTTGGCCGTCATCCATGGGAGAAGAGTCGCTCACACTTCTGGTGGGAGAGCGAAGAGTCACGAGCGTCGTACGTCGGGGGAGAGGAGGAGCCGCCTGGGGAGAGGAGTCACGCGTGGCTGTGTGGGACCGTGGGAGACGGAGTCACGCGTGGGGTGGGCGGGCGTTGGGTGATGAGCGTTGATCCGAGCAGTTTCGTCCGTTGGATATGGATGAGTGAGAGAAAAGAGGTAGTTAGGGTGAATCCGGTAGATTTATTTCGAAAAATTTGATTAAAACTTTTGGGTGTATTTTGTTGGGTCGCGCAAGACTTAGCGGAGACAGGAGAGATAATGACCGTGGTGTACAGTTTCCTATTGAAACTTTAGGAAAGTTTTTTGGTGCGTTATATGTAAGTAGAGACTGTACGCATGAATAGCTTCCTGCCATGTCAGTCAGACATGAATTATGCTACAGTACGACCCAAGCTGTCCGCCATACAGTATCTCCGTATAGGAATCCTGCACCCAAAAGCGGGCTGACGGATAGGGCCACGTCGCCCGTTAGACCTCTGGCCGTCCGATCTAGCGAAGAAACGATAAGATCCGTCCGATTGCGGATCGGTTCGGGCGTCGACCCGAAAGTTCTCGACCGTCGCCCGTCGTGTAGAGGAAAGAGAGCGGCCGAGCGACCCTGCTCGAGCTCGATCTTGGCCTCCGCCTCTGCGCGTCCGGGTACCGCCGCCTCTTCGCCATCGCTCCAGCGGCCAGCGCACCCGCAAGCACGCCCTTGTCAAGAAGCAGCTCCGCCGATGGCCGAAGGCGTATCTCACTGCCATTGCCGGGGGCTACGGCCACCCGCAGCCAAGCCGGGGGCGGACTCCGCCCGGCATGACCGGAGTTCCGAGGGGTGGGTCTGCCCCGCCATCCCCGGGGCTGATGCCACTCGCCCCACTACGCTCTGCCAGTGCTGCCTCGCTGCCGAGAGAGAGAGAGAGAGAGAGAGAGAGAGAGCGTGCCCCACTGTTAAAAAGGCGAGCTGACCACTGCCGTGACCTCGGTCCTCGGGCTACCGGACGCCGTGCCGCGCGCGGCCGTGGACGGGGCAACTCGTGCGACCCGCGTGGCGCTTCCGCGAGCATTGCTGGCAGCCTAGCTTAGCACGCATCCGTGGCTCTCAGTTGTCACCGTCTACGCTTGTTGCAGCCGCTGGAGGAACATCCCCAGGGTGTTCGATCAAATGTCCGTTTGGAACGTGCTCACACAATGCTCCCAGGTGTGCGTTCGTCCCTTCCTCGTTTGCTTTGCTCTGAAATAACAGAGGTCAACTGTTATGACTTATGAACATCTTCGTGTTTAATCCTGAGATTCAAATTTGCGCAAATGCTGTTACACATGCATTCCTATGCTGGTGTATATTTTGGCCTAGGTTTGCTACCAGCTCACCATCCTTAATGCCGAGCTCCACAAGTTCAGCGAGTTGTACATCCAGTCATCGAGAGGGAGTAGTATAGTATGTCATCCACCTCCAGCTGCCACAATCCTTCTTTGCCCATGTCCATGTGTATACACGGTGCGCCCAATGTTTCAGACGCAATAGCTTTTGTTGCCTAATCTTAAACCAGTAACGACCTATGAGGTATAGTATTTTCAGTCATGGTCTATTGTATGATGTTGTATCTCGTGTGACTTGAAAAAAGAGGCTTCAGCATCTTATCTGTAGATGACAATGCTAATTGTTCTGATTGCTACTGCTTTAGCTCTCAATCATCATGTATAGAAAAAGAGCATGTCACACTATTGTTTAATTTTGTGCCTCATCTATCTACTGCATGTTACAATCACATATCATTAAAATATATTTTTTGACTGGTAGCCCATAGAAAATATATTCATACATTTAGCTGACAAATGCACCATTTGCCTATTTCATTATGCATATATTGAGGAAAATACACTTATAACTAATGACTAATTTTATTAAAGATCAGTTAGGATGGTTTTCAAACTTCACCTGAAGCCTGGTGATCTCAATTATTCACACAAGCTGAAATAAGTAAATACCAACCTCATGTATGCTTCTGTCATCAATATTGTAGTGACAATTGCTGTGCACAACTTCCATTGACCCAAAAATCTACCTCAGAATGTTCCATTTAGCAGTAGAGATGTACAAATATACTTGCGTACATCAGACAGACTGCATTTTGAGATTGTATACCATCCTATTTTTTTTTTTTTTTTGAGATTACACAATACAACGCCAGACGCTCAACACGCACGCACACTCACCCCTATGAACACACGTACGCAAAACCCTACCCCTATGAGCACCTTCAAGGACTGAGCGGCAAATCTTGAAGTTCGAAGTCACCATCGGCGCCTCGCTATCGACGGAAACGTCGCCTACCACTTAATGCACATTGCCGAAAAAATCCCGAAATAAATCCAGGGATAAAGTGTCGCACCCGTGATTTGAACCTAATGAAAAAAGACAGGTTTATATTCCTTACATTTCAAACATGGTTGTTCTTCAAGAATCATTAAGGGACTTAGAAAGTTGGAAATATTAAAACTAGCCATCCTGTAGACATAATGATTTGCATTTGGTATAATTAGCATTTAAAACTTGCAAACAAATTTCAGTGTCGTCTTTTGCTGATCGTATAAGTTTTTCTTCGTGACACCACTCCAAATGCATTGGTATTTGATCATCTCAGCAGCTGAAAGCCTATGTGACATCACCTAGCTTCAAAACTGCTTCATCAAATCTCTGCCAGCTTTTCTTCTGTATTAGGAGCCATGGGGGGGGAGGGAGAAAAGGAAGCTATGGAGACAGTACAGAGGACAGAACAAACTTGGGCTAAACGTGTGCATGAGAAGGATGCGTGACATGTAGTCTGCTCGTAACTGAGGTATAGGACCGAGAGACATGAAGGCAAACAAACAAAATACTTTTGTGGCGCATAATTCCTTTCATTGGTCATTGCCTAATAATGTATTATTAACTGAATAGTGATATGATATTTTTTTTTTTTTCAAAAGCGAGCTGTGCTCATACTTCATTAAGAGAAAACAAATACTTCAAAGATACACAACCTGGCCCATTCCCATGGCCAGATGCCGGGGAGCGTGGACGTACTTGTGTGGTGCCTTGTATTAGTGTTCTACAGTGATATGCTATTATAATAATGCAATCCGATAGGCATGGAGTTGTGTTGTTAAAGCACAGATGTCACAACCATTTTCAAGGAAATTTGTAGCTCAATGCAACTCCTATAGTCATTCTTACCTCATGTTAATCAATGACTATATACTCTTTAACCTGGGCCAAAGACTTAGGTCGAAACATCATCACTGACCATGGCACATATAAGGTGAATACATCATCTGGATATTTAGAACTTCATGGATCAAATCAAATTTTACACTGGCCCAAATATGGTGTAGGCGTGGCAAAGCCACGCATGTTTCTAGTATACTCCTATTGCACTGTGCGAGGGCACGTTTTACGGGCCTGTTTAGTTGGCTACAAAGTAGCAAAAGTAACTTTTTCAACTACTGTAGTACACTGTAGCACGTTTCGTTTGTTTGTGGTAAACATTGTTCAATCATGGACTAACTAGGCTCTAAAAGATTAGATGCTCGTGATGTACAACAACAAACTGTGATTAGTTAATTTTTTTTACCTACATTTACTGCTCTAAAAATATATTTTTTGGTGTATTTAATGTAATGTGATAGAGAGAGAGTTGAAAAGTAGCAAATTTTTGGCAAAAAAGTTGCCAACTAAACCAGGTCCTGGGGCCAGCTGCTACGCACGTACTGTATGGCTGGCTAGCCTAGTACGTACTCCGGCGTACCAGGTACATACCACATGCAACAAACACAAGCCGCTGCGGCTGCGGATCATCGACTCGTCTCCTGGTGGAGTAGTATATATATCATGCATGCAGACACGATGGGTAGCTGTTGTTGGCACTGCCAGTTGAACAGTGTGAACGATCGGTCGGTCGGTTGCAGTAACACTGGCGTCGTCGTCGTCGTCGTCTGGTCATCCATCTTGATCCATCATTGCATCCACCATCGACAGGCGGACGGCCGGAGAGTCAGCACAGCACCACATGGCCGGAGCCTGCTGTCCTCTCGTCGGCTGCCGCGGCCACTGCTCCAGCCAGCCAGCCACGCGCCACGACTCGACTCCTGTGTCCTGTCATTCGATCAGGCATGCACCTCGCTTGTTCTCGGGTGGATGACTTGAGATCTCTCGGCTCTCGACCGGTGAATTACCCGTGGTGGCAACGGCAATTACCTCCGTCGCTGCCTGCCGAGAGTAATTCAGAGAGGGAATTAAAAAAAGCCTCCTTTTCAGGATCTGGCATGGACGCATGTGGACTCCCTGCGTGCGACGGCCCAGGAGCTGAGATGAATGCGCCTGGGTGGTACGTGTGGGCACACGCCACATACCATAGGGACCAGCCACCCTGTGCCTTTGGATGATCAGATGAAGTCGCAAGGACCTGAATTCTTTCCTCGACGCATTCAAATCGTCGTACTAGTAGTAACGCACTACCGCCGAGCGACGAGCGTACGTACTTGCCATGCATCCACCCGTGTCCCGTCTCACGCACGCGCGCATTGCCGGCGACGGCACGTTTATTGGTTCCTTACATAGAGGAACACAAATAAATTGGTGGTGGCAACTGGCAAATGGCAATCGTCTCATCCATATGGTGGTGGTGCTAAAGGGTCGTAAGGTAAAGAGGCTTCTCCACACCGGCCTGACCGACGGATCGGATCGGAGTAACTGGAAATCAGCGTCAGCAAAAGCAACCTGCCATCTGCATCTTCCAGCTTTCAGTGCATTCTGATACGACGATCCATATCCTTCCTTCCATTGGTGCTTTCAGACAGTCTGAACAGTGAACACTGAGCGACGACAATGCATATCCTTCCTTCCAAGTTCCATTGGTGCATTACGATGGAACTGGTGCACCGGCCGGCCGGCGGCCGCTGGCTGCATCGACGGCGATGCAATAACGCGAGCAAACCAATGCCAATTATACTGGGTGCCCCCGTTCCCGGATCTTGTCAGTGCGTCGTTGACAGGTGGGCCCGGAACCATGCATGAAGGGATCGATCAAGCTAGTACATGCATCCAGCCATTCAGCAATAGCTAGCTGCGACGATACTACAGTAGTACACTGCAACGTCGCGAGAAAAAAGGCAGTGAATTCGTGCGCCAAACATCGGTGCCCTGTCCGGCGGACTCCACGAGTCGATCTTCCACCTAGCCGCTACGGCGCTGCACTACTACTCGAAATGGAAGGCCCGCTCATCACACAGGACATCTGCATTCATCTGCACACTGCACTGCAGACCTCCTTTGCGATCCTCGTCACAGGTCGGGCGGCATCCATCCAAACCATCAATTCCATGCAACGACTATAGTACAGCTACTTGAATTCAAAGACCACGCATTGGAGTGCTGCCCCTGCAAGGCTGCAACCTTATATCTACGGCCGCCGTAGCATATAGAGTACGGCGCTTTGGTACATTACTACACACAAGGTCATGCAAAGCCTTTTTGTGCAGCAGGGGCACGGAACCAATCTATCCACCTGATGCTGGTAGCCTGGTTTTGTTTATCTCGTGTAATACCACTGGCATTGTACTGTATTTTGTAGTGTTCCTCGGCACGCCGCAGCGGGTGAACATGTGCCTGTCCGACATCGCAGGTATCCCTAGGGGCCTTTTTCCGTGTCGTCGTCGTCGGGTAATATAAGGCCACCATAGGGAAGACGACATGCATTTCGGTGTAGAGTATGTAGATCTGATCCAGATGCTCTATTACACAAACAGTGAGACTGGGACAGGCACGTACGTACGCACACAGCAGTGCCATGGCATTGTTAGGAGAACAAAACAAATAGCATAAGAATATATACCGGCGGTGTCTCTGTTGCTGGCTGGCTGGCCGGGGCACGTACTGTGGTGAGTGACTGTGTGGCTTGTGGAGAGCCTGCTTAATTTGACTGTGTCGTGAGAGTGATATACCGACCCCGGCCCAAGAAAAACACACAAGTATAGCATGATCCACGAGGACGGGGTGACACATGCATGTTTACCCTTGTAGACTTGGGTCTGCCTTGTTGCGAGAACGGTCCAAAGCGAGTCCTACTCCTACGGTGCAGTGCAGGCAGGGCATCTTACACGGGCCGTGTGGACTACTCGAGCCTAGGCAGCGCCATTTATCTTGATCCAGCACAAGCAGGGATGGCGCCCGGACAAGCTAGACTGCCTCGGGTCAGGTAGCAGGTGAGCGAGCGAGTACTTCCACGCAGCAAACAGTAGTAGGCCGTTAATGACGACAGAGAGCATAATGACACACCATCCTATTCTATGTATAGCTTCGTCACGAGCCCATCTTATACTACTCCTGCACGCAGAAGCTGAAGCTTGAAGGAGATTAACAATAATAAGGACAGGTGGTAAATCCACTCAGAAATGAAGGTCCTCGACGGGGGTCAGCGGCATCATTCTGGTCTGCCCCTCGCGGGGGGGACACAGACCGATGCCTCCTCCTGACTGCCGCCGAGGTGGAGAGAGAACTGACAAGTGATCTGGGCCGGGCTTAAGTATATACGACAGCGAAGAAATTATTGGGCCCTGATGGTCTGTTTGAATTTTTTAATTGGGTCAAATTGTCCACGTCGGAGGAGGACACATCTAACCGCGGCCGCGACGGCAGAAATCTGATCGCCTTTAAATCTGTATACAGTGGTTGTTGCATTCAAGCTAGTGAACGAAGGAGGATCGAAAGATTGGTAGTCGATGCTTGGAGCTGTCTTCGTTGTTACACTTACTACACAGCTACTATACGTATGCAATCAACAATTGTCTACTCTATCTATCCTGCATGTGAAGCCGGTGTCCTAATACATACTAGGACTGTACGTTCCAAGAAATTCGACCTCCACGCGCGCGGCGTTTGCTTGATTGAGCGTGACGACAGCCGTCGACAGGACCATATTCATATCGATCTGATGACAGCATGGGTATATAGGTATGGGCTCTCCAGAGTGCTCGATCGATCGATCGCAGTGTGATCCATCTGCACACACGTATACTATGTTCTATATATATATACAATGTTTTTGGACGGCCTCGACAGCTTAGCGTGTGTCTGTGCGTGCGTATGTGTCTCGCCACAGTATAATGCGCATCGATCAGATGAGAACGAGAAAGACCAATGTATATATAGCCTAGATTAATTGGTACAGTATAGGTAGCCAATTGCAGGCAGCAGGTTACGTACGTACGCGCGTCAAGGTAGGGTAGGTAGGTAGCTGCATCTTGACTCTAGCGAGCCATTTCTTGCTCTTTACCAAGGCAAAGACAGGGCGAACCATGATCCGTCTCATCTTACGCTTCCTCTCTCCGTTGTCAACCTTGCTTGCGGCGTACCACTGCCATCCACTTTTGCCTACGGCCGTAGCTAGCTGTACTCAGCAACAATGTTTGCCCTCTGCAGCTGTGCCTCCCTGCTACTAGCTATTACTATTCTTGATCGATCTATATAATAGTAGTACAAACTCTAGACCATCTAATAGGTTGTTTATGCTAAGCTTTTCTTAGCCTTGGGTAGCACTTGTAGGGGTTGTGGCTGTAAAAATATATACATTGTCTTAAATTAAATGAAAAAAAACATAACGAAAGATTTTCTTCATATGCATTTAGTAATAAGATTACTCTATAAAAACAATGTTATGCATTACTCCCTTGGTTCCAAGTTGCAAGTTGTTTATTCAGATTTTTTCTTGAACATTATATTATTTTTGCTACTCCCTCTTTGTTATGAAATAACTGCTGAACTCGCTTCTTAGGAGTCAAATTAACTTTTCTCAATTTGACTAAGTTTATAGAAAATAATAACAACATCTCTATCCCCAAATGACTTTATCAACATAAGTATAGGCCACAATTAGTACAAGATATAAGTACCTTTTGTTTTATGTTTGGTCAAATTTTAAAACCTTTGACCTTTCAAAATGCGAGATACACCTACACAATTATTTCGATACAAAGGGAGCACATATATAGAAAAAAAATATTTAAGTGCAAATCAAAAGTTTTATAAAAAACCTAAATGAAATACGATTCAGGGTTACTAGTTGGGTAAATGTAGATCCATGGAGTTATATTTGTGACCACCACAAGGGGAGACGCCGTAGGCCCGTAGTGGCATGCGGTGCCAACACAGCCCGTCAGCCCCAAAGGGAAAAGTTAGGTACTAGGTTCATTTCGACGCGACCTTGCTGTACGCTTGCAAGTTCACGCTTACTCTCCTGCTCAGTGACGACTGGCGACCAGCATACGCTTCCCTTTTGGGGTGCAAGTAGTAGCACCGCACGCTTTCCACAAACGGCGTCCCATATACAGTAATCTGCATTGCATTGGGTCGAACCCGCAAACGCCAAGCCGATCAGAATCAGATTCAGATCATGCGGCGTCTGAAGCTTCCACGGCGAGGTGATGCAGATCAGATCGTGCATTTGCATTAGCGACGGATCGGAGCGGAGCGGGCTACCAGTAGCCGGTTGCTGCAGCAGGCCGGCGGGCAGCGAGATGCCGAGACGGACGAACGGACGGACTGGACGTGTAGAGAGAGAGGCGGCAGCGGCAGATGCCCTTTGACATTTGTGCAGCTTTTGTTTTGACCGAAGGCAACAAACGCGACGCGCGCCTCCTATAATGCGAATGCGAATGCGAATGAGGCGGGTGGCGTGAGGACGAGGGAAACCGAATGTGGGTACTCAGCAGCAGCGCGCCACAAGAGTGAGCGCTGCGAGCCATTTATGGCCGGCCTTGGTCATCTCATCCCTACGGCTCCCAGCGCAGCAGGCAGGCGGCTGACGGCTCGGCGCAGGCCCTCCGTCTCCCCTCCACTCTCTCTGCTCCTCTGCCGGCCGACTGCACGCGCCGAGCTGAGCTGCCAAGGCCGGAGCACTATTAATGGCGGCGTAGCGTAGCTCACCTGCCCCCTCCTCCCTCTCTCCGGCCGCAGAGCGACCGAGCCTCTCTGCCAGCGTAAATGCTCCTCGCGCACCACCACCACCACCACCTCCTCGCCCGATCCAATGCCCCATTATTACCGCGACGACTACCCCACTGCTAGCCACTACAACCACTAGCAAGCCGACTAGCCGCGCCAGCGGCCTCCATCGACCGGTCGGCCGGCGGGTCAGCCGCCTGCTGTGCTGCTAGGATAAATACAGGTCGCGTACATCGTCGCGCACCACACCTCCCACTTCCATTCCATACTTCCAAAGCTGTAGCTACGACGACCTTTGCCCACCACACAGCACACACACCCACATTCTTCAATCCTAGCTAGCTCGTCGTCCGCGCGCACAATGGTGACGACGACAACGCGCCGGCGTGGTGTGGGTGGGGCGGCGAGTGGCGTGCTTGTCATGGCGATCGTCGTCGCCTGCGTGCTGCTGCTACTGTCTGGAGGTGTAGTCTGTGCTGACGCCACCGCCGCGGCCGGTGCCGGCGTGGAGGAGTGTGAGGACGGCAGCAGCAGGGCGGCGCGCGCGGGCGACCGCGTGGAGGCGCTGCCGGGGCAGCCGGCGGTGGCGTTCGCGCAGTACTCCGGGTACGTGACGGTGAACCGGGACCGCGGCCGCGCGCTCTTCTACTGGCTCACCGAGGCCGTCAGCGACGCGACCACCAAGCCACTGGTGCTCTGGCTCAACGGAGGTCAGTGACCATGAACCTTCCACTCTGTGCTACTAGCTATAGTTTCCCATTTCGCCAACAAGCTCCTTCTTTGAGCTGGGTATTCATGCTTTCCTCTAGCTGCAGTGATCTTACAGTAATTAGCTTCTTTTTCATGCAATCATGGAGCTCGTTTCTTGTTGGTTTCTCTGGTGAATCATGATGGTGTGTGTGTGATATGATCTTATCATCATATAGAAAATCCCTCCACCTTGATCAGTCTGGTTGACTGTTGACCACGAGTCGTTAACTGGGACGAGTCCGAGTCTTTTCATGGGAGGGAAGGGAGCTCTCTCTTACCTTTTGCTGGGTTTTGGACTATCCTTTGTCCCATGGAGTTTTGTCGTTTTTTTTTTTGAACTTCATGTTTGACCATCCGTCTTATTTAAAATATTTATGCAAATAGTAAAATAAATTAATCAATATTTAAGTATCTTTATTGATAAAATAAGTCATAAAAAATAAATTATATTTGTGTAAAAAATTTGAATAAGACGAATGATTGAAAATGATGGCACGGAAACCGGGGGTGACAAACTCAATGGGACGGAGGAGTAGTAATTTAAAAAAGGTATCACAGTTAGAGCCTCTGCCATGACAAGGCAAGCTTTCCAAAAGCTTTTGACACAGACTCCAAAGTTCAAACTCCCTGTCATCTCATCACACGCCTTGCTTCTTGCCAACGGAAAGTGCCACTCTGTTCCTTGTTGTATGCTACTCCAAGTCCAACACGAACCTCCTTTGGTGTGACTGTGAACATAAACCTCGTCGTCTAATTGGATGTAATTACTCAAAGCAAACACAAAAATGCATGTGATGGAGTGTTGTGTTAGCATAGCAAGTGGTCGCTGCATGAGGAGGTGGTCAGGGTGCAGTAGTAGTAAATGGCAGGAGTAAATGTATGAAGAGACGTGACCACAGCCAGCCTGAAGAAGGCTGAAACCCTGAAGAAACATTACTAGCTGTGCTTTGCAGGTGCAGCTACCTTACCTACGTGCAGGCAGTGTTTTGCCCTTTTTTTGTTTGGCCTCTTGGAATGAAACACAGCATGCATACTAGGGTCGAGTACTTATATTACACTAGTGTGTGTGTGATAGAGGGAGAAGGGGACAGACAAAACCATGGATTAGGACTTGATGTTTTGTAGTGCCAGCAGTAATAAACTAGTACTCCTATAAAGTACTAGTAATAATTAATTAACTGACAAACCTAAGTACACACTGTCTGAACTGAATTAGTAGGTCCTATGCCAAAAGCACTGCCGAGCTCTGTCATAGTATTAATCACCAGACAGCATCACTCGCAATGGTGTCGCTTCTGCAGTGTTTGCTTGCTGCTGTACAAGAATACCAGATGTCCAGATGCATGCATGTGACACTACTCTACTCATCCTAGTATATCCAAATCGAATCCTCTTTTAGTATTAACCACAAGCATGCTATTGCTATGGCATCATCATTTGGCATGTACTGGCCGGCCTATAATTGTGTCCCAATCTCGTGTCTTGTCACTAATAAGCTCCAAACAGAAGGTCGATAAAATTCAGTTATGACTGTTATTGATCTGCAAATGTACTGCAGCACTGCCTTAGACTTTGCGATCGAACAAGGCGCGCGTGCATTGCTGCATGCACGCCCGTCCTCTCCCTGATCTCGCTGACGAACTGTTATCCCAGCTTTTGGACTCTTGGCATTAAACTCTTGGCCCAAAATTTCCTATCTCTTCGTTCGATTCCATTCGATGGATCTCGTGTACTACGTCGTCCTTCATGTGGTACCGACATTGCATTTACATGCTCAGGCCGGCCGTCAGCCCTTTATAACCATGCATCGTCATCACCATCAGTGGATAAGCAAATGGTGATTCACTATTCAAACACTATACTATTAATCTGCCGATTGCTAAGCTCCGACCAGGGGTTTCTTGGATCCCAGTCGATCTGACCGATCGACCATTTGTCAGTAAACTCTCTCACACACAGACACCACTGCTGCACTGGTAGCATTATTTGCTGCTGCTGTTGCACGTATAGCAGCTAGCGTGATTGTGCAGGCAGCACTGCAGGAGCGTTGTCGTCCGCATCACCCAGCGCAGCAGCCATGATATCAACAGTAGCATCGGGGGGAAAAATTCTCCGTCGCGATGATGCAGCACTCATTCATCGTTCCCTCCCTCCTCCCAGTCCCAGGTTCAGAGACGACTCTCTGAATGAAGAGCTCATGACTGAACCTGAACTGAAGGCCGCAAAACAGGTACCTAGGCAGCGTCCTTTGAGATCGACGCAATCTTAGGCGTGGCCATGGCCGTGACCCGACCCGGTGACTCAGCCAGCCATCAGCCATCCCCAGGTCCCCAGCCGGGCAGCCCTCAGGTCATGTGACCGCGCGAGGAGCAAGGGGCCCGAGACGAAATGATGAAACTGCTGCTGCGTGACTGCCTGCGTCTGCGTCTGCATCTGCGTGCGTGCGTGGTGCTCAACGCCGCCGTAGCGCAGGCAGATGGGAGATCATGGCCTTGCCCGGGGAAGAGATGGCCGGCCGGCTGGCTGGCCCAAAAGACAAAAGCTGCGTGCAGACCAGGCGGCACCACACACATTTGGCGGTTTGTTTTCATCGTCTCCCGCTGGCGCCCCGCTGCTGGTGCCGGAGGAGTCGCCGTCGCACAGCCCCCATCCCCCAGCCGATTATTCTTATTCCCTTTGCTTCGCCTCCTGTCATCGTCGCCGGCGCTCCCGCCGGGTTAAAAAGGTCACGGGCTAAACACCAACAAGTAAGTGCCCTTGCCCCACATTCCCACAGCCATACTGCCTGTGGGCGTGCAGTGTGCATTAGCACTGGCAACTTGACATGGTAACGCACAGGCACCACCAGCACCAGCTTGCTCTCTGTGTCACTCACTGTGTGAGCAGTGAGCGTGTGTACCCTTCGTGGTGCGTGGCTGCTGTATGCAGGGATCGCAGGGACGGACTGTGGCTGGCCTTTTACCTGGCACTGGGTCTCCTAGCACATAAAAGGAAACGTGAGAGCACATACCGTGCCACAGTACACCGCAATGGCATGGCGTGAGGTGGGAGAGTGAGTGAGCCAGGGCCATGCCCGCGCGACACGCACTGGCAGGCGCACAGCCACGGGCGCTGCAGTGCATTGTGCAGGCACACCATGCATGGATCTCAGCTCCCTGGGTTCCACTCCACAGCTAGCTGCATGCCTTGCCACCATGGAACGGACGGCTATGGTGGCTTGGTCTCTTTGACTTGGTGCCTGCCTGCGGTGCCTTGGGAAATGCATGCCATGCCATGCCATGCCATGCGCCTCGGCTGCGCGGTGACTGCAGGAGTGCTGAACGGCCGGTGCACGCCTCTGAAAGCCTGAATGCGACCTGGACCGCCCAACTTCTCTCGCTTTTTTCTAAGTGCCACTACTGTCTTACTCCGTATCTTGGGGGGATTTGGAAACTTATACAGCGACACTACTATAGTAGAGTATATCATTATGAGTACTCTATCATTATCTATCTATATATATGCTTCTGAATCCAGCCTAGATGCCTGCTGGTACTACTGCGATCGTTAAAGCTACTACTATCTATCTGCTCAGCATCATTAGGGAGCGCAACTTTGTGTCTCAGCCGCCAGTCATGCCATCCTGCAGCGAGACATGCTCAACAGATGACATGACCAAATCATTCCCGATTTGACGTGCCAACAGACTCTTGAATTCTTGTCTCCGAGAACGAAATGGAACATCATATCGTTCATGTTCTGTCTGGCATTAAGTTTCTGTTTACTGTATTTCTCGTGGCTGAAGAACAGCGACGAACACAGTAATCTTTGAGCAATGAACAGCGGTCATGATACAATTCTGATGGTTTGGCAGGTCCTGGATGCTCTTCGGTGGCGTATGGAGCATCGGAAGAGATCGGCCCGTTCCGGATCAAACCAAACGGGACAGGGCTGTTTCTGAACAAGTACTCATGGAACAGAGGTAATGTCACTGATGGTTGTAAAAATAGTTGCTATATTTCAGGTGTCCGAATTTTTAGAATTTTCCAAACAACAATCTTAGACAAGCAACTAGTACAGTCAAAAGAGCAACTCGCAACACACGATTCATACTTTTTTCTATAGATGTTGCATGAACAACAACAAAAAAATAAGGCACCTAAGATATAGGATAAGTGAAAAGAAACACTTTCTTATGATCAAGTGATGTATCCACGGTCACTGATGGGAAGAACTGCATCCACTGTCGCAGAGGCCAACCTTCTTTTCCTCGAATCGCCTGCTGGAGTCGGCTTCTCCTACACGAACACCACCTCGGATCTCAAGACATCTGGCGATGAGAGGACCGGTAATAATCCGTTGCTTGGCCATTAAGTAGCTGTCAAATTCTGACGACTGAACCTTGAAATACAACATCACTAGCAGTTTTCTGATGTAGGGCTTTGCTACGGGTACTCCCAAATGAATGTGGACCGTCCATTTTATTAGATCTGAATGACTATTACCTTTTTAGGAAGTACTAATATGTATTTCAAAAAATACAAATATCTTTCCTCAATTAGATCTGATGCCGTTATAGAACTAACGGATGTTACGGATCCAACCTATCATCATAGTTTCCTGCATGCTAAAGCAGATCCGATAAATTTGACATGCCAATATTTTCTAACGTGACATTCTCAGAACATGATTTTAACCTGAAATTAGTACGGCATGGTGATGGTTTTTTTAACGTGACATGATTGGTATCACTATAACATGTTAGTGCAAATAAAAAAAAATCTATCTAACTTTTATAACATGACATGTGACAGTACAAAATTAGGAAAGCGAGTCAGCCAAAAATAAAGTTTTTAACTAGTAATAGTTATGGCACATGGACTCAACTTTATTTCTTCTTCATCAAAAAGTAAATCTCCAAGAAATGTGCACGTCTTGGTGTCGGTTGCAGCCACAAGGAAAGAAACTGCATGGATACATGCACATGCAGTACACATTTCTTGGTGGTAACCGAAAAACCCGCTTATTGCTTATTTTTTTCATAAAATTTATTATTTTTCTCTGTTAAAATTTAATGGCTCAGATTTATTTGAAGTCTTACCTCCTAAGAGGTAACGGGAGTTCCTTAGCAAAACCCGTATAAGCCTTAGTTGATGTCATTGTGAATTGGCTGCAGCTCAAGATGCACTGCAGTTCTTGATCAGCTGGATGTCGCGGTTCCCACAGTACCGGCACCGAGATTTCTACATAGCTGGAGAAAGTTACGCCGGTAAGTCTTTCACTGTCATTGCTGATCCACAGGGAATATATTCATAATTCATCCAGTGTTCTGATACTTAGCACACTAGAAGAAAAACTAGCAGTCTAAATTCTAAAAGTTTAACTGCTCAATCAGTTCTTATTCTGCGCTTGTTTCCAGGCCACTACGTCCCCCAGTTGGCAAGGAAGATTGTTGAGTACAACGAGGCTTCACCTAACCCCTTCATCAACCTGAAGGGAATCCTTGTGAGTGTCTTCAAACATGAGCAGGCTCTAGTGTAATCTAAGGTTAAAAAACTGCTACAGTACAGTTCACTGGCTCCAAATGTGAGTGAATTTACCTTGCACCATTTCCCGAATTCACTCGATCAGGTGGGCAACGCCGTCACTGACAACTACTACGACAACATTGGCACGGTGACCTACTGGTGGACGCACGCCATGATCTCTGACCGCACCTACAAGGCCATCCTCAAGTCGTGCAACTTCAGCAGCAGCAACATCTCGCGCTTCTGCAACCGCGCCATGAACTACGCCATGAACCAGGAGTTTGGGGACATCGACCAGTACAGCATCTACACGCCGTCGTGTGCCGCGGCCAGGTCCAACGCCACCGTCCTGAGGTTCAAGAACACCCTCATCCGCCGCCGGTCCTTCGGCTACGACCCCTGCACAGAGACCTACGCCGAAAAGTACTACAACAGGCTGGACGTGCAGAAGGCAATGCACGCAAACACCACGGGGATCCCCTACAGATGGACTGCCTGCAGGTTCCATAGCTTCTTTTCGGTTCTTGTCACGATCGGTTCAGCCATTTAAGAGTGCCACTGAATGTGTATTCTGTTATTCCCTGACAGTGATGTGCTGATCAAGACATGGCAAGATTCAGAGTTCTCCATGCTGCCAACGTACAAGAAGCTCATGAAGGCAGGACTGAGGATATGGGTGTTCAGGTAAGCTGAAGAATCTGAATCTGAAATGAGCAAATTATACTTGATTGATTGATGCATCGCATTGTAAGTGACTTGGAAAAACTGCAGCGGTGATACAGATTCAGTCGTCCCGGTAACCGCGACAAGGTTTGCAATCAGTCATCTTGGTCTGAAGATCAAGACCCGCTGGTATCCATGGTACTCAGCTGGACAGGTACTGAATTTTCCATTGCTGTTTAAGTAATCTTCCTGTCGTTGCTGTAGTGTCTTTGAGTTTGAGGTGCATCTTGTGCATTTGCAGGTAGGAGGGTGGTCTGAGGTGTATGAAGGGCTCACGTTTGCGTCAGTGCGAGGTGCAGGGCATGAGGTGCCATTGTTTCAGCCTAGGAGGGCATTCAGGATGTTCCAGTCCTTCTTGGCCGGGGAGCCATTGCCCAAGTCCTGAAGGCTCCTGACATGAGATCATGTCTACCTGGTGATGTCTAGCTACAGACTACAGTCTGAAGAAAATGTAAAAGATGGATGAGAAAGTGATGTAGGGAGGATTTGCATTTCGCAAGTAGAAAATAACCTGTTGATAGGCGTGCAGTGCAGTTCATAGCTGAGTGATTGATTGGTGTTGGGAAAAGGATGTAGAGAATAAGGATGGTTATGGTATGCCATGGAAACCCATGAGCATTGCAATGATTAGCGAATAAATTTCAATTTTCTTACTCTCAGATGCTTATGTTATGAAAAGTCATGGAAACCCATGAGCATTGTAATGATTACTGAAAAAAAATCAATGATCTCACTCTCAAATCAAATGTGTTTCATTTTCAGCTGCAGTGTTTGAGGTACTATTTTTATTATCTGCAAAATGAGGGCAAAAGGACATTGTCTCATCATTGGAGTACTTGTTCAGAAACAGCCCTGTCACCTTGCGTTTGAACCGGAACAGGCGAATCTCTTCTGAATCAGAAGTTCTGATGCTCCAAAACTAGTGGCGAAGGAAGCGTTCGAGGCCGACCTTTGATCCAGTGGCCTTGATGTCGGCCTGCACCTGCTCCCGGAACTCGGCGTAGGTGAAGGGCCTGTACCTGCCGCCAGCGCAGCTGATGACAGGCGTCGTCCCGCGGGAACGCGAAGTAGCAGAGCGAGAGCCTCTCCGCCGCCTGGCTCGCCGCCACCCGGTGGCGCACGCTGCAGTAGGCGTCGCCGCTGATGGCCCGCGCCATGTCGCCCAGGTTGACCAGCAGCGTGCTCCCCTCTCGTCGGCTCCCGGCGCGACGTCGCGCCACGCGCCGTCGTGGAGCACCTGCAGGCCGCCGACGGCGTCCTGGTTGATGACGGAGAGCACGGAGCTGTCCGTGTGGGCCTCCATCCCGAGGTGCCCGGGCTCGGGGCACCGCGGGTAGCGGTACACCCGGAAGGAACCCGTCGCCCTCCGCGAGGTAGGTCGCCGCCTGGTCCGCGCTGAGGCCCAGCGGTGCGGCGAGCGCGTCGAAGAGCGCCCGCGCCACCCGCGCCATGTGCGCGCCGTACTCCGCCGCGAGGTCGAGTAGGTCGCCGAGCGGCGGCGGGGCTGCTGGTCGCCCGGCTCCACTCCTAGGGCGACGTGGAAGCCCTCGAGCCAGTTGACGTCCCGGACGCGGGCGAGAGCGCCGGCGTGCCCCAGAAGTAGCCCGGCTGCGCGCGCTTGTCGTGGAACGGCGCCCGGCCCAGCGCGGCCCGCGCCGTCGCGAAGAGGCGCGCGGATAGCGCCGCGGGGACGCCGTGGTTGACGAGGCGGAACACGCCGAAGTCCCGGCACGCCGCCGCTAGCGCCTCTGCCGGCGCCTCCAGGTCAACGGTCGGGAGCTCCAGCTCGCCCCCGTGCGGCACCTCCTGCTCCTGCTCGTGGATGTGGCCTCCGTCCTCCTCCTCCTCCTCCAGGAGAGGGAACGGCGGGCACGACGGGTCCGTCGTCGTCGCCGCTGCCTGTGACTCCGATCCCAGCGCCATCTCCTTGGTCGATCGACGGTGCCTCGCTCTGCTTGGCTTCCTCCTGTGCGTGCTCTAGGCTCAAGTGCAATCAATGGCCACCTCTGCTTGGATCCACGGGCAGAGGAAGAGAGGAAGCAACTTGCTTCAAGCAAGCAGCGGCTATCAGATTACTCGTTGAAGCAGGGGCAGGTAGACCTGACTCGTCTGCTGACCCAGTCTCTGCTCTTCTCGTCGCCAAATGCATTCAACAGTCTGAACGGATTGCAAATTTGGAATAATGCGACACAGGGATCTGCTCACGGAAAGTATGTTCGGCTTTAGCTAGCATCAAGTCTTAGCAGAGTAGTGATTGATTGGTGATTTTTTTTTTTTTTTAAAAATTATTCTTTTATTGAATAATTACAAATCTAGAAGCTGTTATATAAAAATCGCAAACATAGCGGGAGCTCAGGCCTATGTGGTGCCGATAGCAAATCTGCCCGGCAAGATTCATTGATCGGTGTTGGAAGTCCATGAGCATTGCAATGATCAGCGAACAAATTTCATTGCAATGACTCTCAAATGCGTTTCATTGCCAACAAAATTGCACACTGTGATTCATTTTCCCAGCCGTAAGACTCCAGGCATTAAGCATTAAGGCGTTGTAAGTTCAGTAAATTCATATCCCCTCAACACGACACACCATTCTTTCAGGGTAGGGAACACTCACCGCTCATTTTATTCTCTAAAATAAAACATGGCAGCAAATGTACGAGTCCCAGGCACCGAGCTCCCGGCTGCATCGCTCCTCTATGAATCTAAGAAACCGAATGCATTAGACTAGAAGATTCAGACATTGAACCCCTCAGCACGATGGCAACCTTGTGAGTTTCGATCCATTTGGTGCAAGCAGATTCCCCATGCTTCACGATGCATTCATCTCTCGACCTCTTTCTATCAGGGCGCACGCAGCATTTCTTCTTTTTCGGCTTCGATTGGGCAGCAGGACCTACAGCAGCAGCAGACGACGAGTACGTTCACAACTGGGATTTCAGGTGACGGCGGAATGGCCACAGGCAGCGGGACTTCAGTGCTACCCATTTTCAGCAGCAGTGTTTTGGGTACTATTACTATCTGCAAAATGAGGGCAAAAAATTAAGTATATTATTCCGTGCATTGCCAGGGCAAATATTACCATAACTCATCTCTCAAGTGTACAACAAGAATTGGATCAAGTGATCAACAGCTTTGAGTAAAATTTCAGCAGTACTAATCAGCTCTCGAAAATTAGATACTCTCATCCCCTCAGACACTTGGTTCAGATAAACAGTTCCCCATGGTCATTGGAGAATGCAGGGAATTAAGGGGGATTATTGGGATTAATAAAGAAGCAGGTCTTTTTAGCAGTTCTCTCACCCACTCTATGCGCTGTCGAGTATCAGCACACCCAGGTAGTCTGAAGTCTAAACTGAAGTTGGCAGATGACAACCAGAAAACGGAAAACCTAAGTCAAGGCTAAACAGTGTAGCATTTGTCTCATGATTTGTGAAATTTCATGATTAGAAGATAAAACGGCCGTGAATTTGCACTCCGTCCCACAATGAAAGAACAAGCCAGAGTGGTCTACTGGTGCCTGTAAAATTTGCTCCTTTGCTCAAGCTAATATGGCATGCATTTTGCATACTACTCCTTTCTCAATTCAGGAAACAAACAACAGTTGAGCAGCAGACTTTAATCTTCTAGTGGAACTAGGTTTATCAATCAAGGTCATATAGAACTTGACAGTCAACTTGTATATGTCATGAGCTCCCTACCGTTGCCTTCTGAAGTTGTTATGCAAATGAATAAAAGTCAACAGTCCTTTCTCTAGTCTGGAGACTGCACCTTCCTAATGTCTATTTGCCTGGGAAAAGGTTTGCTCGTCCAAGGATCCTGATGGTCTTAGCATTAGGGGTTTGGGGATCTTGGAATGCCTGTCTGCTACTGAAGTTGATTCATAGAGTCCACACACTGTGGAAAGCTCGGCATGGGCAATTTGGATTCAACGACACGCTTGCCTAGTGACCCTGGAGGTACTACAATAGTACGATCCTTGCTCCCGCTTTATCAAGCCATCACTATGGTGCGCGTCGATGACGGCTGGGACACATCCTTCTAGCTCAAGTTTGGATCAGATATGATACATTGGCTGACCGATTCTTTACTCGATATAGTCATTGTACTCAACATGGGAGCACCGTCAGTCAGGTAGTGGCCTCAGGGATTTGACTCCTCCTGCGTCTATCAACTCAGGCCTAAATGGAACTGTATGAAGTGCTGAGATCATCACAGATGTCTTGCTGACCAATGAAGCTCACTACAGTTTGAGCCTGTTCAGCACCATGCCCAGGAAACTCGACACCACAATGCTATACAGGCTGCTGCAGTCCCAGGGGGACTGCCCTACCCGAGCTGCCAGTCTGCCACTTTTTTATGAAGAAACGTGGCACCACCAAGAGTGCTTTTTTTCTCTGGCTCCCAATGCAAAAAGGATTCAGTGCAAAGAGTGCACCTGCAGTAGTGGGTGCGGCTTTGCCTCTTCCTTTTGGTCAAACCTAAGGATTGATATGGGCTCAAACATCGCAGCCCATGAACTACACAATGTCAGCCTGCCCCCACAAGTGCCACGGGGGCATTCCAACGCGTTTGTCGCACTGTGCTACTAGTAGTTATAGAAAAAGAAGCAATCAAGTTGCATTAACATTGAAGCTACTTCTCTTAGGCAACTCCTTGCTCTTGCAAAAAATGAAGCTATGATGTTGAGATGCAGGATGCCAAAAAAAAAGACCAAAGGGTAGTGAATAACTGTGTTGCTGTCAGTGTCAGCAATGTAAAACAAAATGTGAGTGGGCGATTATAACATTTTTGAACAACCACATGTGCTGTTTTCGGGCCACCATGCAATGAATCAGGTTCAGTCTGGTGGAGAATTTGGGGGTGGGGTTGAAAGGAATTAAGTCTTTTACAAATCAAAATCCCTTTATCCTCTTTGATCCTCTCAGAAAACCCCTTTGATACCCTCCATCCGCCTTGGGTAAAAGATTATGTAACACAATAGCTCATTAAAAGGATGCAGTGTTCGACAAGGCGACATTCCGCGCCTGCCTGGTGCTAGGCGACGGGGTCCTGGAGGCCTAGGGTATAGCCGGACCCCTAGGCTGGTGCGGCGCCTCCCCAGTGATAGCCAACGCTTCCATGGCGATAGCAAAAGCTTAGGGCAATAGCTAGATGGGTTAAACTCTTGCAATACAGTGACCTATGCGCATAACAGTGCTAGTTTACCAGGGCTCAACGTGGGATAACAAGAAGGAACATATACAAATTGCCATTTCACATGTCGATGTTTTAACAAAGAAACATATGATTTGAACTGCATGTATTTGACTATAATAGGGCTAACTAAAGGAAGTCAAACATGCCATATCTTTATAATAAGGAATAAACACAAACAAAACAATGATGCAAAAAGCATCTAAGAAAAGGATGAACAAAACAAATAGAAGACAAGGCTTTCCTTAGAACTTTTCTCTAGTTTAATTAATTACTATGTAGTACAACATTATATACATATAAAAAAGGAACATTTTAGCTTATGTAAATATATGAATGCACATAGTAAAATAGCAATGAGGAGACAGACTAACCTAGAGGATTCACCCACAATATTTGTTGAATTAAATATTTTGTCATCTATTGAAGATCGGTGTCCTTTTGTCTTGATGAGTATCCCAGAGCATTATTTTCATCAACACTGCAGTTTTGCTTCAAGAAGGGAAAGTGACAAGTCCAGTTTCACTATTTTCCTGGAAAAGGCGAATTCATATATCTTTTATCAGCAAAGGCATACGAAACCATTAATTTTATCAGGATAGGCATGAGAAACCATTAGAATTTACACTCCGGCATAATCAAGCAAGAAGAACTTAGACAGAACATTGAAAATTTTCTGTGTCACAGGTTAGTCTAGTCAAAAGACACAAAATCTAATGCTACTCACAATTCCAAATTTAGAGCTATGAAATAAATAGATCAGAAACTTTGAATCCTAAATAGTCGCCACAGTGCAAATAAACTCCTCACCCACAAAGAACCTTTTTTTTTAAGTATTCTTTATTACAATGTCCAGGGGCAAAGAACAAAAGCATTTAACTGCATACTTACCCATCAAATCACGAAATTACAAACACGAACAAGAACTTATCATTCACTAACTTGTTACTTTGATCAACTGTTGTAAGCTCTTGAACAAAGCGATTGAGTATTAAAACTACCTTCTTAGAAGAAAAGAAAAATAACAATTTCAACACGAGTTCTCTAATGTCAAGCAGGAATTCATCGCCACAGACATTCCCCAAACAGATTCCAGAACCATGATCCAAATTTTCTCTAACAAAAAAATCAGTAATTCCACTAATGAACCGAAGAAACAAACTACATTCAACTAGGGACAACTGAAGTCAATTCTTCAACATTCTCAAGAAAGAAAATAAAAACCATAGAGCATCCACGAGGACGAGTAGCTGTTGACCCACAAGGCCACAACTCACAGACAAATCAAACTTCTTTACCTGTGGAGTAGCGCGAGCTTGTCGTCGCATAGCGCGGCAAACGAATTGAGGAACTCCACCGTGTTTGCTATGAACATGTTCACCTGCGGCGCAGACAAGACACGCAGAGCAGTCAGACACCGCCAAAGGACAAGCAGCTTCGCTTAGAGCTAGCAACCGTCACATGTGGTCCTGTGGAGGGAGGCTGGAGAGTAACGGGGAAGCAGAGACGGACCAGGTAGATAGTCCTCTGGTCGGACACCGCGATGGCCCTCACGCCCTCCACATCGTCTTCGTCGACGGTATCTTCCGCCAGCGCCGGCAAGCGGCCGGGAGGGCTCGCCGCCGCCGATCTGGGCTGATTTAGCATGGCTTCTTGCGGCCGCGAAGAGTGGGGTCGGGTGGGGGAGAGGAGAGGAAGTCACCGAACTGGTACGGATGCCGCGCCGCCGAAGGAGGGGCCGAGGGCGGGCGGGGGTGTTGAGGGCGGCGTATTTCGCCAGCTCTTGAGTGCACGGAGGAAGAAGAGAGAGGACAGAGGGCAACTGCTATGGGGCCCCAAACAGGGAAATCTTTTGGTCCATGAGATGATATTCATTTCCAAGTGGGCCTATATCAAACAACATAGGCTCATCTCGTCCTGTCTCTAAAATGCGAAATAATTTACTGGCATGGCACTATGATAAGCACGGCAAATTCAGTGTTAAAAGTGTGTGCCGAGCTTATTGGAAAATGATTTGGACGCTCAAATGCCCCAATAAAATCAAACACTTCTTTGGCGCTTCACTCATAAAACCTATCCCTGATGTTTTATCAACTGGAGTAATTAACGTTTCAATTAGAATAGACTATCACATCACTTCTTGTCTCTAAACTAAACACTACTTAGAGAATATATTAATTTGTTCTGGTATTCAGTCAGCAGAAACATGCTTAGCCGGTGAAACCATTTTGCCATTCCCAAAACGGACCCTAAGATACAATGATAGCTCATGATATCGCACGATTATGTCGTGTGTGACACAAAAGTTCTATGCTATACATACTCCTAGATGGATGGATGCACTCAACAGTCTGAGCTGATTGCAAATTTGCAACGATGCAACAAAGTGATCTTTTCACGGTACAATAGAGCACGTTCAGCTTGAGCTAGCATCAAATCTTAGCTGTGGAGTCTTGCCAGGAAAAAAAAAAAAAAAACTCAGCTGAGGTGTGATTGATTGTTGTTGGAAAAAGGATGGTTATGTTATGCCATGGAAACCCTATGAGCATTGCAATGATTATAGCGAAATAAAATTCAATATAATCTCACTCAATGTGTTTCATCGGCAACACAATTGTCACATTCCGATTTTTTTCCCTGCCGTATTCTAAGTAAATTCATAATTGCCACAACAACCATTAACGCTTACCGTTCGTTCATTTATTTATTCCGTGGGAACAAAATGGCAGTCTACAAAACAAAGCCGTGCACCGATCTCCCCCCGCCTGCATCTCACCTGCTCTATGAATCTACGAAAGCGAGCGCAACATACACAAGATTCAGACATTAAACCCCTCAGCACGGAGGCATCGCTTGTGAGCTTCGATCCACTTGGTGCAAGCAGATTCCCCATGCTCGACGACGCACTCATCTCTCAGCCTTTTTGTATCAGGGCACGCGCAGCATATCTTCTTTTTCGGCTTCGATTCGGTAGCAGGAGCTGCAGCAGCGGTGGCGGTGGCTGGGATTTCAGGCGCTGGCACGGCCAAAGGCAGTGGGACTTCAGCGCTGCCCATTTTCGCCAGCAGTGTTTCGGGTACTATTTATTATCTGCAAAATGAGGGCAAAAGGGAATCATCAGGGCAAATATTCCCATAATCTCATCTGGAGTAGGAGTATACAGGAACATTTGGATCTACTGCTTCGATTAAAATTTCAGCAGTACTAAACAGTCCCTGGTCATTGGAGAATGCAGGGAATTAGGGGAAATTATGTGAATTTTTTAAAATATAAGGGTATTTTTTAGCTTCTCAAAATATAAGGCTGTTTTTTAGCAGTTCTCACCAAACGCAGGTGGTTTGAAGTCTGAACTGAATTTGGCAGATCACAACCAGAAAAAATTAGAAAAGCCTAAGACGATTCACCAAACAAGCAACAATTGAGCACCTGAATTTAATTTTGTCGCTGAACTAGGTTTTTTATCAAGGCCATAAACGTTGCATTATCAATCGACACAAATCTCATGAAAAATAAGAGAACACCCAGCCAAAATCATACAGGCAACGGAGCTGTCGTGATGAGCGGGGCGAGAAAGGGGAGGAGGCTTGCCTTGTCTGGAGGAAGAACCCGACGACGTTCGTTGCCGTGCGCCGGCGACCCGGCGACCCGTGGAGCAGGGGGCAGACGGCTGCGAAATGGCCTGTCTCGTGCAGTCGTGCCGCGGCTTCTTTCTCTTTCTGCTTGCGGCGCGGCGGCCGTGCGCGTCGTCCTCTTCTCTTCCCCCGTCCCCCTTCTCTTGCCGCACACGAAAGAAAAAAAAAAAAAAAGCAAAGAGGCCAGCAAAATGGCCTCGCGGCCCACGGACGTTACTGGGCTGTGGACACCTGTCGGCATTCCCGGGCGGACCCTACCTGCTAGGTGCCATCCTGGTCGGCGAGGGCAGGCCCAGCTAACAGCCCGTCTAAGGGCCCGCGACGCCTCCTCTTTATTTCCTTCTTCCCGCGATGCGCCTCGACTTTCTCCTTCCTCGTGTCGCGCCCGACGTCCCCCCGCTGCCCGCCCGCGCCCTAGGGATCGGTTGGGAGCTCCGGTGAACCCTAGGGCGCCAGCGGTGTCCGCCTTCCCCTCCCCCCTCTTTTTCTCCCCCTCCTCGACCTGAACCCTAACCCCAGCCGCCACCGCCTCCGAGCTCAGCCCACCCCCCATGCCCGACCTCGACGCCCCTCGCCTACCCATACCCAACCAGATGAGTCCGGCCCGCCCGCTCGCGCGCCGCCGCCGCTCGCTCCCCACCACCGTCGACCAACCATTAACCGGATTCAACGGGGAGGAGGAAGAGGGAGGGGAAAAGGCCGCCGGAACCCTAACTTCGCTAGGTTTTCATCGCCGGGCGCTCACCTTCGCCGCCGTCGCCTCTCTCGTAGCCGGCCCACCCATGGGCCGGCCCACACAACCAGTTTTGGCGCACACAACGGCACCACAAGGGAACGGACCGATGATTCCCCATCGCTACGTAGGCCTATCGGCTCACGAGCCGCCGATATGTTGCCAGATGCTGATGGGGTGCCAATCTTAAATTTTCATATTCTTTCATATAACAGCTTCTAGATTTTCAATTAGAAGGCCTACCAGTGGCCACGTCACCTGTGACGTTTTTCCTCATCACACAGGAACGAACGCCCCCGGTGGTCTTTTTTCGCGCCACGCCGGCACTAGTCAGTCCGTCACGCTCACTGACTCACACACACACTTGTGCGGTGGATCGAGAAGACAAGTCGAATACGCATAAGCTACGTGCCTCCCCTGGCACACCGAGAGAGACGCTGCACGAATAAGATGCGAGGTCCAACTCGTGCCCTGTGAAGGAAGCAAGATCTTTTGACTTTCACAAGACAAAGCAACGTCTCCGGAGGAATCACAGGAAGTTCAGTGGCAACGCAGCTTTCTTTGGCGTACGCCAAGGGCACAAACAGAAGGAACAAACGTTATTTCACTCGACAGAGACACAGCAACGGCAGCCGGCAGCGGCGGCTTGACCGCGACCCGCACGCCGCTTTCTTTCAGGGACAGGACACACCACAACTCGTGATGCAACAAGAGAGGCGTTCCAAAGTCCAACAAACCCTTCTGATTATTCTATCACAACGGTTTCAGACGCCCACTTGGCATGCCAAGAGGCGGTCTGCAGCTTGCAGCTTGCAACTATGGAATGGAATGGTAGCACAAAAGGAAAAACCATGGTAAAAAACCCTCCTCCGTCCTTCTTCACGGGTGCCCCAGCTTCGAACAGCATGTGATTGTTCATGAAGACGAGTTCTTGAGGACCCACTCCACCAGGGTGGAAACGCCGAACCCGGTGGCAGCCCGCTTCTTATCGTTCCACACTGGCCCGGCCATGTCAATGTGCATCCACTGGACCTTCTCGTCAACGAACTGGAAAAAGGGAGAGGCGGCATTTGTGTTAGTACCCTGCTCTGGAAGACTTCGCTGAAGCATTCTTATCTCATCAACAAAAATGGTTCGTTCAGTCAAAGCAGGTGCAAAGGAATGAGCATCTGCCATAGAGCTCCTAGTATGAATTATATGAACATAGTAGTTAACGCTACTCCAATGATCCTATCACTATGATTAGGTGTCGAAAACAGAAATGTACCTGTTTCAGGAACAGTGCGGCGGTAATAGAACCTCCTTGCCTACCGCCAGTGTTGACCATATCAGCCACACCAGACTTCATGGATTCCCAGTAGCTCTCTTCCAGCGGCAGCCTCCAAAACTTCTCGCCTGATACCTCAGAAGCAGCGGTGACCTCCTTGGCAAGCTCGTCGCTTGGCGTGAAAACCCCTATTGAAAAAAAAGTCTCTTTCAGTATGCAGAAATAAAATAATCTAATGGTGTTCAGAGCACCAAAGGGTGCAGCTGGATGTATGAGCTAAACTTTTGTTGAGCTTACCGGCAATGCTAGGCCCAAGTGCGATAACACAAGCGCCAGTCAATGTTGCCAAATCAATAATCTGCAATTGAAAATTACAGATGAGTTAACTAACTCAACACTAGCATGTCGCCTACTTGCATAGCCTTCCAAAAGATAACAAAGCATCTTAAGAGCTTTCAAAGCAAATATAAAGCTACCTCTGCAAAACTAATCCATTGCAACTCTAAATCGAACATATCCAATGATATTTCTGTAATTCTGCATCTTAACAATTTAACACTGTAAACTGGCATGCGCAACTGACTCATTAAATAATGAATTAACTAGAGCGCATACTCCATCCAATTATAAATGTAGGTTGTTTCAGGATTCTTGTTGATCAAATTCTTTAGCTTGTCCCATCAACAGTCCTTGATGTTACTACATTCATCACAGAAATTACTTTCTTAATTATAAATATCTCTATTTAAGATACAGTACACTTCTACCAAAAAAGAGTGTTATATTAGAGACCATGTCAATGTCCCAAACAACTTACGGAATCAGAGTATTGAATTAATCATTTCCGCAATTGAGTATGACTGCATTAGAACTACACTATTGACAACATGTACAAAGCACTTTCAAATGAAACTTCGTTACCTTTTCAACACCTTGGTTGCAAGCATAGACCAAAGCATCAGCAAGTGTTAGCCTTCCCTCTGCGTCAGTGTTATTTACCTGAAGAAATCCATTCACAAGGTAAATTTAATTTAGTAAAAAAGAGCAGACATGGAGCAGAATTAAAATCTAAGACTGCTAAGAATACATTAAAAAAAAAAAACAGATTATGGTCATTTATAATGTGTAACAAAGCTTCAGTAATCATGCAGATTCTGGTCATTTATAACGTGTTGGGAAAAAAAAAAAAAAAACATACCTCAATTGTCTTCCCATTGGAAGCAGTAACAATGTCACCAGGTCTCATGCCTGTGCCACTAATCATATTTTCACAGGCAGCAACTATAAAGTGAACCTGTGAGAAGGGAAAAACCAACATATAAATTAATATGGGCAAAAAACATCTACCTTCTCATACAATTAGGAGGTTATGAAAAAAAAAGAAGTACCTCTACTCCAGGAGGCTTGATTTGTCCCAAAGCTTTAGCAGCACCAAACACAGCCGCAGAGCCTCCCATGTCAAATTTCATCAGTTCGATGCTGCAGCCTGGCCCGGTCTTAATGTTGTAGCCACCACTGTTTTCATAGGTGAATCAAGCATAAGAAAAACAACAAACTGTTCCGCCTTCACGTCTACTTCTAGTTTTTCACAAACACACTAAATATGTTGCAAGTACTACAAACCTGTCAAAAGTTAAACCCTTCCCAACAATAGCCAGCTTTCTCTTGACGTTCCCATCAGTGGGTTTGTAACACAAATGGATAAAGTGAGGAGGGTTAGCAGAAGCTGCAGCAACTCCCAAGTAGGAACCCATCTTTAACTCTTTGCATTTCTCTACATCTAGTATTGTGGCAGTGAACACATCACTGTAAGTAGAAGCGATCTTTGATGCCTCCTCCGCAAGCACAGCTGAAAGGACAAAGGTTGACTGCAATGAGTACACTGACAATAATAAATCTATAAAGAACAATCCAAGTTTGATGAAAGACCTACTGACCAGGGGTAAGGACATTTGCAGGAGAGTTCACAAGCTCTCTTCCGAATATCACACCCGACGAAAGATCATTAGCATACTTAAGTTTCTGATCCAGCTCGGCACCAGAACCCAGTCCAATAATATCAACCTGCTTCAGGTGCACCTTTTTAGATTCAGACTTGTATCTGCTGTCCTCATACAACCCCAGCACAATTCCTGTGATTCAAACCGGCAGAAAAATTCAGCATCAATCCCATGCACTCCATAACCATCAAATCAGAAAAGAAAAAAAAAAAACTATGCAGGAGAATCAATTACCGGAAGCAATTGATGCTGCAGCAGTCAGCTTGAACTCTTCCTGGATCCCACTGGGGAGGCAAGAACAATAGCGGCAGTGCTAGCTTGAGCGGCTTTGGCAACCGAGGCGACGGATTCACCGAGGCCTCGGCTAGCGCCGGCGGTGGACGGGGCGTTCTGGCCAAGACCGATCAGGCCGACCCTCTTGAAACCCTGCCCGGCGAGGCGGAGAACGACCGACTGCCCCGTCTTCCCGGTGAAATCTTCCTCCGCCGCAGCCTCCGACAGGAGGCCGCCGAGCTGGCCATCTAGCTTCTTCAAGACGGCATTCTCGAACTTGGAGTCGGCGTCCTTGGACAGATCCTTCTCCGGTGACCGCGACAGGGAGAATATCGCCCTTCCACTCGGAGAATTCGACATCTTTAGCGGAAAAGGTGACCTGGAAGAACGACAGGAGAGCACAGATTGAATCTCACTCACTCAAGGACGGAAAGAAACGATTGACTTCCCACGGATCAAATCGGCAAATCTTAAACCAAGATGGACAGTTTTGGATAAGGGAAAGTAGTTCTAATCTCGATCTAGCACTTGTTTTAGCGCGCGAACGACAAGTCATGATCAAGTCAACCTTCGACAGTAGCAGCAGCTTTTGGTGGAGATGGATTGTGGGCACTGACAAAGCAGGCGAATCCACGACGATTCGAAGCACCACTGGCAGGAACACGCGAGAGGTTACACACCTGAGGCGGCTCGATGGCGTTGGGCTTGGTGAGGCCGAGAGCGGGTTCGGCGGCCACGGCCGCAGCGGCGGCGGTGTGCCCCATCCGGGCGCGGTGACCGAGCGAGAGGCGGTGGGCGAAGGGCGGAAGGGGGCGACCAGACGACGACGACGACGCGAGCGGCGCGCGGGACACGCTGAGGCGGCGCAGCAGGCGCGGAGAGCGGCGGAGGAGGAGCCTGGAGGCGAGCACGGCGGCGGCGGAGGTGGTGGTGGTGGTGGATGCGGCGGTGGCCATGGAGGGAGGCGAGGTATATATCGGCCTTGGTTGCGTCCCCAGCCGTCCGATCGGGATGGCCCCTTGTATGCGTCAGCCACTGCGGATACGATACGGCTGCCCTCCGTTGGCCACGTCGGTGTCTCCTACCTCCTGCCTCTGCCTGGTGGGACCGGTGTCAGGTCGGGCCACATGTCAGTGAAGGGTTCCGTTGCCTACGAGCTTGTCGTTGGAGAGGCCGAGACCGGGAGTCCAATCGTATTGGGCAGCGGGGTGCGGGAGGCGTCGGAGCATAGCGTCGTGCACCTCGAGAAGTCCTGCTCAGAAAAAAAAAAAAAAAAAAAAAAAAAAAAAGTGGACCACGCAGGCTTTACATTTTTCAGAGTTCCTGGATCAGATCAGGATCAGGTTTTTATTGGGTTTGTTTTACGGAGAAGCGCGAGGCTGCAATGATGGAAACGATGGAGACGACAACGACGGGCACCAGCTCCACCACCGTGGGATCGCCAATGGTGGCAACGGCGGCCGGAGCTTGGCGTCACGGCGAGGAACGCTCTCCGGCGGCGCTATAGAGGTACAGCATACTGCGCCATGGTTAGTCCAGTCAGCTCCTATCATCATCATTCTCCGTCCCAATCCAAACGTCCATTGTATGCGGCAGCAATGCTGTCACAGTTCTTTTTACCAGATTTGGGACAAGAAAAATTCTCAAAAAAAAAAAAAAGAGGAGAGAAGAAGAAAGAAGGACAGAGGGTTAAAAAAAACATTCTTGTGGGCAGTTAGTTTGGGTTTCTCTTTCTCTGCTTTTTGCATGGGCCTTTTTCTTTTCCTCCTGCTTAACATTCTCATGAGCCCGCACGAACGTCTTCGTGAAGGTTAGCAATGTTGAGACAAACTATACATACAAATGAGAAGCAATCATAACTGGTTAGAAAATCTAAAAATATATAATGCTATCGATGTAAAGATGTGTTGTGTTGTGCTCTGATTTGGAACAGGAATGCTCAAAGTCGCAAGAAAGCTATCTGTATCCCCTCAAAAACATGTTGATTAGATTTTAATATCCAAGTTAACTTTTCTTTTAGTTTAAACATATCTAGTTACCTTTTCTTTTAAACAAACATGTTTTCCCACACCTACATACATCCATATCTTTTGTAACCGGGCCCATTAATCTTAGCTTTTGCAAACTAAGCTTTTCTCAGCTCAACAAACATAGCTTTGCCCATGTTGCCACTTCAATCAAACCGCTCCCAAAAGAGCCGAGGGAGGTAAACCCTGAAATGCAAAACAATATGCGCCCGTCCAGCTTATTGTGTGGCCCTCTGGTTGGTTGCTTTTCCTATTTGTACAGTACTTTTTCCAGGGTGTGGACCCCAGCTTGTACGTTGTTGTGAGGAGGTCATCAAAAAATGTTGCATGCATGTAGGGTCTAGAGTAAAAAGCAATCAATCACATGCTAGAAGATATAAGCTAGACGGACGCACATACGTAAACTCGTTTGCAACATAGTTTACATAGTTTGGGAAGGCAAGATATCCGATTTTGCAATTGAGGGACGGAAATCGAACTTTTGCAAGAGTTGATGGAACGAAATTGGACTTTTTCCAACCACAAATGAAGAAATATAAGATGTTTGGCCCGTTCAACCTAATGAAAGTCCAACGGCCCAATATATGTAGAGCCCTTATATTGTTTTTATATATATAATATTTTTCTTCTTATTCTTATTATAGGGTTTAGGGTTTACATTTCTGATTTCCCCCACGATGGCGAACGACGACGGCCTCAGCGCCGCCCAACGCTGGGTCCGCACCTTTGTGGAGGAGCTCCAGCGCTTCAGATCTCTCGGGCCTCTCCCAGGGGAGGGTCTTCCACCCCACCCCGGCGCCGCCAGAGGTGATGGAGGAGCATACCAAATCGCTGGCGAAGTTCTGGCCAGTGCCGCAGGGCCGTCGCGAGGGGTTCGCGGCCATCCTCGCGCGGTGTATGGCTGGGGAGCTAGGCTCCTTCGCGTACTGCTTCGGCACCATCCCGGAGCCCGAGGCCAGTCACGCCGCCGCCACCGCGGAGGCCGAGGGCTTCGCCGCAGCCTCCGCGTACGCCGCCGGCAAGCCCGCGGCTACCGACGAAGAGCGGTACCACCTCTACATGACGTACGTCAGGGAGGTGTGGATCGGCGCCTACCGCTACGTCTTTAACCGACAGCAAGCCGCCGGCACCTCAGGGGCGGGGCCCCCTGCTCAGCCGCCGAGTGCCGCTTCCGTCGCCGTCACCTCAGAGCCCGTGCTGCAACCGGGGCCGCCGTCTGTTAGCATAAACGACCATCCCATGTTCGTGCTTGGTGTGTGTATCGGGCTCGGGTTAAATCCATGCCCTGTTGGTACCATCGATGGTCCATCCTCGGTTCCAACACTGTCGGCATCTGCTCCTGCCGCTCCCAAGGATGAGTACATTGAGTAGGGCAATAGGGCGTCGCCCACGTACGTTCTCATCCAACGTGAATTGCTCTCCTTTGGTGCGGGTTCGTTCTTCGTTGGCTTCTATGGTTATTTTTTTAGTGCTATGATCTTATATCTGATGTCTACTTTAGATATATTCCAGTGAGAAGAATCGCTAGTACTATCTGATGATATGATGTCTATTTGTTGAGATACTATATTTCCAGTGAGAAGATGAACTTGCGTTTGTTTCTGAATCTCGCACTGATATATTACAATGTCAAGCAATTTAGTCACTTAATTAGCATCATTAGGTATATATATCTACATTGAGCAATTTGAGCATCGATCTTGTACTATGCTATATGCAATGTCAAACATGCGTGTTCTTCTTTGATGGGGCGGCGCATCAGGTGCGGCCCCCGGCGGCGGAGCCTGTAGGCGATCACGGCGGCGGAAATGGTGGATGCAGCGGTGGCCATGGAGGCAGCGCAGAGGAAGGTATATATATATATATTTATATCGGCCGCTATAGTTTATGCGCGTCACAGCGTCAGCACTGGATACGGTACGGATATGCCCTCCGCTCTCCACGTAGTTGGTTGACCCGCCTAAGCACGGGGACCGGTCCGGCGAGGCCCACATGTCGCCGGGCTGGGTTTGCACGAGGCACCTATTTACCATTATTGGGCTACCCCGACCACACGTACCACTGAAAACTTCGGCCTTCATCGCCCATACCAAGGCACGCACTTGAGCGGCCCGATGAATTACTCAAACTGGTAAAAAGTCTTGCCAATATGCCTCACCTCACTAAGGCTACATTTCACTGCTCATGGGACCCCCCATGTCAACATCTTCTTCCTCGCACCCAAGGGCGCCTCCGTCGCCTCACTCTCCTTCCTTTTTTTCTCTCTTCCCTACCCAATCGGCTGGGCACTTGGGACCTCCGACATGCACCCGTCCGCGACCGCCGCTGGACGCGCCCTGCTCCGTCGGTCGCGAGAGCTCCGGCCAGCGTCACCCTAGCCTTTGCGCCCCGCCCCGCAAGCTCCGGCTGCCATGGTCGCGTGCGCCCCTACCCGCCATGGTAGTCGGCCGCGAACCTCTAGCGCCGCCATGGTCCTGCGCGCCCCACCCCACAAGCTCCGGCCGCCATGGCCGCATGGGACGCTTGCGCGCCTCCAGCCATGGCCTCAGTGTTAGATGAATTAGCTTGAATTAGCTTTTCTATAATTGGATTGTACTTACGACCTGTAAACTATAGATGGTTGCATGTCATTGTATTTAGAGCCACGCATGCTCCTGCGCGTGCTGCCCGCCTCCGCCCGCCTTGAATTAGCTTGAAGTATGGCCGCCATGCCGGCGGGAGGACTCGCGTGCACGGAGGGATGTCGCGGTGCGAGCGACTTTTTTTTTACGTAATACTGTATAATACATGTATTCCAGGCTGAAGGGTAAGAAGGTCACTTCCGGGCCGCTCGGTCCCACAAATCTATCCGTCAAACGTTAAAAACAAACGGATACGGTACGGCTGCCCTCCGCTCTCCACGTAGTTGGGTCGTACCCTGTCTCTCTGCCATGTGGGACCGTATGCAGCTCGGCCCACATGTCAGTTATGGGTTTGTTTGCCAACCTAGCTTGTCGGAGAAGCCGGGAGAGTCCCGTCGTATTGGGGCATATTGGGGCATTGGGCGTCGAGGTGCGGAGGCCGGAGGCGTGTGCTCGTCGGAGCATAGCGTCGTGCACCTCGAGGAGTCCTGGATCAGATCAGGATCAGGTTTTTATTGGGTTTGTTTTACGGAGAAGCGCGAGGCTGCAATTATGGATCACGATGGAGACGCCAACGACGGGCACCAGCTCCACCCTTGATCGTCTATGCTGGCAACGGCGGCAGGAGCCTGGCGTCACGGCGAGGGACCCCGGCGGCGCTCGAGGGCTAAAGCCTACAGCGCCTTGCGACAGCAAGGCAGTCACAGTTTTTCTATCAGATTTGAGACAAGAAGAAAAGGACAGGGTTTGGATCAAGTGATCTCGTTTCACATCGCTCTGTACAAAAGCATCGGTACATGGAGATTGGAGAATGTATACACTTCACATGTATGGACACAAGATTACTAACAGAGGAAGTCCCCAAGATAACCAAAAAGAGACTGCAGTTCCCTTTGGTGAACCTTTCTTTACAACACTAAACACACGAACCTTTACAACAGCAACAGATCTGGAAACTGCTATGCACATCAAGAACCAGCGGTACAGTTCAGATTATCTGCTAATTGAACTCTTATATTAGGACTAACACAGCACTGACAGTTACTGCAAACGGATTTTATTAGATCATGGAGAATGCATACATTTGCATACTATGGATACAAGATTACAGGTTTGCTATAACAGGGGAATCGCTATAACAGGGAATTCCCCAAGATAACCAAGAGACTGCAGCTCCCTTCCTGAGCTAACCGCGTGTATGGAACCTTTTTTTTTACAACAGCAACAGATGTTAAACTGCTATGTACATCAAGTGAACTGTTATATTATATTATTAGGACTACACAGCATTACTTCTCCCTAGCTTCCTGAAAGCAAAAAACTGTAAGACAACGTCAGCACAAACGAATCTTTCACAAATTGTGCTCCTGTTATATTGACATGACAACTCCTGTATCAGTAGCGGTTTACCTTGTCATACTTCCTGAAGGAGTGCTACAAAACTTTCTGCCACTGGTCTGGCATGAAATTAGTGAAGTGCCTGCTATGCCAGACGGTGAGTCACCGTCACCGGCCTGAAATTCCCAGCGATTCCCCCTTCTTGTGGGCAGTTAGTTTGGCCTTCTCTTTTGCAATTCCAAGCTCCAGTGATTCCCCCTTCTCGTGGGTAGTTAGTTTGGCCTTTTCTTTCAAAATTCCAAGCTCCAGTGATTCCCCCTTCTTGTGGGCAGTTGGTTTGGGCTTCTCTTTCTCTGCTTCTGCTTGGGCTCTTTTCTTTTCCAGCTCCAACTGCTTAACATTCTCGGCATTGGCCCGCTCGAACGTCTTCGTGAAGCTTAGCAATGTTGAGACAACTGTACATACAAATGAGAAGCAACCATAACTGTTTAGAAAATCCAAAAGTAGATTATTATGATGTGAAGATTTTGTGTGCTCTGATTTGGAACGGGAATGCTAAAAGCTGCAAGAAGCTATCTGTAACTGATAAAAAAAAAGTTGATTAGATTTTAATATCCACGTTTATCTTTTAGTTTAAACATGTCTAGTTACCTTTTCTTTTTAAACATGCATGTCTCCCACCCTTATCGACATCCATCTAGCTTTTGTACCGGGCCCATTAATCTTAGCTTTTACATGATAGTAGGATAACTAAGCTTTTCAGCTCAAGAGAAAATACCTTGCTCAAAAGGACACCGCACGGGATCTTCACCAAAATAATGTGCTAGGAATCGGCACTTTTCCCCTGCAAATAGATTAATATTCTTTATTTAGCACAAAGGGTGTGCTGCCTGCAAGCAGAAGACATGCATAATGCATCTGGATGGTGATACTGTCGAGCCTTGACATACCGCAGTGCTGTAAAGCAATGCTAACGACCTTCCTTCAGCTTGGGCATCAGCTAGGAATAACTTCAATTTCTGAAATAAAAAAAGAGAGAGAGAAAAAAATTCTTCAGAGCATTATAATCAATATGCTATTGGTGTGATGATGGCATCTTCATCTTTTTCCCATCAGTCTATTGTGCATACAAGAGATACAAATGAAAGAACAAGAGGAATGAGTAGAACTAGAATGAATGTGGAATCCCATGTGTTAGGCCTCATATAAGTGTCTTTGGTAAGCTTTTCTTTCACAACTAAGCCACAAGCTCTATCACTATGTCCTCTAATAGCACCAGTTATTATAATAAAACTACTGGGAAACCAACCCTGTAAAATATCTCTGTCTCTGGAGGATCCTTTTCAGATGTTGCCAGTTCCTGCTCCACTTTTTCCAGTCCTTTAGTTATTGCTTGCATTTCTTCTGCCAACTCCTTTAGTTGTATCTGTTTTTATTTCAGCTGTCAGCGAGAAGAACAAAACCACGTGGATCTATCCAGCATTACATCTAAACTACCTTTGAGGCAGGTTCTAAATTTGCAAGATCCCTGCTGAAGTCAAGAACTTCAGGAAGCTTGTCTGAAAGAACCTGTTCAAACAAAGAACTTTGAGAAGCAAAAGAGCTCATCAACATAAAATGAACAATGCAAACATGCCTGCATGGATTGGTACAAAGATACAATTCGTGGTGAAACTCAATGCTAATACAATGGAAGCAGGGACACTAGTTCAAAGATACACAGATTGGTTGACCACAGCCTTTTTTCGTGGAAAGGAGCTCCAGCTCACAGCAAGAGGAACTCATTGCAGGGGTGTATTTTTTAAAAAACGGCACATTTGATCTTCTAATATGGTCATCATAACAAAGGAAGAAAGGGCAACCAAAAACTGGACATTGGAGGTCACAGATGCAAAGAAATAGCAAGAAAAAAAAAATCCTGAACACAAATCAACTCTTCAGCACACTAATGAATGAAGTGGATCAATGTCTACTTCTAGAAGAACTCTAACTGTAATTGGAACACTAGATTTTGTAAACCTTCAATAATGACATATCACCTATGTCATAACATGATGGCACTATGTCAGCGATATGCTTAGACAATGACCTTGTCAGACTGGATGTCTAAGGGAGAGGGGGAGAGAGGTAGTCACACCTTGCACAGATAATGCATGAGAGTCATCCTATTATTACGTGCCCGTATATCACTGAGCTTAAGAAGACTATCCAATCTAAATCCAACAGCTGCACCTGAAAAATGGAAACATGTGTAAAAAACTAAAAAAAAAAAAAAAAGGTGGAAGAGCCAACATTCTGCTATCAGGTAAATTAGAATAAATATGTTTTTTGGCTGTTGCTGGTTATCCAGTTAGTTACTGCACACAACTAAAAAATACTGTCCAAAGGAAATAACACAAATATCAACTGGAAATTTTGTCTCGTGCAATATTTCCAGATTATTTTCTAGGTTGAAAGTATAGCAAAAAAGGTGAGCCTCACAGGGAACATGAATGCAAGATATACAATAGTCATAGAATTGCAGTGAAATTGGCTGTGCTATTGGAAACTGGAATATTGTAATCGCAGTTGTAAAGTTTTGCTCCAGGTCTTAATTTCCTTTAATCAATATTTTTGCATAAAAAGCATAAGCTTTATGTAATGAAATTAAATAAGAACCAATTGATAGTGTGCAACACCGAGCATTGTTTTCCTCCATGTTGTGTCATTTATTAGTAGGGTGAATACTGATATTGCACTTGGGTACTTGACTCACCCCTTGCGGTTCCTTGGTTTAATCGTTCCCCAAAGAAAGAATTGTCTGCATCACTCGCTTAAGTTTCACAGAGCTCCTAACCTGGCCATGCAATATTGTACACATGAACATTCTTTACATGTCAGTGAAGTGTGGAGATTACTTGATTAAATGATTTAGAGCATACCTCTTCAGCAACCGAATTGATGATATTCAAATTACTTTTTAGGTCTGCAACCTGAAAGAATATAAAGAATGATGCAGCAGTAGTTTAATGTTTACATATTTATAGAAGAACAGTACTACGGGTGGGGGTGGGGGTGGGGGAGCTCAAAGATAGAATGTACTTCTGACCTGTGTAACAAACTTTATCTTAAATGACAAAATTCTCAGTTTTGACTCCACCCTTGGTACTTTCATCATCTCCATGAAGAACTACAAACACAAAAGAAAATCAGCAATGGAGTTATTGATTCAGGGATTAACTGCACATTTTAAGATGCATGTAATGGATTAACAAATGACGGCCATATATCCCATAAACTAACTATACTGATTGTACAAACTGGCCATCTCACAGTACCATCTCAAAAAGAAACAGCTAAAGATTAGACACGAATATTTAAATTGTGTCCATTTGCAATCTTCCTGCTTATGATCAGTGTAAACTAATTCTCAATTCCAAATAGTTGACACTTTCTTAGCCCTTGGGTGGGATTTCTAGAAAAACATTAATAACTAAAACTAACCATCATTTAGACGGATTTGTTTTTTCAGTTTATGTCTTTTTTTTTTTCAAAAGCGTGCATTGACACATGCTTCATCCATTAAGATCTAATGTAAGAAACAAGCTCTTTTCCTGTCCCTTAATGGTGACATAGGCACTTTTTCCCAATCATTTACCAAACATAATTCATCGCCCAAGGAGAATACAATATGACAGGGGAAAAAAAAGAAGACCTGTTCACAGTTCCCTAGGTTCTCCATTTTGCCTGTATAACCCTAAAAAAAAAATTGAAAATTACCATGTCAATATAGATAGGAAACTGATGGAAACAAATACTGCTGGTATACCAAAATACAATTCATGAGAAAACTAATAATATTTCAAAGTGGAATAGAGCAGGAAGAAAATTGTACTTTGAGTAGTTCCATTTCTTCCTTAGTTGGACAGAACTTTATCAAGTAATCTACTTGATCACCATCAACTATGGAATCATCAAGGGCAAGCACTGAGCCCTGAAAGAGGAAAAGATAACCATCCACGTAATCAATACAATCAGCAAATGTTGTCGGAACACCAAAAGACTTTATTACCAGTAACAGATGTGATGGTTTTTTATCAAGGTACCCCAAAAGATCATTTCTGTCAAATAACTTATCTTAACATGAGCTTGAGCTAATCTATTCTTTAACCTTCTAGCAAGGTTGTGCATCGATTATGCTTGAATTATTTCTTACTTATCAAGATACTAATCTTAATAACCGTACAAAGATATTGCTATCTTAAGATAATATCCCTACAAAGTTACCATTAGATCAGGCAGCGGCATCTTGATGTTTCTCAGCATAATTTCACAATTCTTTGAGCGCTGAAGGTCAATCTGCATAGGAGAAGTGCAATGTTTTATTTACACTTCAGTTATCATTTAACTACTCAAATGAGAACAGTTTGCACAAATTGGAATGGATTTAAGTACCAGATGAACTTTTTCTTGCTTTGTTGCAACAGAAGGGTGTTGCCGTTGCCGCTTTGCCTCCATATTTGGCATTGTTACAGAGAAAAGACTTTCAAGCTCAGAAATATCAATCTCTGGAGTCCTGATAAAGATAAGCATGGATTAGTATATTACCTCCCCACCCCCACCCCATTCAACTAGAAAGAATTCCATAAAAGAATGTTCTTATACCTAGATACTTCATCAGACTTCTGTGTTTCAGCCCACAAACTTCCCTGTGTTGCTCTTGACACTTTCACCCAGTGCAATGGCTTCAGCGGGGTCCTTTTAGATGTCTGGTTGGCACGTAAACTTCTAGGACTTTTGAGCGGGCTGTGCTACGATCTTTTGCACCAAATGAAAATGCTGGAGGTGGGGGAGGGTTAGAATTGGCAACACTTCCCTTCGTAGGTAAAGAATGTGATGAAAGCTTATGATGGGGGCCTGGTGGAGGTGGAGGTGGTTGGATTGTTGGTGACTTCTGTGAAGCATTGTTGGCCACAGCTAGCTTAGGAGGAGGTAATGGGGGTGAAGGTGGTACTGATGGTGCAGAAGTAACACGGGATGACAGTGGTGGTGGAGGCGGAGGTGGATGAGGGGCTGCCACACGATTTCTTTTACTTAAGGATGGAAAACTTTGTGAAGGGGGAGGTGGTGGAGGTGGAGCAGGAGGTGTTTGAGAAGAATGTGGTGGTGGAGGTGGAACAGGTGGTGCTCGAGGAGGTGGAGGTGGAGCAGGCGGTGTTCGAGATGAAGGTGGTGGTGGAGGTGGAACAGGCGGTGTTCTAGATGGAGGAGGTGGTGGTGGCACTGGCAGTGATCGAGGAGGTGGCGGAGGTGGAACAGGCGGTGTTCGAGATGGAGGAGGTGGTGGAGGTGGAACAGGCAGTGTTTGCATCCGCGTGACACTTTGTGAAAATGTAGGCATCAAAGACGGGGTGTCTGGATACTCCATCATTGCACTGTCCTTGTTATCTAGAAACTGCGGTTGAGACAATGGGACTTCAGGTTTATTAAGTAATGGAGAAGGTGGAGGTGGTGATTGTGGCCGTGGAGAGGAAAATGGTGATTTTGGGGACGGGGCGGTGGAGACTGGGCTGTCTTTTGTGGAGCTGAAATTACAGATACAGCATATTGATTTGAGCTTGAAAATGGCACTGATGGTGGTGGAGGTGGTGGATGTGGAGGCTGATGTGGTACAACTTTTTCTATAGTGATTTTTACCTCTTCACCATGTGTCAAAGGAAACAACATCATGCCTGATTTTGATGGAGGCGGAGGTGGTGGTGGTGGTGGTGGCGGTGGTGGTATAGTTTCAGATCTTGTCACTTGAATTTCAAAGGGCCTAGTGTCTAGATTTTGAGGTACTGCAGGCAAATCCGTCAGGAGAGATGCTCTTGTATTGCTTAATTCCTCATCCAGTGATGATGAAGCTGCTGCTGACAGTATGAAATCATTGGAACCTGTAGTACCATCACTTTGTGATTTCCCATGAGTTTCATAGGAAGGTTCTTGTGATTTAGCCATCTCTTCGGTTCGCATAAAGTCTTTAGAAGGTGGAGAGGAATGCACAGTTGTTCTAAGGGAAATGTTGATGGTGCTTGTGCTAGTATTTTTGGGTAACTTAGCGGGAACAGGGAGTAACGAGACAGTGGGTGGAGGGGGAGGAAGAGGAGGAGGTGTGCACAAAGGTAACAGAGATGCTGTTGATGCTGGTGTGTTCTCCATCAGAGGGGAAGATTCATGTTCAACTGGAGTTTGTGAACCAGACCTCTCAGCTGATGCTGATTCTGATATCTCAGATAAAATTTGGACTGCAGAGTCAGACATTACCCGCCGAGGCTGAACCGGTGAAGATGATTGCTGTGACATGATTGTACTTGAAGACAGTTCCATTGGTGCAGCACTGGTCTTTGAAATCTTAACCTTAGAAGGTGATAACAATGCTGTAGTGCGCCGCGTTCGCGAAGGAGATAGCACTGTAGTTTGTGATTTGGATTGAGCATTAGCTGAACTTGATTCTTGGGGAATATGTCTCGGTTTAGTGCTGACAAGCATACCCAATTCATTTCCGATCTTCAGAACAACACTAGAAGAAATAATTTCACCAGGAAAACTTTCAGATTCAAGTTCTTCACGAGTATCAAAGAAAGTCTCAGGTTCATCAGTAATGTTTGAGATCTTTAGCTGGGTTGTGTGAGGTACAGCATCCTTCTTCCCATCCAACCAGTCGAAATGGTTAAAGATATCTAGCACCTTAGCAAACTCTTCAACCCCAAGTCCTTGTTTCTCTTGATGAATAACAGGCTCTGTTGTGACATGTGAAGTAACTGCGTCTATATCGGAAAAGATAACCTACCATCAACAGAAGTTGAATGTAAAAATCCATGTACAGCAGGAATAGTCTAGTCTACCACTTGGCATAAACACTTACCTCAAACCGAAAATCTTTAGGGAATTGGTCTTCTGCATTCCATAACATATCTACGTGATCACGGTTAAGCATCAAGATGTTTGACCGGATGAATGCTGTATTGAACATGATTCGGAAACCCATCTCCTCACGGTCCAGATCCTCATACAAATTGATACACTCTAGGACAACATCGCCTTGTACATGGCATTGAAGGTCTATTTTCACCAGTTCATCTGCCTAAGTTCAGAAATGGTCAGTTCCTTTCTGGTGCAGGTTACCAAGGAAGGTTAAAATTTTAAAAATATTCAAATCTCATGTTTAAGAGATTTATGACATGGAAAAATATTATACAAGACAGCGCAGTAGCTAACAGCTTAAAAGCAGAAAAACTAATGGTATGGTAGAAGACAATTACCTCTGAGTAAAAACGGACAAGGTTGCTTTTCTTTGGAGTTGAAAAAAGAACTTTTGGAGTCTGATCAGGGGGCATGAGTGGATCCGGGCCATATATCCTGAATATTGGACGGAAACCACCTTGGCCGTGAAAATTTGGAACCATCCTCAAAATAACACAATCTAATGTGAGGGCTCTATCAGATGGAGGCCACTCAGGCATTACATTCCTCGTCGAGATATAACGCAAATATCTCAATTGAGAAGGCATAGGATTCAGAGGTGAAAACATCTCCAAAAGCTCCAAAGAAGATTGTTTGTAGAGCATATCCAGCGTTTTCTGCTCGTCAGAATAATGACCCAGGTATATTAGAAGAGCGGATAACATGAAAGCCAGAACAGGCCAGCTCCCTCGTTCACAGTGCATTAGCAGTAAGTTATGCTGACCCAAGGAAAGCCAGCTTTCGCTGGACTTCAAGATGCAGTGGATCATTTCCATGGTGAGAAGTGGACATCCCTCATAGTGGCCAGGGTAGTCCAATACAGTCATACCGTACTCAGACAAAATATGGTATATAGGACTTTCTTCCTCTTTAGTCCCAAAATTTGAGACCATGAATGAATAGTCGCGAAAATTTTCCAGAAGATCTGCTGCAATGCCTCTAATGTGAGCTTCAAAATGGTCACCATCCACCTCTTTCATGGAGAAGCAATGATCAAAAACTGAAACAAAATATAATAATATATGAGTCAAACATGCCAAAGCAAGTGTAACTCCATGTGGTTACTTAGTCGTGTCTATGTTACTTGCTACTGATGGTACATGTATTATTGTTACCATCATATGTGCCTTATGAAATAATGATTACTGTACAATTTTAGTGTTTAAGCAACCATCCATCTTTCAATCATTCTGTAGTAGTTTGGACAGATTTTAAAGCATTCTAGATTGCCATGGTAATTGGTATACATGTAGCTACATACACTAGTGTGCATTTGTATAAATATTTTTTTGACAACTATAAATGAAACCTTTACTGAAAGAGTGAAAAAACTCGAAGCAATTGACCTCGATTAAATCGTAAGCAGATAAATATAATAGCTAAAAGGACCACTAAAAACATTCCTAACTCTAAAACACTCGTGATACACCCAAAACTGCAACTTTGAGAGCAATTGCCAGTGAATGCTCGGATTATTCCGATTGCATCTCCCTAAACTCATCACAGCACAACTAAAACAAGATTAGACAATGCAAATAACGCCACGACAATCGAATTGAACTGATTCTTACACTAGGCTGGTAGCCTGCTAGGTGCCTAGGGCACAAGCACAACAGGCATTTGTCTACTGGACGCAACTAAAGAAAGGCACGGGGAAATGCAAAGGGGCCGTTACCGTAGATGTTATCTGTGATGAGGAGCAGCCCATCGGGCGGCTTCTTGTAGAAGAACTTCCGGAACAGCGACATGGCGCGGCAGGACCAACAGCTCCAATCTCCGGATCACTTCTGTTCGCAGGAATCCCAAGAGCTGGCTCAACTCAACTCCAGCAATCGATTCGGTTCAATCTTTCGCACTACAGCTGAAGGATACGCTACACCGAGAATCTAGCCCCGCCGAACTCACGGATTTGGGTTCGGGACGCTAATTGCTGCGACGTACTGTAGCAGGAAGATTACAGGTAGATAGGAAAGAGCTGCTACCGCTCCGGCTCCGCTGAATGTCTTGAGAACTCCGAGGATTTGGAATCGGAGCGCCCCGGGAAAAAGCAGGCGTGTTTGAGTTGGCAATCTGAGAAATGAGAAATGGTAAGAGGAGAGAGCTTGGAGTTGGGCGGGGACGAAGAGAAAGGCAGGAGGAAGAAGACGATAGCTGGTGGCATTTGACCACATTTATTAATTATTAATTATTTTATTTATTGTTAAGGCTCAGCTGTTATTTAGTTTTCCTACTAGATGTTCCTTGACTCTACATTTGTCTGCTTAATTCTTTATTGTTTCGTCAAAATTCCTTTTTTTAAAAAAAAAAAAAACAGGTACTGAATTTGATAATAATATTTCCAGATCGAGCAGATATATATGACCCAAAGGGCTTACTTGGTTCTCGGTTTTCGTAGTTCAGGGACGCAACTAAGCTTTTAGCGATAGTTCAAGGACCAATTTGTCTATTTCTCCATTTAAATCATATTCTTGGGGTTTCCTAGATTTATCTCTTGATAATTCTTCATTGTCAACAAATTAATTGATGAAAGGTACACTGTAGAAAAGGTGTTTCTTGAATGAATAGCTTGTTAACAGTTGCGTTGTTTTTGAAAACAAACCTGATGTCGATTTCTTGTAACAGGCCAAGAAGTGTCCGTTGCTTTCACGATTTTTTTTTCGTCGGAAATATGTCTTTTTTTAGTTTGTACGCAAAATAAAGTGACAGGGGTTTGTAGTTTATTATGACAGAAAAACAAATCATTGAAATCAGGAGGCAGTGAGGCAGTGACGTGCGATTCGGGGATCTGGAGTAGGGTCGGCAGTTGGTCGTTGGATTTGCCGCTAAGTTCCGAACAAAACTTTTCACTGGAAAATCATCAGAGCAAGTAGTATGTGACAGTGACGCTGTGGAGGAGCTATCTGAGAGAGAGAGGAGAAAAACTGTTGTTTTTGTACAAAAAGACAATGAACCAGTGCATATGGTACTAGATAAAAAGTGAGTGATTAATTAAAACAGTTTCTTGTAAAGTACATTTAAAGGGTTGTTTGGTTCTACACTAGAACATGGCCACATAATATCTTTGCTCTCGGTCCGCACAGATGTGACAGTGACGCTATTGGCTATCTGGAGCCAAAACCGTTGTTTGTACAAAAACAAATGTTAATGCATTGGTACAAGATAATAACAATGCCTAGTGAAAACAGTTTTTGTAACAAAGTACTAAATTATTGTACAAAAACTACAGAGTTGCCAAAGGAAACTGTCAATTTCGTCTTTGTCGTCAGGGGAGCTGCACGCTCAAGTTAGCCAGTTACGTGACCCCGGTAGCTGGCTGGCGTGAGACATGACGATGATTGGCGGTGCCCGTGGTTGCCCAACGTTTGGTTTGGGTCATGTGCAACCCACACGCTTGTGCTTGTGCCCAAAGGGGTTGGAAGCACGTCACCTGCCTGCCGGGTGCCGGCCGGCGTGCTCTCTGCTGTGGAATTTCCTTCGCGGTGGGTACAGGCCATCGTGGGGCCTCCTCTCTTTCCTATCCTATCCTAGACTCCTGTCCGACGTGGCCTGCCTAGTGGCCTGCTGCGATTTCGCCAAGCCTTCTCGTGGCCATCAGATGGTCGCGGGCGTCCATCAACAACGACGCGCTTGTGTAATGCCAGGGACAGGGACAGGCAATCATGGCTCGGATCATCGTCTCTGAAAAATCCAAGTCGGTCGTCGCAATCTGCGACAAGATTGGGCTGCAGCTCATCTCAGGGCCTGTGCCACAGGGAACGAAGCTAGTGAAATGGGGCATGAGCAAGTGAGGTCAAGGTTCAGCCGACGAGCGGCGACAGAGCAGAGGCCATGTGTTACACGTCCGGCACATTCTGCGGCGCCCGGTCGGCGGGCGTCGTCGTACGCATCCACCCAATCATGGAATCCTCTTCGTCGCTTCTGCAGCTAAAGCTAAACACAACAGGCAAGCAGACGAGACCGGCATCAACAATTCACGTTGTCGGCGTCGGCTAGGCCAAAACGACGTCCACCTGATTGCCAAGCCTAACACAACATCTTCTACACTAAAATTACTCCTACTTCGGAAAGAGTTAATTAAAAAATGGTTTTGTTTACCTGGAAGTGATTCTATAATGAAATAAGTTGAAGTACTCCCTCCGTCCCCGTAATATTTGTACATCCTGGTCATGGGCACGAAAAACCAAGATGCAAGCGAAATTATGTTTTTACCCCTAAGAAAATGCAGTCTGCGTTGATGGACAGTTCGTGCAGATGGTGCAGCCTCGTCACCGGACCGGACTCTAGAAGGAGCGAGCAAGCAAACGAGTGGTCCAAAGGCTTCCACGTAGCTCCCAAGTCCCAACCTCCCAACGTTAGTCATCTGCAACTATTTGAGCTGCCGCGGCCGCTAGTTGTCCCCCTACAATGATCCTATATTATGGGAAAAATTTGAACACCGGATGTACAAATATTATCGGGACGGAGGAGTAGTACACCGTTAATGTGATTCTCAGATAGCCTAACTAATTGTCCGATCTCTTCTAGTGCGATAGATCCATCATTAGCGGTGGAAGTTGGATGTCCGATGGATACCCTCTAGTTCAAAAAATGAACTAGAAAGAGGTGGTCCCCCACTAAAATTTGAATTTCTAAGTCATTTGTCAAAATCCATGGATGTCCAAATTAGATTGGTCTTCCACCTATGATCATCACTCATTTCTCACCTTTTTTTTTTTTTTGATTTGCGGAATGAAATAAGTAGGTGCATCGTCACCACATTTCTCACAGGCTAACAATTAGTATTAATACTATAACAAATAAAGTCATTCTCCTAAATTTGAGAAATGAACTCATGATGTCCACCTCATCTAGAATGTCATCGAACCAAACACACTGTTAAGGACATGTGATGCTATTGGGGGCAGAGTCTTGACATGCTCTTATCTCTTAGCTTTTGAGTGCATGAATTCAAGCAACGTTTTATGTACTCACGTTCACCTGCAAACTTGCAAGAGTTTTGGAAGTATCCTGCCTGCTCAAACACAAAGTTGTACAAGTTCGCCGAGACGCCAGCGCAAAACCCACACGGGCCACGGTACCTGTCTACCTGCCGCACGGGCACATGGCGGCCGCCGCCGCCGCCGGAGCTTATTCGTGGGCCTCACAACCAACGGTCCAGATTGGCTCATTCTCCTCGGTGGCGTAATCAGGCCGTCCATCTGTCAGGCGCGGCCCGAGTATAAACCCCGCCTCCTCGTCCTCTTCCTAGCTCGATCTCCCCTCTCGGGCAACCTCCCCCAACACCAATCAATCCGCGCCGGTGTCCCGGAAATCTTCCCAAATTCGAGAGAATTAACTGCTCCCAGCCGGCCGCCGATCCGCTTCAGCGCCGCTGCCCGCGCGCGAAACCCTAGAGAATGGGGAGACGTCGGCGGCGGCGGCGGCGGCGGCGGAAGAGTTGGTGCATCGGAGGATAGAGTTCCATGCCGCCGCCAAGTCCCGTGCCGTCGCCGTGCCGGTGGGGTTTCGGTTGGAAAAGGGGCTCTTCACTGACGCTGAGAGGCGCGTGGCGGCCGCGCGGAGCGGGCGGCACGGCGGGAGGTTCCACATTGGGGAGAGTAGCGGTAGCGGAAGTGGGCTCGATCCGGAGGTCGGCACCCAGAGGATCTTCCCGCGGAAGATCGTGAGTGCGCACCACTCGTTGTTTCCTGTTGCGATCGGTTTGCGGTCGCTATGTGGAGCTGATGCTGCATCTTAGTGGCTTTTTTTTTTTGTTGGGTGATGGATCGTCATTCCTCTGTCGGACTTGGAGTTGTCCACTTGTCTGTTTTGTTGTTCGGGAATCTGTGATTTCTTCAACGTTGGCTGGTCTTTGCGGATGATGATTTGCCGTTTGTGCTCTAGATGTCCTGCATTTTATTCTACAATCTTACCGCATGAATCAGTTTTGGATTTTCTGTCGCCAATTTTGTTGTCCTTTTTGCACTTTATAAACTCGTGTGTCTTTACTTGTTCCAACCCTCTTTTTACTTTTGGGTGCGATTCAACTGAACCATGCAGTAAAAACTGAAATTCATTGAGGGGCTATGCTCATTCGGTTGAACTGAACCATCCTGAGTACCAGCTGAGAAAGCATTCAGCTTAATCATGCGAGCGAAAAACATTTATTTGAGGGGCTCTGCTCATTCGATTCAATGGAATCATGTGAATACCAGTGCTGAGAAAACATTCAACTGAATCGTGGGAGTGAAAGCATTTAGTTGAGGGGCTTTCGCCCATTCGATTCAACTAAATCATGCGAGCGGATACATTTGTTTGAGGGGCTATGCGCATTCGATTCAACTGAATCATGCGATGAAAACATTTATTTGGGGTGCTATGCTCATTCGGTTCAACTGAATCATGGGAGTGAAAACATTTATTTGAGGGGCTATGCCCATTCGATCCAATTGAATCATGCAAGTGAAAACATTTATTTAAGGGGCTATGCTCAGTTGATTCAACTGAATCATGGGATTGAAAAAACTTTTATTTGAGGGGCTATGCCCATTTGATCGAACTGAATATTGCAAGTGAGAATTCACTGAGGTTTGCTGGTGTATGCAACACAGGGGGCTGGCTTGCACAACCTTGGCAATACGTGCTACCTCAACTCAGTCCTACAATGCTTGACGTACACCGAGCCATTCGTGGCCTACCTGCAGAACGGCAAGCACAAGTCCTCATGTAAGCTTTCTGCCACTTGCAACCATCCAATAGACGTTCCACATGTATGCATGGTGTTGCCTGCTGACTCAGTCCTTGAGCATTCTTTATTTTCGGGTAACATTTAGTTGAGTCCACTTATTTACAAAAGGTTTTGAGCTACATTCTGTACTACCTTCTTATCTACCAAAGATGTATATACCGGTGGACCAGTGTTATATAGGAAAATTGCCTCCTCATGCCTTTCTTTTGGCAAGTGCTGCACTTCGTTTAGGACACAAATGTTGTTTCTGTGATTATTTTTAATTCAGTTTGTAACTTTTTATAGGTCATATTGCTGGATTCTGTGCATTATGCGCTCTTCATCACCATGTTCAGTTTGCTCTGCGGTCCTCTGGGAAAATTCTGACACCACGGCTATTTGTCAACAACTTAAAATGTATCCTTTCATGTGCTATAAACTAATTCAGCAGTTCCTATTCTTTTAAATTTTAAAATATGAAAATCTATCTACATTCATTCAAACATAGATGGGAAATTTTGTTATTTGGGACTCAATCCACACTCCTCACCGAATTTATCACCCAATTTGCATGACTTCAAAAATTGACACCCGACATGCGAATTGTTTCAGTTAGGGTGATTTCCTCCTTTTTTCTCATTTTTTATCCTTTCCCTTTTTGTTTTTCATTCCTGGCCATTTCTTTCCCCCTCATTTGTTCTATCTCTCTTGCATCCGGTTCTTGAACAGAAGTGTTGCTGCAGCCACTAGCGTTCGTGACCAGGAGATCCATCGGTCGATGGAGGAGCTGGAATGTCATGTACAGATGGCATGATCCCATCCCTAGCACCAGTGGCACGCACACTTGCCTAGCTTTAGCAGTGCCTGCGACACAGAGACATGAGCAGAATCAAGTTGAAGGCTGTAGTGGAAGGAAGCTTTGGCGGTGGTCTACTCGGCGACTGGCGCTGGTGGATGCGGAAGAGCCTCTGAGCCTTGCCGTTGGTGAGATAGCGGCAGTGGTGAAGAGGAGTGAGAATGGCATTGAGAGCGACGGGCGAGAGTGAGCGGCTTGTGGGTAAGGCAGGGACAGACTCGGAATTGATGTTGGCTGGAAAATGAGGAGAAGAAAAGATGAAAAGAGACAAGCACTTGGAACTGAAACAATTCACATGCTAGGTGTCAATTTTTGAAAGGCACGCGAATATGGTGTCAAATTCATGAGGTTGCGTTGAGTCCTAAATAACGAAATCTCTGAATGAGCTAATGGTTATAGTGCAATCCTTAACAAGGCAGGCATTTCTCGTAATTTCCGTTACTATAGGCAGGAAGATGCACATGAGCTAATGGTTAGCTTGCTTGAGTCAATGCACAAATGCTGCTTACCATCTGATATAGCAAGTGAGTCGCCAAGCGCTTATGAGAAGAGTCTAGTTCACAGAATATTTGGCGGGCGCTTAAAAAGTCAGGTATTGTTAATTGCATATTTGCATTCGTATGAGTGATATCAATGGAAGCTATATTTGTCATGAATACCGTCATAAATACTAACCAATGTTTATATACCCTGATACACATTGCAGGTGAGATGTACAAGGTGCTCCCACTGTTCAAACAAATTTGATCCTTTCCTGGATCTCAGTGTCGAAATTGGCAATGCCACCACATTGATGAAAGCACTTTACAATTTTACCGAGGAGGAGCTATTAGATGGTGGGGAAAAGCACTACAACTGCGAACAGTGCAAAGAGAAAGTTGTGGCAAAGAAAAGGTTTCTTATTGATAAGGCTCCTTACGTGTTGACAATTCATCTGAAACGCTTTAGTCCTTTCAACCCTCTTCAAAAGATTGACAAAAAGGTCGATTTTCAAACAACATTAAACTTGAAGCCGTTTGTCAGCAATTCAGAAGTGAGTTACTACTTTTCTGGAAGTACAAGTGTAGTAGCTTTTCATAGTATAGTTTTCTATTTGTTAGATTGTTTTCGTATTGCCCACGCCATTGTTTTTGTGTAGGGTATGGATTTGAAATATAATCTCTATGGTGTTTTGGTTCATGCTGGTCGAAATACACAATCAGGTCACTATCATTGCTTCATTCGGACTGCTAGTGGGTTGTGGCACAATCTTGATGATAACCAGGTTGCATTTCCGATCCTTCTATAGATATAACCTATTTAACTTGGTGTTGATGCATGTTGTGGGTTTTTTATTCTGACCAGGGGCGCCTCATGTTTTTGTTCTTTCCCTTCCAAAATCTCATCTTTATTTGTCTTCTGCGTGCCTCCGTCAAAAATATTTTGTCCTGTCAGTTAAATAAAAGCCACAATACATCTCATGGAATTTATATACTTCGGTGGTCCCTGTTCACTAGAACTTGACTAAGTATAATTTCTATTGTCCATATCTGGGTTTTTTTTTTTTTTTTTTTTTTTTTTGAGGAATTTCTGTTGTCCATATAGTAGCAAGTAGTTCCATGTTGCACTTGTGTGAATGTATTGGCCTCATTGCTCTAATGTAATGTACCTCTTGTTTTTATGGTACACATGTCAGAGACTTCATTTTCTATCACTCATATAAGGACCTGCTGTTTGAAGGGGTTTGGGTCGTGGGTGGCTTTGAAAGGGGTGTCTGTATGGCCAAAAGAGAGAAATCAGATTTTTGCTCTGGTTGGCACTGTGGTTGATCCCAATGATTATTATCTGTGTGCTTAAGTTATCTCAGTACCTTATGTGCATCAGGGGCATACTTTATTTGAATTATGCTCGTTGTCCCTTTTGTTGATTATTTGTGGATACCTACAGGTTTGCCGAGTCCGCGAGGAAGATGTGCTAAAGCAGAAAGCATACATACTATTTTATGTCCGTGAAAGAGTGAGGAGCTCCATAATTCATAAAGATAATGGTGCTGCCAGTTTGTCAGAAAAGGAAAGGTTTTCTGAGAACATTGCATGTATGAATGGTGTAATTCGAAATGGTTTAGTGGAGAAAACATTGGATTTTTCCCTAATTACCAAAGTAGATACAAAGTTGCAGATGCAGAAACCAGATAAGGATCAGCCCAGTGATATTAGTTCAGTTTCTCGAGACCAGTGTTCAAATGAACATATCAACATTGAAGATGTTAAAGCTTCAACATCTCAAAACAATGCACCTGTACAGAAAGTACCATGCAGACTCCCAGATGGTGCTGATGCCATGTCAACCAAAGAAGAGGAAATAACACAAGGTGTTCAGAGGGAGATAATTTCTCCAGGACAGCCTGAGGTTTGTATTCTTGATATGAAGACACAGAAGCTGAATCCAGAAAATGATCAGCAGCCCAGCAATATTAGCACCACCACCTCACAGGATGGAAGCACTGAGGTCACTAAAGATTTAAAACCCCAAAACAATGAGCTAGTACAGAAAGCCAGATACACTGATCCAGGTGTTACTGCTACGTTGTACTCCAAACCAGAGCAAATAATTCTAGCTAATCAAATGGAGACAACATCTATAGGACAGCCTGATGCTTGTATTCCCTGTGATGCCAACTCTGATCAGAATGCATATGAGACACCATTGCAGGACTTGCAACTAGAATCTGATGGTGCACTAGTTGATTCAGGCAAAGACATCCTTAATTCTGCTTTGCAGTTATCCAATGGTGTTGATGGACTGTTGGATGCAAACGAGCAGGCTAATGAACTCCGAACATTTGCATTTTGCAAACCCATTCCTGATAGTGATGCAACAACTATTGCACAAGTCCTCCCAACTGAGGTAACCATGTGATGTTTCCGCTGTTGCTTGTCGATCCTTTCCATTCTTTTTGAGTTTCCATTACTTTGTATTTACTATCTCTTGCAAATATGTTAAGGTTACTGCTGTTTCTAATGGAACAATATCCGGCAACGAAGATTCAACGAGTAATGATGAAGCTAAAGGACTAGCTGTGAAGGAGCTTTATGTGAAAAACATTGATGATAAAGTAGCAGAGGAGCAGGTAATTGTTACAAGCCCTGCATTACATATTTTCTTTGCAATGCTATGGACCAATATTCAATGCATGCACATCTAAGTCAATTTGCTGAAGACAATGTTTCCTCCTTTTATATCTTGCTGCTGCAGACTACTACTATTGGGAACAATATACTGGGGGATGGGCTGTCTATGGTGAACGAAGTCTCTATTGTGGAAACAGACCACACAGCAGATGCAAATCATGCAATTGGCCAGGTATTGAGCCACTGTCTTTCTCACTTTTATTTTGGGTTGTTTATAATTATATGGAGCAGTGTGCATGGTAAAAAAGAGAATTTATCATTGATATTTCTATGTGCTTTATTTTGGTAAATAAATTTGGTAAACTAAACTTGCAGAATAACTCACTGGACACTGGACATGTTAACTTAGAGAAGAAAATCTGTTCTGAAGACACTGCACATGTGGCCAGTTCCAAAAATTGTGCAGAGGTGATGTGCTCTGAAAACTCCATGCAGTTGGCAGGCAAGGATCGATGTTATGGCAATCTGCATAAAAACATGAAATTCAAGTCAAAGAAGCATGTGAAATACCCAGCTGTCAACTTGTGTTTTGGGTCCAAACAACTGTTGTTGATGTCCCTGAAACCGCTGTAAGAAAAGGAAACACAAGAGAACCAGAAGGCGGTTCAAATCTTCTGCGGACACTGAAAGTATTGCTGATGATCAGCAGACATCTACATCAGAAACTGTTCTTACTAGTGGCATATCACATAAATCCCATAGAAGGAAACGCTGTCGTAACAGTGCAAGCTCTGAAGATGCTGTTCACATGTATGGCAAGAAACAAAACCTTGGACACTCCTGTGTTGAACTTACCATGGAAAAGAAGGTCAGTGAGGGTGCAACAGTTGCTGGTGCTGAGCTAGCTAGCTCATGCTCTAGATCTATGTCAAATCCTGATTCAGGAAAATGTGAGGGTAGAGATGAGAAAGGCTCCTGGCATTTTAATCTCCTCACAAGGGGTTTAAGAGGTTAGTTTGTAACACTTCCCTGAGTCCATGCATATGTGCAGCCTCACAGAAATGTCTAAATTTATTCATCAAAGTAACAAATATATCTTATCATTTCCAGTTCCACGGTGGGGTGACGATGACATGGCAAATAGCACGACAACAGAGCTGCAATGTTCCAATTCTACCAGCATTGGTTACGTATTAGATAAGTGGTGAGTTGAATAAATTTGGTACCAGGTCCCAACAAGTCTTATGATTCATTTCATTTTGATGGTGATGCAGTTACGACTTCAGTATAGGTTTTATCTCAACCACTAGTATAGGTTTAAAACTTGATACTGGCTCTGGATGCTTTATCTCAACCACTAGTATAGGTTTAAAACATATGCTGATGTAGCATTGTTCTGCCTTTCAAATTGGCTTTTAAGGTGATGAGACGAATGTTGATAGACCCTGTATTTTGTTGGGTATTTATTTTGTGTTTCCCAGAATCCCAGTTATGGTTCTGTCGTTGTTTGATGTTCAAATGTTTTGAGATTACGACTTCTGAGTTTGAAGCTCATGCCATTTCATTCCTAGGGATGAGGAGTATGACCGTGGAAAGAGGAAGAAGGTGAGGAAACCCATGCGAGACTTCAGTGGGCCAAACCCTTTCCAAGAGGCGGAGAACATCAGATCCTGGCAGCGGAGAAGATTACAAGCTGACCAGGCCAGGTCTGGACATCAGCCTCTCAGGATATGAACAGGGAAGCTGATTGTTGTTGTATACATCATTTTTTGCAATGAGGTTTTCTTTTTCTTTGTTTTGCAATGAGGTTTTGTCTTTATTTGTTTCTTCTATTTTCTTGTGTGTGCCATTCAAAGAGCTTGGGTAGAACAACGGACCTTTAGATTATTTCCTACTTTTTGTAGTGGAGAAACGCAGTGAAAACTCTATTGTTCTGTTCCAGTAACTCGCTTCCTCTAACCAGCTACAGTACTATATGCTACAGAGAGCTTTCCTCCCTTGTGTTGATAATACATGCGCATCGATTTGGTCCGCAGGCAAACAGCTATAGGTATCCGCATGCAAATGAATTGAAAATTTTGGAAATAGTATACAATTGGACGAGTCTGTGCGGTTGAAAATGATCACTTGTTGAATGGCATTTACACAATGCAACGACCTGCAATGTCCTGTTGAGATGAGCAGTATCGATCGATTAGGAGGGACGGACGACAAATTTAAGGTGGCTCACGCGTTCCCTCTGACCGTTGGAGCGAGAGCGCACGCACCCAACCACCTCCACTCCTGCTTGGGGCCTCCGTCGCCGCCATCATTCCCCTCCCTGATCCCATCCCACCTACTACCTTCACTCGGCTTTGCAGCGTTGAACTGTGCTATTTAGATTTTGTAGTCAGGGGGATTTAGATTCAATTCCCTCGTATATACTTTTAGCCGAGTTTGGAGACAGAAAGTTGATGTAATACTTACCCGTTTTACAGCATCTATCTAGTGTATGCCAATTGCCAAACCGGCAATTCGAATCCCTGAACGCCATCGTCCAGCACGAACCAGCATGCACGGCGACGATAGTCACTATCAGAGCCAACGGGATCAGGAAATTCGAAGGAGCCCCGGCGGCGAGACGGCGACATCGGCGACGGCGGTTGGTTGCGTCGTAAATGAATACCGATGCTCCTGCTGCTCTAGTCTACGCGCGCAATTATACGGAGAACCTACCATGCATGGCCTCATTTACACGGCCGCAAATCCCTCTCCGACTGTTCGAATTCCACGCGCGTCAATACCTATGAATGATCCGCCTTGACCATGATTGCCGCCCTCTATAAATACACCCGCCGCGACGCATCGGATCCACCGGGGGATAGGATACTGGCCGCGGACGTCGAATCGCCTCAGCTACTGCTCCAGCGAGCCACTGCCACCACCACGTCACCGATGGCATTGGCAGCGGAGGGGACCACGGCGCCGGCGCCGGTGCCACCGCGGCTGTCAGCCTCGTCGCCTCCCACCGTCGGGACGCTCCTCACCAGGGCCGCCGCACCCCGGTGCTCCTCGCCGCGGTCGCTGCTGTCGCGTATCCTCCACAGGGGCCGCGGCGGCGCCGGGTTTGATGCCGCATCCGCCTCCTCCCGCGCTACTGTGCTGGCGCCAGCGCCGCGGCGTCCAAGGAGGACGCCGTCTCCGCCGCTGGAACCGCCCAAGCCGCAAAGCATGAGGTGGTGGACGAGCCGGCGCAAGTGGCGGTGGTGGCAGCCCAACCGACGCATCGCGAGCCCGGGAGCTCTCTTGGTACGTGCGCGTGCCTGCGTTTGTCCACGGTCTCCGCTGTGCATTCCATGGCCAACTGTGCTTCTGGCGTGCAGGGAAGCAGGACGCGCTGCCGGCGAGCCTGGGCCTGGGCGCCAGCCTGGTGCTGCTGCTGTCTAAGAGCGCGGCGGAGCTGAGCAGGATGGCCGAGCTCCGCGCCCAGATGGAGCGCCTGCTCCTCGACGCCAGGGCGGACGTGCGCAGCTGCAACGGCCGACCCAGCGCCTCCGGCGACCGCACCACCGACGACTCCGCCAGCGTCGTCAAGGGGCCCGTCGCCCGCGATGGCGGCGAGGAGGAGGGCGCCCAGTCCCAGTTCGACGGTTCGCACGCGGGCGCGGCTGACTCGGCGAGCCGTCGGGCGAGCGAAGACGGTGAGCGCCGTGACATGGACCGGATGGAAGCTGAGCTTGAGGCGGAGCTGTCGCGCTTGCAGCTGCAGCGAGACTCGGACGTCGAGGACGACAGTCCTAGTTCCCTACGCCGTGATGATCAGCTCGAGGTTGTTAAAAGTTAAAACTGCGTTTCGATCGACCATGTGCTCTGTTCTGAATTCTGACTGACTGACTGATGATCCTCGCAGATGCTGTCGGCGCCGAAGAGCAGTGCCTCCTCGAGGAGGCACTCGACGATCTGCTCCGGCTCGGACAATGACGACGGAGAGACAGACAACAGCGGCGGCGACGAGAGCCAAGACCGCGACGACGACGAGGAGGAGGACGAGCGCGACGCTGATGAGTGGAACGGGAACAAGAGTCCGCCCCACGGCGGCGTGTCGGCCCGCGAGCTGGAACGGAGGCTGCACCAGCTGCTGCAGTCGCAGCACGAGGCGCGGATCGCGGAGCTGGAGTCGGCGCTGGAACGCGCGCGGCTGAAGCTGCGGGAGACGGAGCGCGAGGCGTGCCGGTGGCGCGACACCGCTAAGCTCGCCACCCGATTCGCCGACGAGTCGAGGCTCAGGTAGGAGTCGGACACCAAGCAGAAGCCGCATGCCCATGCCGTGCCCACAACCCACGGATCGATCGATCTGCTGCTCATCCTGCGTGCACAACACATTTCGCGTAAAATCAAACTGTACTGAACGACCGATCAATTCCAATCTGCTTGAGAGTGGAGACAGTGATGTAATTCGAAACTCCCAACGTTTTCAGCTGCTAGTCCGATAATTGGAGGTCACCTCCGTTCTTCCGTCTGTAGCATGTTCACAGACCAAAGGCAAACGGAATTACAGAACACAGCACTGCGATCAAACCGAGTCGGATAAGCCGATAATCCGAACGTCCGAGACCACCGAGTCCGAGTCCATTGCCAGATTCGATTCGTAAACAAGCTACTCCTGCCAGGGCAATAAAAGGAGGCGCCACCCTGCGTTTCTCTCCACCAAACCAAAGCAGAACCACCGTTCATAGACTTCAGCGATCCAACGCAAGGTCCAAGCCACCAAGCCCACGACACGAACACCGTCTGCCGCTGCGCCCGTGTAAACCGATCGAACAAATCATGGCGATCCCCAAGCTTGCTCGGACACTTGCGATCTGGTGCCTCGCCGCCGTGCTGCTGCTCCTGCCGTGCGCAGCTCGCCCCATCTCCGAAACGAACACCATCGACGGCAGCCGGAGCAAGCACCTGCCGCTTCGGGGATCCATGCTGCGCGGTCCGGAGAGCGTGGCCTTCGACGGCGCGGGCGCCGGTCCTTACAGCGGCGTCTCGGACGGCCGCGTCCTCAAGTGGAACGGGTTCGCGCGCGGGTGGTCGACGTACGCGTACAGCCCGGGCTACGACGCCGAGGCCTGCACCGGGTCCAGGGCTCGGCCGGCGGAGCTCACCGAGAGTAGGTGCGGCCGCCCGCTCGGCCTGCGGTTCCACCACCGGTCCGGCAACCTTTACATCGCGGACGCGTACAAGGGGCTGATGCGCGTCGGCCCCGGCGGCGGCAAGGCGACGGTGCTGGCCTCCGAGGTTGATGGCGTGCCGCTCCGCTTCACCAACGGCGTCGACGTGGACCAGGTCACCGGGGACGTGTTCTTCACGGACAGCAGCATGAACTACCCGCGGTCGCAGCACGAGAGGGTGACGGCCACCGGGGACTCGTCCGGCCGCCTCATGAAGTACGACCCCAAGACGGGGCAAGTCACCGTGTTGCAGGCCGGCATCACGTACCCGAATGGCCTCGCCATTAGCGCCGACAGGACACACCTCGTGGTCGCGCTCACCGGACCATGCAAGCTGCTCAGGTACTGGATCAAGGGTCCCAAGGTCGGCACGTCTGAGCACCTTGCCGACTTGCCGGGCTACCCTGACAATGTGAGGGCCGACAGCAGAGGTGGGTTCTGGGTGGCGCTGCATAGGGAGAAAATGGAGCTGCCCTTTGGTCCGGACAGACACCTGCTCGCCGTGAGGGTCGGGGCCGACGGTCAGGTGGTCCAGGTGATGAGAGGGCCCAAGAGCGTGAGGCCGACGGAGGTGGTGGAGAGGGAAGGCGGCAAGCTGTACATGGGCTCCGTAGAACTACCGTATGTCGCCGTCGTTAGGGAATAGTGACTTCGATTTATTGTTACATTTTTATTTGGAATTTTATGTATTGATATGTTTCAACGGTATAGCAAGTCGTAGTCAAAATTGCAGGCTGTTATATGCCCTTTAATTAGCTGAATATTATGGATTAAGGTGAATGTTAGTGCTATTTTCATAGTTGGATAAAAAACATGTATGCTTATAGTTATAAAATCAGTTGATGGTGTAATAAATATTCCAGATTTATATTACTAGTACGACTTTAATATACGTTATATGGAGCATACACGGACGGATATCAAAAAATATCCATCCCCTTTTCATCACTAACTGGAGGAGAACAGAATATAAGTTCCGTCCCCAATATAGATGATTGAAGACGTATTTTTTTTCTATCACGTATTAAGCTTGCACGTCTTTATATTAAGACAGAGAATGTCCAATACAGCACCAATTAGCGATTCTTACCTCTAGCCCATCCGCGATTCTTTTGCTTTTTCACTCGGCGTGGATGCAACGCAGAGCAGCGTGTGATATTTGCTCGTGTCTCTGGAACCTGGTGCTGCAACTCCACTACCTTAGAGAGGAAAGTGAGCACGCAGCAGCTGCAGCCTGCCGCTGCCGAGCGAGGGCACGACGCCGCCGGCAAAGCTCGACGATTGGAAAGTGTTGTTGGTTAATTAAGCAGCAGGTATCGCGCCTCTGCTTCCTTGATATATTTTGTATGTTATGCCTGATGTCTGATGAGATGATCATATATGGAAGCTGCTAAGTTTTCTTTTTCTTTTCAATTCAATTATATATATTGATGATCAATCTTGCAGACCGACAGATCCCATGCAACAACCGTGCAAGAGATAGATACGCATGGCCAATCCGGTGGGCATCGTGGCCAGTTCGGCGAGCGTCGTGCAGGCGATCATAAACTTGGCGCTCAAGATCAAGCAGCAGGTGGAGACGTTTCGGTACAACCAGGAGGACTGCCGCAAGATCGGAGAGCTCGTGGACACGGTGCGCGCCGTCGCAGAGGGCCTGCGGAAGACCACGGAGAAGGAGGACGGCGGCGCGTTGGTGGGTGGCGCCCTCAAGGCTCTGAAACAGGCCCTGGAGCGCGCCTGGGATCTCGTCGTCGCCTGCCAGAGGAAGAATGCCGTGCTCCGCGCCCTGGACGCTGAAGCCATCGCCGTAAAGCTGCGCCGGGTCTACCTCGACGTCTCGCTGAACCTCAGCGCAGTGGTGCTCGCCAACGGCGCCTACAACACCTCCACGCTGGCCGACATCAACAGAATCGTTGCCGACCTGTGTGCCGACGGCGCCTACCGCACGTCCAAGCTGGCCGAAATCAACGGAATCGTTGGCGACCTGCGTGCCGACGTCGCCTACAACACCTCCAAGCTGGCTGAAATCAACATAATCGTTGCCGACCTGCGTGCCGACGTCGCCTACAACACCGAGATGCTCGCCAAAATTTTGAAAGATTGTTGCTGCTCTTCCTGATACTCTCCTGTATTTGAAACAACAGGTGTGTGTGTATACCGTACTTGAATTTTTTTCTATTAATTTCAGGTGGCAAGATTGCTGCAGAGCTTCAGTGATTCTATATATCGTACATAAATTTTTTTTTATTTTTTCTATTAATTTCAGATGGCAAGATTGGTGCAGAGCATCGCGATTCAACTGATGGCTATGCTAGTTATTATCTCTACAACATAAAAAAAGAATGAAAGTAGACTTCCTAATGATGCGACAATCTTTGGTTTGTCCGCCCGCTCCTAATCCAAATTTAGAAGGACGTGATCACCGCATGCGAAAATATGGAAGGCCCTCCCACGTTCCAAATTTAGAAGGGCGTGCGTGATCACCGCATGCGATCCGTGTGATACTAAGTGTTTGCCTGTTTGATGAAAAAAAAAATAGACACGGTCAGCACCCCACTTTGACCCCAGATGGCTAAATGATGCATATCATGTGTGTAATCCAGATTATATAAGGTGACGTTTTCTACAATACTTTCTTCGATTATAAACAGCATGATTCTTAAAGACTAGGAGCGAAAAGGTTGAAATGAAATCATCTAGGAGTACACAAAAACGATTATTATACGATGGTTCACCAGTTGAAATTTAACATATTTCTTAGTTAACGCTTATTCAATATCGACGACTCCTATAATTCAGACCATTATACTCTCGAGTGTTTTGCCTATTTTTTGGTGTGACTTTGTTATCGACTCTGCCCACATCCGTCCCGTGCGATCCCGCCCGCGCCACTGTCACCTGAACCCGCCCGTCTGGGCTGGCCCACCTGGGTCATGACACCACCAGAAGGAAATCGCGACGTGCAGAAAGGAAACCCTGACGTGCGGATAACGTGCCCCAATTGCCTTGCATGCACCAAATGTCCCATCAGCACTTCCTAAATAAACGCTTCCTAATTGCCGTACATGCACCAATTGCCTTGCATGCACCAATTGTGGTTCGAGATATCAATTGCTTCCTAATCAACGCTTCCTAAATTAATTGCATGCACGTAGTTTTGTACTTCCTAATCAACACTTCCTAAATCAATTGCCTTGCATGACCAATTGCCACTGTCGTGCCAGATATCAACGCCTCGCAGCCCCGCTCCAGAGTCCAGACCCCTCGTTCGAACCGCGCACCGCTCCGACGCCCCGCCCCAGGCCGCCTGCGACACAAGGAAGGGGAACCACGCCTTCGCCGGCTTTGCGCCCTCGTCGTCGCCGGCTGCTCCTCGTCGTGCCACCGGCGCGCGGCATCTCCGCGGCGGAAGTGGATTGGCATCGTCCAGCACGCTCTCCGTGCACAGCAGCGGCCAACGGCGACCTTCGGCTCATGATTCCTTCACGCCCTTCATCAACAGTAGTGGCCAACAACAAGCGGCGGCAGACGAGGCGCTCAAGGTATCTTTCATCTCTTGCTCGATGGTTTCTGAAAGTTTATTAGACAAAGCTGTAGAGGTGAACATGAAGTCACTGTAGAGATATTGAGACAATAAATTTATTCCAGGGCGTTCTAAACAAAATATCTTCGTGAGCTCCTTCAAGTTCAAACCCTCAAAATATCACTTTCACTTAAATTTCAGCTTTATTATTATTTAGTCCCTCAAGTCAAATAAATGGCCACTGACATAAGCAAAATATATTATCCCTCAAGATTTGGATATAAATTATTGTGTGGTGAAATTTATTATATGCACCATTTATTCAATTTATTTATTTATGGCCATATACTACAGATTAATCCTACAAGCTTTTTTTTTTTTTACATTGGTTAGTTCTATGTACATACAGTCATTTGTCCTATGAGATTGCTTTTGTTATTCTTTTTTTATTTATTTGGTATATCCGGGTCGAGATAGGTCCATAAACTGCTTTTGTTTCAACCTTTGCAGTGACATTGATTTGGCATGCATATCTTGTTTAGATGCATTATTTTGCATAATGCTGCCCACCAGAATAGCTTTGAACTTTTAGACATTCAGGGGTTTGCCTGTTATCTCAACTGGTGACCAAAGACCAAAGAGAAGAGATGAGATAATAAGGCTTAAAATTTACCAAAAACTTTAGTGGGAAAGATTTAGTGCAAAATCTTTAGGCATTGCCAAAGCATCTAAACAACTTTGTAACAAGACGTTGTCTCAACTTTCATTCATATCTATAAGAATTTGATCTTGCATATATGAAAGATAGAGCGCTAGATCCGAAATTAAAAGTGGCTAGCGTCATGAATGATGTTTTAATAATGTGACTATGAAGAATGAACATGTTCTTGCTGAAAATAATGTAAATTTCAGGGAATCCACCTATTCGTCAAATATGGCCATGGCCTCTGCATATCCGGTACACGAGCATTGGGTGACAAAGAAAACAGATGACACTGCCAGGTAAGCTAGCTATATGCACAAGTATATATATAAAGGCTTGCCTTGCTATTTTGGTATTGAAAATCCCTACAACTTAGTGAAGTTTTGGACATCTATCTACATGTCCTTGAAAACATATCTTTGATTATACTATTAGTAAGAAATAGCGAAATAAAACATATCCTCCATGAAACTATTCTTCGATATTGTATTATTTCCTTGTATTGAAACTCAAAGTATAGAAAGTAATTAGTCTGTAGTGAAAAATCTTGAATAGCTAGATGAAGTAATCCTGATTTTTAAATGAAAATAGCCCTAAAATTCCATTTATTTATTAGTAATTAGAGGTAGGGCTTGTTTAGTTTCCCGGTTTTGTCAAAAAATTTTGGTGTTTTATTCCATCTTTTGGTAAAATAGATCTAAACACCATGGACAAAAAGTAGCAAAACTTGAGCTTTTGTAAAGTTTAAGCATTTGGGACCCAAGAGGTCCAAAAGAGGGGAAAATGCCTCCTATTGGAACAACTGTCACAAATTGGTTAGATTGGGTCGGCCGTGACACGCCAATGACGAACTTCGAGGCGGCAGCGATGGCGTAGACGGCAGGCAAGGGGGCGGCGGCTCCGGCATTGGGGCCGGCTAGGCAGCTGTAGAGGTAGGGGGAGGCGGCGATGCAAAATGGGCGGGTGGCGCGCCGCGGGGGCGACATGAGGGAGGCGGGGGGGTGGCGACGGTGGTCGGGAGGAGGAAGAGAGGCACGAGATTATTTTTCTTTATTGCTTGTCTCCCCAAGAGATGCACCTTACTTATATATAGCCCGGCTAGTGGTATTTCAGAATCCAAGAATCTCCCTAAGGTTTCCTTATACTTTTGGAATACCTTTTACAAGCAATCTTTATTTATTTCCTAATAAGGGTTTTTCCTTATATGATTGGAATATCCCTTACACACCAAAAAGTCCTAAGATAATCCTAACTTGATGACGAAGCGGATGCGGAGACGGAGGGGAGGTGGCACCGGCGGTGGCGGCGCAGGGGCGCCGGCCCTCCTTGCACAGCAAGCAAAGCCCGCGGACGAACCGAGAACGTGGGGGCAGCGTGGGGCGTCGTCGTCGTCGTCGTTGACTCCTCGCTTCATCTCGCTCATGGCGGCAGCGGTGGGATTCTCCCGGCGAGCTGTGGTCGGAGAGGTGGTCAGTGAGCGCTGGGCGGTGGGCCGGTACAGATTTTGGGGGAACTGTGGCCGGCCGTGCCTGGTTCTGCCATGCCATCGCGCGTGAAGGCGTGGAGCGGTTGGGGCCATTTCAAAGCAGCCCAGCGGAAGGCCTGGGAAGAAGCAGGACGCGCTGCTAGCGAGCCTCGGCCTGGGCGCCTGCCTGCTTCTCAACACCACAGGACGTGCGTAGCTGCAATGGGCCATTCTATTGGGTTATACGTTTGATCACTTTGGGTTATTAACCTTTTTTTGTCAAAAAAAAAATTTTTTGGGCCCTATTGTGGGTGGCCTTCTTACGGGAAGGCAATAAGGGGCTTTGGCCCAAATGAGGTTTCACACAGAAAGCCCCGGAGGAGGAGTTTTCTGTTGGATTGGCGTCAAATTCAAATCTCCTTTTTTTTTCCTCTGGAATTCAGTTCATCTTCTGTGACTGTGATCAATTCTTTTCAATAATTCATCTATATCTATACCTCTATACCTAATAATAAAACACAGAAATTTCTGCCAATCTGCCCAAAATTCTGTCCGCCGTTTTTTTCACCTCTGGTTTCTTTCGCTTCTTCTGTCCGTCGCGTCGTCCAGCCTAATCTGTGAGCTCTACGTAAAGAAAAAACAGAGTAAACAGAGTTAGAGACCGACACGGCGACACAGAGGCCAGAAATTTCGCAAATCCGTAAAAGATGCAAATTGAGGAGGAGACTGAATCGAAACCACCACGGACAAATCAAAACATATATAGTCATCGGCCTGGCGGATTCGCCACCGCCCGGCCGCGCAAGATGTCAAGACTCGCTGCTCGAGCGCAGACGACACGTGCTCTGGCGCCGCCTGGTCCAGCGACATCCGCTTTCGCCCAACTGCTCGAGGGCAACTGTGGGAACTCCTTGGAGCGAGATCCGCAGCCGCAGGAAGTATCCTGAGCGCCTTCACCTGCCGCTACCGGGGACGACGCGGCCTCGTGAGCGATGTGGAGCAGGGGAACGATGAAGAGCAGGTCCCAATCAATATGGGTGCTACAGGAGAAAGAGATGGGCAGGGCAACAAAGCCGGCGTTAAAGGAGCACCGAGGGCGGCGGCCCGGCACGCAATGGGGGAGAGGCGAGCGGACAGGAGAAGAGGGTCGTTTCTGTGTTGGGATGCCGTGTGTGGTACTGTGGTGTGCGCGAGTTCCTTTCTCTAAATTATTATTTTTTTCTCTTTTTGAATAAAAAAACCAAATCAGGTGCCACTGTAGTCGGCCGTTTGCGTGAGTTGATCTCTTTACTCTTTTCTTTTTTTTTTTTTTTTGATAAAAAATAAATCAGCAAGCACAAATATACATATACACACACATGTACTCCGTATTTCTAGAACTGTATGAGCTTGCTTAGTGGGTCTACAATTGTATATCCTTAGCTCTACACTTAGAAATATATCTTCCTAAATAAAACTAGATTGAGACACCAACAGACCAAAGTCGACATAGACTAAAGTAGACAATAGAACAAAATCGAGAGACCTACGAACAAAGATCGAGCTTACCACAGACTACAATTCGTCGGAGCGTGGCTTGCAACGACGAGGCGGAGCTCGAGCGCGATGACGAGCCAGAGCTCAGGTGCCGGTTGCGGGACACAGAGCGTCGCTGGGATGGCGACGAGGTGGAGCTCGGCCATGAGACCTAGCTAACGGCAGCGGCAACCAAGGCGTGATTCTCGGCAAAGAGGAATGCAGGCGCGGGCCGCAACGACGACGCAGAGTTCGAGCACAACGGAGCTTGATATATAATTTTTTCCCGTGGCAAAGAAAATTTCTGCCGTTCTTTTTCACCTCCTCTTTTCTTTCGCCTCTTCCACCTTTTTCTATCCGCTCTCGATTGTGCAATTGATTAGATGACATTTAGGGTCAACATGGAAGGAACAAATTCCTGTCTAATGTTTGCGAATGATTTGCTCAGTCTCCGTATAGCCGGCTTGAAAATCATGTGCTGAATTTTTACTGAAGAAGACTGCTCTATTCTGGTTTCATCTGAAGCTAATGCGAAGAGGACGTTTACAGACCCAGGAAAGGGGAGACCACAAAGGAGACCATGGGTCTCTTACCCTGGGTTCGGCTCAAAGGCCACCATAAAGGAAGCCCCTGAGGTACTTGACGAAACAAATATGTCTCCATTCCATTCGGTTTCAGTTCAAAGACATCCTTCTTCATATACATGTTAGTATGATACTTTTGTTGTAGTTGGTTGATGACCGCAGAAAATAGAGAAGTAAATTTATGATCTAAAACTGAATAGTTAGAGTTTTTTCATAGGTCTTCTTACACTGCAAGCCAGACTTTGCCAAACAGTCTACGAAAAAAATGTGGCAGAGGATAGTTTCTGTGATGTGCCAAAGCTTTCTTGCTACGAAGTACTGGTGGAATGGTAGAATGTTTATTCCCGTTGCAACGCACGGGCATTTTTGCTAGTAATAATAAAGAGAGAAAATTTCCGTCCCCTCCACCTTCGTCCAGCCTTCTGTCTTTGTTTTTTTTGTCCGCGTTCACTTTCCTACTCTGTTAGGATTGCCTCCTCGCGCAGCCACTCGGACCGGAAAAGAAACTCCATCCAACTTTGTGTGCCTTGGTGGAGACAAAGACCGTATACAAGACGTATTTCATCAAATCAATACCAAAAGGAAACAAGAAAATAAGAGAGGCAAGATGTGCCCCTCCGCTGTGGTGAGACGGTCAGGTGCGATGGCGTGCAGAGGCGGACCTCGAGTGCAGGCTACACCGGAAGGGGGAGCACGGGTGCAGGCTGCAATGATGAGGTGGAGCTCGACTGCGATGACGACACGGAGCTCAGCTGCAGGCTATGGGCCACAGAGCGTCGCTGGATGGCGGTGAGGCGGATATCGGCCACGAGCCACAGGGTGCGATGGCGACGTGAAGCTCGGCTCCTCTACGGTGGCGGTGTGGAACAACAACATACGTCCGTGGCCTCGTGTCCTACGTGTGGTGCGGTGGGGAGGCGTCGATGGGGAGGCCCAGAAGCATGGCCTCGGGAGCTGCCACCACTAGTACGAGCGCCGCGATGAGAGGAAGGAGCGGCGAAGGGATCAGAGACGGTGGGCAGCTGGAGGCGCGCGGAAGCCGAGTGAGGCAGCATGCGCAGAGCGAAGCGGAGGCGGAGGTTGCAGGCAGCGTGCGTTCGTGTGTTTTGCAAAGAGACAATGGTTGGAGTCCGTGTGGAGTTTTTTTTTTTTTTTTTTTTTTTTTTTTGCGCCATGGGAAGCCAACGCGGTGTGGATTCAGTTTTTCCGTGTGTCGGACAATACCATAACAAAACTTATTTATTGAAGAGCCCTTCTATGGTACTTAATTTTGCCTCCTATTGCCTCTCATTGTCTTCTCTAAATTCTTTTTTCAACCGAAAGGGTAACATTGTCATTGTGACATCTAACCCACTCCCTCACCCCCGTACCCCGGGAACTACGCATCCCCTGCCCGACCGCGACCCCCCAGCCGAGATCCCGACGCAGTCCCCGCCGCCATCGCTGGTCGCCCCCCCGCCTTATGCCGGCGCCGTCCCACCCTCGCCGTCGCCCGCCGCCGTGGCCCTCGGGAACTTCGCCGCTCCTCCTCCCAGCCCTCGCCCGTGCTCCGCCATCACCTCGTCCTCGCCCTTGCGATCTGCCGCCCGGTGACCCGCCGTCGTCTCTACCTCGCCGCCATCGGCCGGCTGCCCTCTCCGGCGCTCTCCCTCCTTCCCGCGCCCAGCCGACACGAGGGTCGATCCGCCCGTCGCCGAGGTCGACCACTGATCACACCGTGCCCCGCCCGTCCCCGTCGTTACAGGCGCCGCCGGGTCGCCCCTCGTCCCTGTCCCCTGTGAACTCTCTGATCCGCTCCTATCGATCTCCCATCGAAGAAGGCCAAGGTTCGTATCCTCTGCATTTTTTGAATTGACATTCGGTTGGAATGATGCAGTGAGACACGTCTTTTCCTAAGTAGTTACTTTCAACACTTGCATAGCGATTTTGGAGTACATTGCTTAGTTGATTCTATAGCAAATGTGGTAGCTTGGTTACATTTGTGTCAATCCAAGAGTGGTCCCCCTTTTCTATGGACTGTGGTCTATACATTGGTGTTGTTCATGTATGGAAAAGGGAAACTAGTTGATGAATTGCAACTCAATTAGAGGGGTACCATTGGTGTTATGTTAAAAATTTCTCTATGCTTTTATACTATAGCATCAGCACTGTTGTTTTATAATCCTATTGAACCTATACAATTTCGTATTGTTATTCAGTTGGTGGCCTGTATTTTGCCCCTTCTTGGGCAGAGGGACCTAACCTTCTAATTCTCTGAAGTCTGGACTGTGAATGAGCAAATATTTTTTCTGGCATAGCTGACCAGCACCCTTAACAGTTGTGCTACTTAGAAGCATTGTCCGTAGGAAAATGGATTATTGCCATGATATTTCCCTCAGTAGTAGTACACTCTGAAACTGAATCTTGGACTTGCAATACCAAGCCTACTAACCACTAAACAATACTGGTACAGGTTATTGGCTGCAGGCATCAAATAAATATTTCATTTGACAAAAAATCTGTACTGCACACCCAATCAAGTTAATTGTGCTAGATACTGAAATAAGGTGTTTTCGCTGTAAAGGGTCTCTGAATTCATTCTTGTCTGTAGCATGGGAACTCCTGAACTGGGGTGCATTGCTTAATCTAAAGAACATTATGTCATACCATTTCTACATGCTTAGCTATTTCTATCTATTTATTAAGACATCAAGTTTGCATATACCTGTTGTTTCACTTGCCAGGCAAAAAATTGAGTAGCTGTTGGTCTGATAAATATACCTATGATGAACAAATTGGTTGTCATCCTTGCAGACATGTTTTTCTGAACTCAGCTTGCAGACATGTTTTTCAGAAATATAAGCTTTAAATTGTCTTGTTGGATCATACAGAGTACATTTTCTGTAGGTCTGTACAGATTCAATGAATCTGAATATGAATTGTGCTTGTCGCATTGCGTTTCATATTCAGCTCGGTTGTGCTCTGCATTGTACCTACAGTATGCATCTCCTTGTCCCTTTTCCTTTTGGGAAGATGAGGCAATGAACATTGCTTCAGCTCAGTATGCGTTGCATACTCCCCTCTGTACCTGCAGCTACTGCAGTGCCGAGACTCCACTTTGAATGAACATTAGAGAAGAGGGCTTGGACCTTTTTTTTTTCTCATTTAAAGTTTTCAGGCCTGTACCTTGGATCATGATTCTTTGTTTCTGTTTGGAGATACTTGCCCCTGGATTTAGGTTAAGTTGAAATGTGTAGCCAGGTTTAAGGAGCAGGATATTGTGGGCTTGCACCTTTATAGTATTTATAGGAGTTCCTGGAGTACTTTGTTTAGAAACAAGTGTTCCATTTTTATATAATGAAATCAAATCTGCTATGCGATGACATGCAATACATTTCTCTTGTACAGGACGAAATGGAGAGTTTTTGCTGGAAGATATGCACAAGGCTGCTACATTCTGATCGTAATAGACTTCGCTTGGAATCATACGAAAAACCAATCACGGTATATTCTTGCATTGCATTCTCAAATCTTTCAGTTCAGATAACTTGTTTTTAGACTGCACAAAATAATTGTGTTTAAAATTTTATGGTCATGATACTCAGAAAGAAGCTTACTTGGCGGCACATCCGGATGACGAAGATGGAGGCGAAGTTGAGATAATATCAGAAGTAACGGGAATTACAACCACCGCTGCGGATAGCAACAAAGCTGGAACTCCAGCATCCTCCGCACCGCCCGGCAATGCAAGGAACAAAGGGGGAGCAAATACAGTATCGGGTACGGAAACAATGAAAAGATCACGAGGACGACCGCGTAAGAATCAGGATGGAGAAGATTCAGCACCAAGAGGATCTGCAAAGAGGAAACAAGGACGAGCCCCAAAGAGAAATGTTGCCACTGCACCTCCTATTGTCGCAGATGAAGTGCGTAGTGAATCTATCTCTAAGCGAATTAAACGTAGTTCGCAGCTAGGAAAATTTCTAACCAGCCCATAAGGCTCCAGATGATGTAATTGATCTCTAAGATGTCAAAGTGTCAAGATAGTGTTTAGGGTATTATTATGTAATGGCTACATTAGTCTAACCGCATCTTGCGCTGAAAAGGACAGTAGTATGGTTGTCTATGTGGTTTTGTCAATCTTATAGCTGGCTCTCTTAATCTCGACATTTGCTCAATAATGGTCTTAGTGCTTCCCTGAAGGATCTTTCTTTGTTCAACACTTAGATGTCGGTTGTGTCATTTTATCTGAATATGTCTTATCAAAACCGTTTGAAGTAAACAAAAAATTCGTGATCCTGGTCACGGCAAAAAAATTCCCCAGAGAAACTTAGTCACGGCAAAAATTTCGGGAGGGAAACCGCCCGCTTCGCAGAGAATTTCGGGAGGAGGGCCGCGATCGCGAGTAAGTTTAGGAGAAAAACGGTTCCCGCCGGTCCCTTGATTTTTACTTTACGAGAATAAGTAAGTCACAGCGCGTTGACAATAAACGAATTTAAGTCAGTAGCGCAATGGTAAGGCCCATGTAGCATAAACCTCATGTGCTGGGTTCGATCCCCAAAAGGGACCTATTTTTGTTGTTTTTACAAGATTTTTGGTTATTCGCTTATTTTTTTCCCTTTCTCTTTATTAATTTTTTTTTTGCCATTTTAACCTTTGTTTTAATTTAAATATATGGGTACAACCATGTCATTAAGATTTTAAAGGATTTGAACTATATGCAACTATGCATCCATCACAACCATGAACATCTCTCACTTACACCATGATTACATGTGAGACATCTTCATGGTTGTGAAGGATGTGTATCACCACATTCTCTAAATCATTTGAAAATTTTATGTCATGATCGTACACCAAAATGAGTGGTCCATGCAAGTTTTTATATTTTTTACCTAGCATAGGTTTTTTTTTTCATTTTTCATTCAATTTACCATAAAATAATCACAATAATAGGTAAAAATGTTCAGAAAATTGTATAAATGCACACAACAACATAGTTTGTCTCCATTACCATGTCATTAATTTTTCAAATGATTTGGACAAAATGACACCACGTGGATCCATCACAAAGATTTAACCTCTCTCACACCGACTCACACATGGCTATATATGTGAGCATGTTTATGGTTATGAAAGATGTGTATCACCACTATCTTCAAATCGTCTGAAATTTTAATAGGGTGTTCATGGATCCAAACTATGATGTTGTGTGCACTGCTGCAATTTTCGGAGCAAGTTAACCTATTTTTATAATTATTTCTAGATATAATAAAGAATAAATGTTAAAAACCCTATACTTGATGGAAAAATCTAAAAACTTGAATGGACACACCATTTTGGTTTATAGTCATGAGAAAAAGTTGCAATAGATTCTCGACAAAGTGGTGGGTGCACATCGTCACAAAGACATGCATGTCTCACTACGACCAACGCGACTATGTGACGATGATGTCATCACGTGTGAGATATGTGTATCACCACAATCTCCAAATCATGTCAAACTTAACTAGTGTGTCTATGGAGCCAAATTGAGTGCCTAGGCAAAAAAAATTGCAAAAAAAAATAAAAGAATTTAGAGAAAATAAAATAGAAACACAGTTAAAAAAAAAAATGGGTGCAGCAGGGTTTGAACTTGGGAGCTCGGGTACACAAACCAATTGGTATAACCATTGGGCTATTGAAGCATTTTTTATACTAAACGAGAGTGATTTTATTTGAACTTGCCTAAATGGGCTCCACCCAAATTATGAAATCGCTTTGGGAGTTCAAGACTGCATTTATGCTCTCTTTACTTTCAGTCTTTCATTCAGACTAGTTTCAGACTAGTTTCAGAGTGTTTCAAGACTGCATATTATGGTTATCTGAAACATTGCCAAAAGAATTTCCATTCCGCCATAAATATGTACAAACATGTACAGAAACGTCAACAGACTACACCCAGTTAGGCTCAACGTCTCTTGTCAGAGTCCACACCCTGCTCCAAGCTTAGCCACATCCTAGGACGAGGAACATCCTCTACATGAATCAATAAGCCATGCGTCTATCACTCTCAGAAAACAACAGTGAGCAAGTCATCTTTACTACATACAGCTCCAGCTATTTTTCATGACAATCATAGGCGTACAAGATGTTATCCTGCGTAACGAGAGGCAGCTTGTCGATGTACATAAACAGGCGCCTGATGTTCTCTCTGGTCACTGTCGCCATGTCAACTACGTCCTGGCAGTCAGTGAACATCCACAGGTCGCCGGAGTTTACTCTTTTGAGGTTGTCCCCATAGAAGGGACAGGATTGAAATCTTGATCGCCTGCAAACACAAGGATAAATAGCACATGGACCAATCAATACAACTACTACATCTAATAGTATATCTCTGCAGCAGATAGTTCAGTGTACGGTCCTATTCATATTTCATATCATACAGCAATCAGAGTTGCCTTAAAGCTCAGACAATGAAACTACTCAATAATTGGCTCTTGAAACTATAATCTCCACTCGTATGTGTGGCACAAGTAGTTATGTCCATCATTCTGCAAGCTGGCATGTAACAGTCTTAACAGCATTTTGCTCTGGACAAGCTCATACCAGAGATCAGACACAACTTACAATCATCCCAACACTTCAGTTTATTTTATTCGATCAATCAATTAAAGAAAATGGACAAAAGCTATAGAAATGATATTTTCATCTGAACTATAACTCAGCTCACAGCAAACAAGTTGTTACCTTGGACATTCAGCAAACAATTTGGCCACATCTAGTGTATCAATCAATTAAAGAAGAGCATACTGCATAGAATAAATTCTCAAAGGCATGCACAATCTAGTGTATTGCTGAACTATGATAGATGATCGCTTTCACAATTCAGTAGATTCTATATGGTGATTGAGTTGATGACTTGATGTACACCAAAAATATTATTTAAAGGGCATGATCCACACTAACAGAAGCAGATTTTACAAGCAACCTGGTAATCTATGGTAGTATTAAATTTGTATGCCACTCACAAATACCCATCTGCTATGGCAAGGAATGCATGGTTGCACTGTCATCTGTATGAACGATTTTTGACTCACCAATCCTCTTACATTGCATATCCTTGAAGAGAGACTGTGGACTCCGATTGAGAAGCTTGCAAATGACACAAGATTTGTCACATCAACATTGGCGCCCCTCAGGTGTTTGCTGAACCAGAGAGGAGTACCTGCTTCACCATTAGCAGGTTATGGTCGTGCATCACCATGAGAACCTGGACGTGCATCACCATCAGAACCATACCAAAACATTCATCGACGTCGCTGATTGACAGTGGAGGAGCAATGCGTCCGTGTGGATGTGGGGATGGGGGATTCGGCACTCACCAGTCAAGCATGCTTGCGCGGGCGGAGGGTGCCTCGCCCGGAGCTGGCGTCGGCCAGCCCCAAAGCGGTGTGGAGACAGTCGGGGCGGGTGAAGCCCACCACGACGGCCACGGCAGCGCTCGGCGTGGCTCCAGCTAGGGCTCCCGCGCGTCATCGAGCAATGGCCCTGGAGGCGCCGGCGGATCCGCCCATCGTGCCTCCGCTCGCCGCCCGCCGCGCCCCCAATCGCCGCTCTCCAACTCGCGTCGGGGCAGAGGCCCGCCGTCACCTCTCCCACGCGTGTGGATCCGCTCGTCGGCGCCTCCGCTCGCCGCCCGCCGTGCCTCCACACACTGCTATCCCGCAGCAGCTCCAGCCCAGCGCCCTCGGCGGCAGCGGACGAGACCGGCGGCGGCTGCTCCTCTCTCTACTTCTCCCCGAGCCCTCTCGCGAATGCCAATGAGCCCCACGCCGGCGGATCAGCTGCGGCGGCGATCCCCAACCACCGGCGCCGCCGACTTGACGACGAACCCTAGAACGAGAGGAGCAATTGAAAAAAAAAATGCAACTAACTATAGTATTTGCTAACTATACTAGACAAAACAATATTTTATGTTTCTAGAGTTACCATTTTACCCTTGACCAAAAAAAAATGAATAACAAGAATGCAATTACCACCATTCTTAATCCGGCCCATTTAACGGAGGCAACAGAGGCGATTTTTTTCTTCCTATGGCCCCATGTCATAGATATAACAGAGGCAATTTTTGCCTCCATATCTTTGCCTCCCATTGCCTACAAAATTTTGTAGCCGTCGGATCGGCGCTTCTCGGTCGATATGAGTCATTGAATTTTTCCTCAATTATTGTAGAAAATTTCTTTATTGAAACCTGAGTTCAAATAACCAAGTTGATAGTTCAAGTAATTAAACCTGAGTTGAATTCTAATAAATCCCTCTAATTAAATACTTTCATCGATGTGGAGGAAGCCAAGAAAGCCGCTAACTAGATAGTTGTATTAACACGGAGTATGTGTTATGAAAATAAAAGAGTATTTTATGATTAGATGTTTCTATGTGCTTTGCAATATGAGAAAAAAATTGCCAAGACAATATTTTAACTCTGAAACAACTTAATAGCCATTGTAATGTTGTTATAGATATTAATTTATATTATGGATTTCAGATTTATGATATCATTTTTAATATTATTTTAATAGCTTTTTTCTCTCCCGTTGCAACGCACGGGCACTTTTGCTAAGTAAATATAAAACAGTAAAGGATGAACAATAAAGATGTACGTATTATTACGACCTTCCCGTCTCTTTCTGCCCAACGTACTATTTCTAGCTGCAAGGTCCTTGTCTTGCATACGATTTTTCTTGGTCGAGCGAGGGAAAAATCCGAAATAGGTCTTTGAGCAGGCAAAGCTTTTTCTTTTGTCCGGCAGCAGCCTCCTTTTGCCTTTGTCAAACTTCTTTCTCAAAGGGGTAGCTATAGTATGCCCACTTTGTTATCTAACCTTTTGTTCGCGGATCCTGATCGGCTGATCTGATCGATCTACTTTCGCTCCCAGCTTAAAATTGAAAGCCGATCGAGTGCTGGCTACTACTTGACAGAGAAATTAAAATAAGGAAATACGATTGTGATTGATGACGAGGATCCTGAAAGATTTTTCACTCATTTCCTCCTTCGTCTTCTACCTTTGCATATATACAATTAATCACACCAAATTCTGCTCTCAATAGCCACTTTTTTTCTTGATCTTCTCTGACATATATAAGCAACACACATCTCAGTTTCTACCTGCAGGCTACCAAACTCTTCCAGCTAGCAGCAGGGTGGTGCCAAAAAAAAAAAAAAAAAAAGGAGAGTCAAGATAGAAATTCAGTTGCGACATGCATGTTTAATATAACTAATTAATCACAATCAGTACGTGCCAAGCCATTAGATACTGATGGATATGGAAGAAGAAGTTCTGATTGGACACGCGCGCACGCACGATCGGACGCCACTAAGTCTGCACTACTTCGTTCGTCTTCTTCAACCTCCCGATCGACCATGCTTCTGTTTACACCGGCAAGAAGAATGTATATATATGTATCGTTGCAATTAATGCCGCCGCCATGATCACGCTGGCTTTCGCCTTCCGGTGCTTTTTTTAATTCATGTACGTACGGTTGTCTCAGAAACATCTCTTTTGACGTACTATATACACTATAATTAGCGCATCATTACATACGATATTATATGGAATAATGCACGGGTGGATGTGCTTCTTTGATTCCTTCCAGTGTCATTTCTGGTGTGTCCGAATTTTATATACCCATGGCAGTGTACAGGTCTGCATCAAGTGCAATTCCAGTGACGTGTCAATATGCACCATGCATGGCTTTTAGTTGTGTATATATAATAATTAATGTAGTACTCATTTGCTTGATAATCTCCAAGTTTTAGTTAGTAAAATAAAGCTAGCTCTGAGAGTGACGCATGGATTTCATTTCTTGTAGATATACAAGCAGCAGGACGCAGTTAAAAAAAAATCTTGCCTTTCGATAACTATATACGTACTATTTAGCTTCTTTCTTATCAGATGTAAAGTTGAAAGGGAATGAAAAAAATAGAGGTGTAGCTAGCACTCTATTAATTAATTAACCAGTCTCTCTCGCTGCTGTGCTGTGCTCAGCTAGCTTTGTTATTGGTCGTGAGGCCTTGTCACGTATGCTTTCTCCGATCGAGGAATCTGAGTTGAGTCGTCGAACAGCATATCTAAGGTCCCCCTAAATAAAGGCAAAAGAACCTCCTTTTAGTTGTCACTACTAGTAATTAAGTTTAATTTGTCATAAATAGATAACCATGTGGTTGATACTCTACCACTTTGGAAAATATAGAGAATCTTAGATATATTAGAACAGAACTTAGTAAGGTCATTATATATTCTGATTTATCTCTAATCTCTACTATAATGTCCCAGTTGATGCTATTTTTAGATGAAGCCTCACCAGCCAACGGATCTCAGAACCAAGGGCTGAGATCGAAAGTTTGTGCAAATGTCTTACACCCTCACCTCCGCACACTTTTTCGTCTAACGCATGCTCCTCCAGTAGGGATCGAATCCCTGCCCCCCCACTCACTGTGTCTCTTTTATTTTGTTCCCGAGAAAAAGAATCTCTGGAATTAATTACAAGCTCTGGAATGTTCTTTTTGGTCATTCAAGCTACAACATGTAAATTCTTGGCGTTTGCCAAATTATTATTATTTTGTTGTATGTTAAAATTGGAAGGTTATTTATGTATCCACTATATTATGATATCATTATTGTTATGCAAGTAATCTTCATTTGCTATTAAGTTGTCATAAGAATTATACTATGCGATCGATGATAATCTCTACTATAATGTCCCAGTTGATGCTATTTTTAGAAGAAGGCTCACCAGCCAACGAATCTCAGAACCGAGGGCTGAGATCCAAAGTTTGTGCAAATGTTTTACACCCTCACCTCCCCGCACACCTTTCGTCTAACGCATGCTCCTCCAGCAGGGGATCGAATCCCCGCCTCACTCACTGTGTCTCTTTTATTTTGTTCCCTGAAAAGAATCTCTAGAATTAATTACAAGCTCTAGAATGTTCTTTTTGGTCACTCAAGCTACAAACATGTAAATTCTTGGTGTTTGCCAAATTATTATTTTTGTTGTATGTTAAAATTAAATTGGAAGGTTGTTTATGTATCCACTATATTATGATATCATTATTGTTATGCAAATAATCTTCATTTGCTACTAAGTTTTCATAAGAATTATACTATGCGATCGATGATAACCACCATAGGATACACACAATTTTGGTTGTTAAATTTGTCCTAAATATCACCGTAGCATTAGCATGGGCAACATACTAGTATTACATAATGGCCAAGCATATATATAATTGAGGGAGACAAGGATACCCTGAATATTGTGGCTTTGCGGAGTACTTTTAAGTGGCAATTACTTTTTTTAGCATATTAAGTGGCAATTACTTGCCCACCTTTCTATTTTCTTCTTATATCTTCGTAGTGATGTATTAATAACAACTTCAGTCCCATAATATATCTACTTCTAGGTAGGTTTATCCTAAGTCAAAACTATACGATTATGTCATTACTTAGGTTTGACAAAACAATATAGGAGAAAATATTAACAAGGAGAAAATAATAGTTAGATGAATTATGATTTTTTTTTTTTAAAATGCAATGCCATATGTCTATAGGGGGAGCTAAATAATTTGATTTGGGATAGTTGGATTCATCAAATCTCAGTGATTATTGTCTTTGCATAGTGAAAATATTCAAATAGTAGGTTTGAGGTAGATAGTTGGATTTATAAAATCCCACTAGGATCCAAGCGTTTTGGAGCTCATTCTCATTTTTCTTAAGAGATCCCAAACATGATCTAAGATAATATCAATTTGTTGCATTAATTTGTTAGTGTAGATTTAAGTAGTGGTAGAAATGAAGAAGAATGCAGAGCATAAAAATGCATTAGAGTTTGGTGCATTTGTGATAAGTCTTTGACTTTTTAGCAGGATCTAATAGTATGGGTTTTTAATTAGCAATTTTAAGATGATGATGTGTAAGTTGTATTACGTGAAAGTAGCTGTTTTGCCTGTTTCTGAAAAAATAACTTTAGGACGACTCGTTTGGTTGGCGTTTTACTTTTTAGCAGCAGAAGCATTTCCCGGAAACAAAACCGAACACATCCTATATATGGACAAGAGGGAGTATGATGAATATGGATAATAATGACTAGTATCATAGAAATCACAAGAAACTAACCGCTACGTACGCTGGCTCCAAAAATAAAACAGGTTCAGTCAAGACTTGCTTATAAGATAATCATAGCATATATATACAATTAAGCACTGGAACACACATTTTGTAAAACCAGCATGAAAGAACTAGCCTAATAAGCTTGAGAGGAGCGGGAGAAGCGTACACGCACGTAAAAGTCGTGGGCACCTGGCCGCCGGGTACGTCCAAGGATCATGCCATGCTTCTCTCTTTTTTAAAAGGCAAACCATGGCAATGATGACATGTTTCGATCGCGCCATATATAAGATTGTGATAGAGACGACGGTACGTAGCATACTTTGAATTTAGTCAAGCTTAGAAAAGGTTAACATGGTTTAAATCTGGTTGGGCTAAACTTTACATATTAATTAAGAGTGGACTATAATTTAGGGGGTGTTTAGTTGGCTACCACGGGCACCCACGTCACAACTGCGGATCGCCACGAGATTCCAGGCGTTTGGTTGGTTGGTTCTTTAAATGAGGCTGACACATCTTTTCTCAGCACAAATCTCATCACACCGTACGTGGCGCACACAAACTTTGCGACCGCCACAACTTTGCCTCGCTTTAGCGTGGTTTTTGTGGCGGGGAGCCAAACATCCCCTTAGTTTCAAACTCAACTAGGAGTTAGTTCATTAGTTAGCAAATGTGAGGTAACATTATCTTAAAAGATGCACATCAGTCTTTCCTAACCACTTAAACTTTATTCTAAATAAATTTTAGTCCACATAAACTTTATTTGTAAATGTTAAAACAGATCTTTAGTAGTTTTTTAAAACATATAAATAAATTTCATAGGAATCAATTCATCTTCTTTTTTTTTACAGGAAACACAGAAACAGGAAAATATTATCCTGTACTGTTGTGTGCGAGCACGCAACGCTGCAAGCAGGTCGGGACGTGTTGGCACGGCAGGAGCTTCTCCGCAACCCAGTGATGAACGAGTCAGCAGGTCCAAAGGAGCTTTGCGGGCAGAGGCAGCAGCAGGTCTTCTCTATTCTCCATTTCTCCGTCCAAGGATGGTAAGCCAGCGCTGCGTACTATGGTTTTGTCTTGTCCGGGATGTGTAGTGCATGTGCTGCTCCTGCGCTGCGCCCAGTATGCCTATGCCTGGTAGGATGGCAGCACCACCTGGCTAGGCTTGCTCTGGCTGTCATTCGTCAACTGCCCAGTTCTTTCTCGCCCGCCGGGCAATTTCTGAATTTTGGGTCTTGTTTAGATGGCTAAAATTTCTAACTTTTTTTCACTCTCTCCATCACATCACATCACATTAAATACACTAAAAGACATATATTCGAGTTATGAAATGTAAGTAAAAAAAAAAATAACTAATTATACGGTTTAGATGTACATTACGAGGCGATTTTTTGAGTTTAGTTACTCCATGGTAGAATAATATTTACCACAATCAAACGAAACGTGCTAAAAGTGTCCAAATTCTAACTTTTTGACATTGAGTTAGAAATTTTTGCCAACTAAACAAGGCCCATCGAATTTTGATCCCTCCTCTCCTCCCATTCAAGTGCAAGTATAATAGCGAGACCATAAGTTGGCTAAACGATGACGTGGAGGAGAGAAATAAAGAGAAAAAGAGAAAGCAACAACCGGCTCGGGCATAAAGATCAACAAACCCTGTGAGAGATATAACTGGATGCTCGGGCATAAGGATCAATAAACCCCCGTGAGAGAGATAAGTGGACTCTGAATTACTTATGAAGAGCTAACTAGTATATAGATGGACTAAGAGAAGACTATTAGAAACTTTACGGCTATATTACTAGCCTTCTCTAAAGAATTCGATCGGCGAATTCCCAACAACAACTTCAACGACTGTTCTATGTTCTGTTCATCGTTGTAGCATCGGTGGAGGGCCGAGAGATTAGAGACCATCAGAATCCAGAAGCAGCCATCACAAGGGCTGGACTTAGGCGTGGTAAAAGGCCCATTAATTTAGCGTAGCAAATTTAAGTATTAGACCAGATTAGGATCTAACGATAAAATTATGTAATTTTATAAACTAAAAGTGAAAAGAGCCAAGTTAAATTGTAAAAAAAAAAAAGCTGGATTCATTACCACCCCTAGCCTCGACTACAGAGATACTCCAGTGGAGACCTGACAGGGGGTGCCAATAACCTCACACTCATCACTCACTCAAGTCTCACCTGATGATGACTTGACAGCAGGGTCTTCAGTCCCATGTTGTGATCATCTTGTGATGTGATTGCTTGCTGGCTAGCAACAAAACAAAACAGCAAACAAACAAACACACTAGCGGCTCTAGGAGTACGTACTCCCGTGTCCAGTGCCAGTAACTCCTGCTCCGGTTCCGGTGCGTGCTGGCCAGGATTGCCATGGATCTTTGCAGTTTGATCCTTCTTCACGTAGTAAATAACTTTACTTGTACCCAAACTTCAAAAACTGACCAGGGGAACGAAAGGACCCTTACCGAAATCCCAGATAATCCAAGGGCCTTCCGTCTTCTCCTCCGACGTCGACGCCGTCACGACACCATTATTTGGCACGTAAAGCGCGATTATAAAAACCCGCCACACCCCAAGCCAAGAACCTCCTCTCCTCTCCTCTTCCAACGCCACGCCTTTCTTCCCTTCCCTCTCGCTCCATCTCCTCCCCTCGCTCTCCCTCTCCGCGCACCAAGAAGGGCCGGAACAAGGGAGCCGCCTCGCCACAGCCCAAGGTCATCCACCCATGCAGCCGAGCGGCCGAGAAATGCAGGGCGGCGGCGGTGGTGGCGGGCAAGACGACTTCTTCGACCAGATGCTGTCCGCGCTGCCGACCGCGTGGTCCGACCTCGGCTCCGGCAAGTCGCCCTGGGAGCTCCCGCGGGGGGGGGGGCCGTGTCCGAGGACGCCGCCAACGCGTTCGACGAGGCCGCGCTCCTCGCCTCGCGCCTCCGCCACCACCAGATCGGTGGCGGTGGTGGCGCAGGGGAGAAGCCACTCATGCTCCACCTCAGCGACCTACACGGCCTCGGCGGAGGGGGCGGTGACGACGCGGGGTTCATGCCGCTGCCGCTCTTCACTGACCGCGTCAGGGGACGACATGGACGCCGCCTTCAAGTCCCCCAATGCCGCCGTGAGATCCTTTCTGCTCCGCGCCGCGTGCCTGCTCGGCTGCTCGCTTCCAAAGCTCCGGTTTATGCCCGCTCGCCGCTGACATGTCCCGCGTTTTGCAGGGAACCGACCAGGCGCTGTACAGCGGGTTCGGAGCCGCTGGGATGCATGCCGCCGCCGCCGCCGTGCATCAGCCGCCGTTCGGGCAGGTACGCCGCCGGACCGACCAACAATCCGTCCGGTTCATCAGGAACAAAACGAAAGTTGCACTGTGATTGCTCCTCCATTCATGGCGCCAAACAGGCGGCTAAGCTACTGTTTATTCAGTTCGTTTTCTGTCTTTTCTTGGCTGATCAATCAATCAATCAAACTGGTGAAAGGGCGGGTCAATGCCGGCAGCGCAGAGCTTCGGAGGAGGCGCGGCGGCCGCGGGTGGTGCGCCGGCGCCGGCACCGGCAGCCGGAGCGGCATCGGGCGGAGGAGGAGGGGCGGCGCCGCCGCGGCAGCAGCGCCAGCGGGCCAAGAGGGGCAGGCCACTGACCCTCACAGCATCGCCGAACGTGTACGCCACCTTTCCCTTCTCCCTTCTCCCACCATTTTTAATGCCTCTGCATCAGTATGTCTCCTCTGTGCTCCTGGAGCTCCACAACACTTGGACCTTGCAGTTTGACCTCCTGCCAGCCACAGACCTCAATTCCACTGCTCCAATTTGAACTGCAAGCCTTATGCCCCCAAATCGAATTGTGGTTCAGTGAATCAGTGTTCAGATACAGCAGAGATTAGAATCAGAGATGAGCTGCCTGACGAACTGTCTTGGGCCTTTGCCGATTCAGTTCCCATACTTTCAGTTGGGTCTTTGACGAACTGTCTTGGCCACGCGTTTGTTGCAGCTCCGGAGGGAGAGGATAGCGGAGAGGATGAAGGCGTTGCAGGAGCTGGTCCCTAACGCCAACAAGGTATGCCAGATTTTCCTCTCTTCTTTTTTTCTGCCTTTATTTGCCCTTTCTTTTGAACAAAGTAGAAGGAAGCTTTCCCCCGAAATGTGGTGAGGATGCATTCCTTCTTTTCTGCACTGTTTGCGTGCTGTATCGGTGCATTTTTCCCCTTAAATTCAGTCTTTGCTGATACGCTATCTTGACTTGTTTTCTTTTAGTATAACGTGTTGTGCTCTCCCTATACGTATAAGATAAGATCGGTAGAATGATGAGTGCCTCATAAAATAGGAAAACATGGTAATTGAGGCATGTTGTGCATTGCCCAATTTACTGTTTTGGTGGACACCATGTGTCGGACCTCCATTGGAGGATTTGGACTTTTGATTTTTACTAAAAGGTCTGAGCTCTGCTGCCGATGAACAGCTAGTGCAGCAACATGTGAAATAGCTAACATATGACATTATCTGGGGGATGTCGATCATTGGCCTGAATCAGTTCAGCTTATGAGGGTTGGACAAGTTAACTAGACTTTGGTATAAAAAATACAGTACACAGATACACATGAACTACCAGACATACCTTGCAAAACACTATAGTAGCTGGAGACATGGGCATTTGTCTAACACGCCTGCTTCTTCTGTTCCCCACGAACACCACGTGCCACGGTTGTTCCGGAAGGCCCCCCACCGGCACATCAGATATCCTTTTTGGCACAACTTGCGGTCACTGTATCATGAAGCTACAATGAACTTTGTTCTGCTGCCCTTCGGAATAAAAACATCTGCTCGTCATGTCTTAGTCGATAGAGCTTCCATAGCACAAACTAAGAGTGGACATAAGATCACTGTCACTGAAACGATCATATATCATATGGAATTTTGTTTGCAGACCGACAAGGCATCGATGCTTGACGAGATCATTGATTATGTGAAGTTCCTCCAGCTCCAAGTCAAGGTATTCCTTCTTTCCTACACCTAGCTAGGTTACTGTGTGATGAGTTCCTAAATTCTTCTCATGAATTGTGCATTCAAAAACTTGTCCAAATTCATAGCTCCTCATATGTTCTCCATTCTTGCAGGTTCTTAGCATGAGCCGATTAGGTGGAGCTACAGCCGTCGGCCCTCTAGTTGCTAGCATGGCATCAGAGGTACCTATTGTTGCGTCATATGCTCTTCTATTTTTGAAAATTAAAGCGCCAGCAACAGCCCAATTGATACAACTGAACTTTGTGGGCCAAGTATGTTGAACCCTGAAATGCTCTAATGATGTTCACTGAAGCACAAAGCGATCAGGGAAAGGGTTATCCTTTTGACCATTGTCCATTGGTTAGGTGCAAATAGGTACCCATACTTTTGTCATCTTTAAAGTTGCTATTCCGAACAATTTAACCATCATTTGGCCCATCCAAAATTGTTTATATTGGTCTAAAGCTGATCCCTGATCAAGTCTATCCAATAGCAAATAAATATATAGAGATCTTATTTCAGATTCTAGCTTTAGCATTCGAGGACTAAAAAGCAACCCAAAAGAGCTACTAAAACCAAACAGCATTCTTACAGATTTGTACAAAATCAAAAGGAGATATGTCCCATGCATAACTTTGCTTAAGGAACTGATCAACCATTAGTGGCCAACATAACGGGAAAAAGTATGTAGGAATCTTTGCTGTTAAGGACTGCAGCCAAAAAGGAAAAACACGCCTGAAAAGTGATTACATGGTACTGATCAACCATTTAGCCGTAGGAGCTACTAACCCACTAAGGAGAATCCCTAACTCCTGAACAAGCCCCGCTGCTATAAGGTCAACCAAATCAAATCCCACATAAATAATCTTTATTATCTTGATGAGCAGCAAACTACACATCGGTTTTTATTATCTTTAGCATCAGCCAAATCGAAAATGGAATCAAATTCAAGTCCTTATTGCAGGGCAACGGGAACGGAAATGGCACAAGCGACAGCGGAAATGGCAATGCCGCCAACGGTGAGAATGGTGGTGGCAGCCTGCAGATGACGGAGCAGCAGGTGGCCAGGTTGATGGAGGAGGACATGGGCACCGCCATGCAGTACCTGCAGGGCAAGGGGCTTTTGCTTGATGCCGATCTCTCTCGCCTCGGCCATCTCCTCTGCCACATCGTCGTCCCTCCTATCCCGCCCCTCCATGGGCGCAATGGGAGGCGCTAGAGGTCCCCTGCACGACGGCGGTAGCCCTGCATCGCCGCCACTGGTGAACGGCGGTGATGATTCCAGGACCATCAAGGATGCTGGTGCCGGCAGCAAGCAGTGAAGGCAGTGTGATCTCGAGAGGTTGTGTTCTCAGAAGGGTGGTCTTGTAGGGTTGGAATTGTCAAGTGGCCCAGCAGGGCTTTTCGTCCTCCACCTTTCCTGCCCCCCCTTTTGTTTGTTTATAAGAAATGATGTTTAATCATGCAACCTTTAGCTCCATCTTTTTATGCTCCTGTAAAATAGCTTTCCTGGCTTCTTTACCTCTCCTTTTGGGCCTGATGAGTGAGCTGCTCCTGTGATCCGTAGCTTTTCTTTTCGGTTAAATTTGTCGTCAAGCTGTCGTGTCTGCTCTTGTTAGGTGGTGGCCGTGGAGGTGAGGAGGAATCAAAATTATTGGTCCGAAAGGATCATATTCATATCCCAGCCCGAGTACGAGTACAAATTGATCAAATGAGATGAGATTAGGGTGGTATCAAGTGCAAAGCTGGTCAACAAAATGAAAGATTATGTTGAGAATTATCAAATGAGCTTGCTTCATCAGTCACAGATGATGAGCTGCAAAGTCTCCTCACCACTGCTGAAATTAGGTGCTTCTCGGACCACCAGATAACCTAAGATATAAGAGCGTGTACTTTAAAGCTAAGCACACGTAAAAGGTCTTCCCTGATGTAATACTATAGAGGGAAGGACAGATAAGGGGAGGTGCTTCTTTTGTAGCGCGTGTCTGCTTACAGATGTACGGTGCTAGCTATACAGGTGTTTGCGAGTGCCCTGAGCCCTGATGGTTTGAAATCTTGAATGCTCTATTCAAAAACACAAATGTAATGCTCCATTTGCATTCATACATGTTGTTGCAGATGCACAAATACTGGACACTGGTAGAATATAAGAAACCGGAAATGAACTAATTCCAGTAAAATTCATGCACGCCAAAGAGACCCACAGTTTCAAGAAATGTCTGTTTGCGAAGAATCATGTATCTTATCTGACAGCAAAGAAATCCTACAGGTAGTTTCCTCTAACTACCTCCTAAAACTGTGATGATGCAGCATTAGCGATTGTCGATTGATGCGTAGGCGACGACACACGGTTGGATGGTACGAGGCTAGCCACCGAGTGGCAATATTCCCTCCCTACCTTCAAGCCGCACGTCGCCACGGGCTGGCTGCTAGTAAACAAATCGGGAAGCCAAGATCATGGCTCATGGGCATATTTACCAGATACGTCCAACCGATGGAAGGATCCCAGCAGGAGATGCACCCACGTTGGTGAAGTAAATGAAGGGCATCTTTCATCGTGGTTTAAGAAAACTAAAACTTCTAGTGAACAAGGGGCATACAAGAGAAGATTAGGTACATGGTAGTCTAGAATTGGACCACAGGATTAAAGGACTGAAAAATTGCAATGACGCAGATGAGATCTCCTCCCTCGGGGGAAACAAAAAAAATTACATGTTGAAAGCTGGAACGAAGAAAAATGGGTTTTTTCAGTTGAGTTATCTGTTACTTTGACATTTCCCAATCAGTGTCGCCAAATAATTGAGTGAAAACCAGAGGCCTGACAAAGACAGAAAAGGGATATGCCAAGCGTAAAGCATAACTGAAAGGCCATGAGAGTGCCGATATATTGAGGTGATTGTAGCCAGCTTTTCTTTTGGGTGGCCTCCTTTCAGCCATAAATGCACAGTGAATGATGAACACCACACAAGGAAGATAAGGGTACTTTTCCAACTGTCCAAGGCCGAGAAATTAACTGTACCATTCATCAAAATGGATCGGCCTGTTGCAGGCATGGCGAAAGCTCTTTGGTGATGCGACAGCACATTGAACAGCATGCATATGAAATCATCCACCTTACTTTGGGTATCCATGATGAACCATGAGCCGGCTACAGAATTGTTGGGGCTGAGAACAACCTACAGGATCACGGGTATCTTAGAAAACCTGGGACCAGTAAGAGTAAGATAATCGACAAGCCATATATTCTGGCAGCCAGAAAGAGGGGTATCAATCTTAGCAGTAGATGGCTATGCTTGTGAAACTACTACTACACTCAACATTAGATCTTCTGAACAGGTCAGATAGGATCCTTCAAGGTTTCATTCTAAAAAATCTGAATAGCTAAACAAGTCAGTGCTGAATAATAGTAGATAAGTATAACCAAAGAAAAGATGCTGGATTATTTTTTTTCCATCTCTCAATTAGTTATATGCCGATTGTAAATTTTTTCTCACACAACTGGAAGATATTTCTACAGACTTCATGGACTCACTCTCATTATATTTGTGAATTCAAAAGCTTTCGAGACAGGGCACTCCCCACAAGGCGTAAGACAGGTCTGATGGCACAATAGAAAACAGGAGAATAGCATGACCTCAGCCAAGCAGTACCATATAAAACCATATTTTGTTAATGGAGAACAAAATGTCTGAACTGTAATACCTTATAAGGGATACAAACAGATGAAGGAAGCAGACATGAGCAGAACGTATTTGATCTAAGGGGTTGGTTAAATTAATAAGTTAAATGGTTGAACAAATTTTGGCTCAAATTTTCAAGTCCAAGCCAGAATAACCAGGCTCAAATTTGACTAACAAAAGCCAAGCATACTTCAAATTGTAGGTGTAACATGCCCCATTCTAGCTCATGCTTTGAACTTGGCCTCAATTGCCTCCTCACATTTCTTGCCTGTTGATGGATCATTCTATTAATTGAAGGACAAACATATGTATGCCAGCATCATGACACTGAACATAAGGGAAAAAAAAAATGGTACTGTAGAAAAAATTATACAACATCCCAGAAAGTAGGTCTCACCAAAACTCTGCAGAAGATGCAGGTGTAACGTCAAGACGTTAGAACCACTATTGCTTTCGTTACTGATTTGATCTCTTTCGTTTAGAAGCACCTGGCATTTTATCTCCTAAATTATATTTCTTCACTGCTTCTGATTCCAGTGATTCTTCCAGTTTCCTCAGAGCTTTTAACAACAGAACAAGAAGATAAAAACGGTTAGAATGGGTGTAGCACTAAAATGGATGACAAGTAACTAAAAAACAGCATATCCCAAGTATAGAAGGACCGATGTCTCACCAATGGAGAAAGTTGGACGAAGTGTTTCTATTGATTCCTCAGGCAATGAATGAAGACTGCAGCTAGCATTGTCTGCCTTCTTGAGCATTTTATCAAAAGTTTTAACCTACAAAGGACTCAGCAACCAAAAAGACATAAAACATTCATGCTGGATATTCTAATTGGAAGTGTTTTAAGTATGTTCCAGTTTGGGTGTTCTTTCAGTAATGAAAAGGAACATCTGGCAGTGTCCATTACATAGTTATGTTTCACCCTAGGACATCAAAATGTTTTATGCATTCTATGTCCTAAGGTAAATCTGGAAGTCCCAGTGCATAGTTGTTAGTACTGAGCAGTGCCCCAGTAACATCTTTCTACTCCAAATCATATTAAACTGACATAGTGACATCCACCAGGGCAACAAATACTCAACTTGGAGTTTGTGTCTAACCCCAGTGATACAACTGTACAAGAACGAGAATGACATTGTGTATTCTTTTACATATAATAACAGGCATGTTAATAACTCAAGTCACTGCAATTTTTGCATGGGAAAGCTACATATTATTGTTCGGCAGAGCATTACGCCATTACCTCATGTTTTCTTAAGAAGGTGAAGCAGGAACCAGATTCCCCTGCTCTAGCAGTCCGACCTGCTCGATGTATGTATGTTTTCACATATGGTGGCATATCATAATTAATAACATATCTTAAACCATCAATATGTATTCCACGAGCCATTCTATCCGTGCCAATTAGAACATCAATTTTCCCTTCCTTGAAGGCCTCCAGTGTCTTCCTGCAAGAGAGAGAATCAGCTAATATTATGGCATCGGAATGGTCACGTAAGATACTAATCTCTACTGTTATAAAAACAAACTTCATATTTATCCCTAGTTTCGTTAAAAGAATCCATCACTTTCATATCTAGATAATCTACTATTTTATCTGATTTATTCCTAATTCATGAACTATTCTTAATTTAAACATCCCATAACTGTTAATGTCTCAAGATGAGAATGAGTTCAACTTCAATGTATCATTTTAATTCAGATTCATATGAACCAAAACATTATAACCCACAGCACTTGAGCAAGGCAGACCCATGAAGAGGCATTCCCATTCTTTTAGTTTTATTATCTTGACCATGGGCTTATTTTTTTTTCTGGTGATTGCTCGTTGAACTAGCATGGCCCTGGTGGGCGCTACATGAACTAGTTTTATCATTGTGCGTGACCTGTATGAGTTGTTTTGGACTCCTTTTCTTCTTAATATCTGCAGTTCTTTTTGTGCATTCGAGCAGGAAAAAAAAACTTAATATTGCTACACCTACAAGGTTACAAACTCAAACATGAAGATAGCTTACCTTCGAGTAGATTCACGTTGCAAACGTGAATATTCACTGAATTTAAAGGGTAGGTTTTCAAAAAAAACAGAGTAAAGTGCTTAGTCTGTGACTTGATTCCACAGATGAGGTAAACACTAAGCACTTATTCCCTTGCAGTTCTTGGAGAAGAACGATGAGAGAGAGTGGCTTTAAGTTTGATTTACATATCTGCAATAGCAACATAGAACAAATCTGAGTGAGGATGGACAACAGAGAGTCCAAGAGTAATTTTACACCTAAGGTAAATGAGCTACAAAGACATAAGAGACAAACCAGTTTGTAGGACTCAAGTTTTGTAGGAATTCTATAACGCTTCTTCCCACTATTCAACAACAACGGATGATGCAATTCGAGTTGTGATAGCTTGCTAGGATCTTGAGTCAGTGTAGCAGACAAAACTATCTTCGCCAATCTTGGATAGGATTTACCTTTAAACCCACGCTCCACACCCCTACACAATACATAGTAAGTTAACTAAATCCTAGACCAAAATATAGAACATTATCCTAAACTATTAATATGGCAGAGAAGGACAGGGTTGCGACTATGAGTATGAAATGTTATCATTACTAGAAGAGGAAAATACATGAGAATGTAATTAGGATTAGGAATTACGATCTTCTAATAGTAGTCAACGGATGAAGTAGAGTTTTCCCATCAATGTCATGCCAGGAATGATGTTGGCCAATTGAGTGTGTAAGTTGGATCACTGTTGGCAACCAGGATTGATAAGCCTCTCTTAGCATTCTATCTGTCTCATCAATGACCTGAATGCATAATAAGTGAAATATTACGAGCTAGTAAGTTGGAAAAGTATAGTCATGATAAGGTTAAAGCATTCTCACAAATCCCAAAACTTATGTTTAGACAAATACTACAGACTGCTGCGTTCCAACTCCAACAATTCCACGGAAACAACAAGGGCAGCATATGTTAAACTTTGTTGCGAGTTGCACAGTTCCAAAAGACATACACAGCAAGGATCTAAAGTAAGAGGTAAATCTGAACTATGCATTTTTACAAAAAACAGCCCAGGATAAATCATGTATTAACGCCATTATATCATATGCAGTACTATCTATATCTATGAATACAAACCAGGCACAAAGCAAACTCTAAATAATCTGGTCGAAACTCAGTTCCAGTCTCCCAGAGCATAATCTCACTAAATATTTACATGTCATGTTCCTTTCACATTTTTGGGTACAGTCTACTAACCGTGCACATAGTACAGCAACTATTCAAGGCTTGAATAGAAAATTCCATGGAGGAGGACAGTAGATTCAAAGGAAACAAGCAGTATCCAAAGCCTTAAGGAGTTGTAGAATGAATTATGTAATAAAGTTCCAATAAGCCTACCAAGTACTGAAGATGCTCCAGACTGAAACCCTTTGTCATGTTAATGTGATCCATCAGTCTTCCAGGGGTTGCCACCAATATATCAATTTTAGTCTGTGGTTCCATTTGGACATATTCTTCATCAATCGTTGGGTAAAATTCTTGTTTGGGCTTCTGGACAAGACTAGAAACTTCATCTGCTATTGATGATTGACCAACTGCTGAACCTACTGACAAGCCCACCACAGGAGCAATAGCATCAAAAACCTCTTTAACCTGAAATTGAAATAAGAAAAAAGGCAGTACTTAAATTTGTTAAATAGATTACAATGAAATGGATAAGTGTCTGACTCAAATGTTGAAGCATGGTATAGGAAAGATAAATTTCAAAAAGGCACCGAAATCACACAAACCTGCAAGGCTAAATCCCGTGTAGGAAGCACAACCAAAGCTCGTAAGCACCTTACTTTCCGTGTGCAGAGCATTTGCACAATAGGTAGGGCATAAGCAAGAGTTTTGCCAGATCCAGTTGGGGAGTTGATACAGATATCCCTCTCAAAAGCGCCAGGACCAACTGTTTCCAGCCAAGCTGCTTCTTGAACTGGGAAAAACGATTCAATTCCCATTCTATGCAAAGCTTCTGCCAGTCTACAATGGTAAAACAATCCCATCAGACACTATCCTAGCTTACTTATTTCTAAACATCACCATAATGAAGCAGACACTTTCCTAGCTTGATAGATTAACTGCAGCGAAAATACATTTGAAAACTTATAGCGAGTGAACCAAAATACTAAGGTAACAAGCAGAGGTGCAAACAGCCTGCAGCGCTACGCTGTGTAGGGCTTAGGGAAGGTGCAGGATGCACAGCGCGGTTTAGGGCCTGGCATGGAAACATGAGAATTAGGGCCAAGATGCCTTAACATCGATGCATGTGTGGGGATGGCGGCATGGCCAGCAGGTCCAACGACCTTGCCGGCAATCTCTGTTCTTTGTTAACATCAGCGCATGTATGTTTATATGGCCTTTAGGCCCTTTACTTCCCGTTTCTACACAATCTCTGTTCTTTGTTAACACCTGCTATATATTTCATTTCCATGTGTATTGAAGTGTATATATAATATTAACGAAGGCTAGATTAAAACCTGAAGGATGAGAGTTGTTTTTCAGTAACTTGCTGGGCGGTACAGATTCACAATATGTTATTACAGCAATAGTTCTGCGACGCATGCATATGACAAGGTCACGAGACAGTTTATATTTAGGTTCAAGTTGAGCTATGAAGCTGCTACACTCCAGCAGTTTTAGGTTGTTTAAAAGGACTGGGTCTGTGTTGAAATTCTACAACTAAATCACTTCTATGTTGCTATAATGAAGAAGTCAGATCAATGGCTCTGCTTCTATCATGGAGTACGAGTTCTTTTTATCTAAGATTCCAATGAAGTGGATTTGTACCACCAATCCTACTAAATTAGGAAGTGACATAATCCTTGCATATGGATAATGGCACTCACAATTTGATCATTTCAACCATTCTTCTAGAGACAAACATACTCTGTCATAGTTTTGGCATGCTCCATGCAGTAAATCTATATAGTAAATATAGAGACTGATTATACCTACATATTTTTTTCTAGGATAATCCTCAAAACAATGTTTCCATGGTGCGTCTATATGGATCCACAACTTCTGATTTACAGAAGCCAACCCTCCACACACTTCTCTACTGGCTGCCAATGTGGCGGCGTCCACCCTTTTCAGGTGACCTTGCAACAGCACTGATTCAGTTTTCCATCAACATGCTGAGTATCCAACACTACAGTTTCTGCGTGCAACCAACGAATACGGCACGCTAAATTCCAAGATGATAAAAATCTAACTCCTCTAGAGTGAACTAAAAGGTATCCAAACTGTAATTCCCCGACCGCTTCCAAACAGCAAACAAACAAACGGGTGATAGTTGCTTCTGAGCAGCAACCAAAACTAGTGTTGCCAGTTCAAGCGATCACAAGGGAAACTCTGGAGCATGGGGAGTGCACCTCGGGTCGAGGCGGGGGAGCTGTGTGACGGGGCAGCCGGAGAAGGCGTCGATATCGACGGGGTACCGCATCCACGGCAGGTGCGGCACGCGGTCCGCGGGCTCCTCTTCCTCGTCCTTCCTCGCCATGGCCACCATCAGCGACTAAACCCACCTCGGGCGTCGTCGAAGAGGGCGAGGAACACAGGTGAGAGGCGGCGCAAGCGCGGAGCGGGGAGGTGTCTGCGACGGCGACGAGCCGTTTGCTGGAGCGGCGAATTGGTGGCGGCGTTGCGGCAAACTAGGGTGCGGAACGTAACGGGCCGTGTGGGTGGGCCGGTGGGCCGCTTTCAATTGGGCTTCGACCTTCCACGCGACGGCGGTTACAAGGAATTCGCAGCTACAAAACCAGGGGAGGCACGCCGCCTGCCCGCCCCAACCCGCGCCCATTTCATTTCGCCACCGCCCGCCGACCACCTCCTCAACCACCGCTCGCCGAGAGAATCCCGCCTCCGCTGCCATGAGCGAGATGAAGCAAAAGCAAGGAGGAAACGACGACGACGCCCCACGCTGCCCCCGCATCCTGGGTTCGTCGACGGGCTCTGCTTCCTGTGCGGGGCGAAGGAGGAGGACGCGGAAAGAGGTGCTCCCGGAGTCACCGTTGGTCACGAGACGATGAAGCAAGGAGGAGACGGCGACGGCAACGAAGACGAAGCGCGCCGCGTCAAGGAGGAGGACACGGAAGGGGGTGCTCTCGGAGCCGCCGTTGGGCACGGGATGATGAAGGAAGAAGGCGACGGCCACCGCAACGACGACGCCGCGGCCGCGCGCTGCCCCCGGCACCCTGAGCTCGTCCTGGGTCTCTGCTACCGGTGCGGGAAGATGGAGGAAGACGCGGGAGGAAGCGCCTCCGGAGTCGCGGTCCCGTACCTCGACGGAGCCCTCATGCAGCGTGCTTTGGCAGCGGCGTTGACGACGAGCATTGTGAGCGCTTCCGACATGGCGACCCTCAAGCAAGAGAGGAAGCTGATCCTCGTCCTGGACCTGGACCACACGCTGCTCAACTCGACGAGGCTCCAAGACCTCTCCGCCCTGGAGCAACGCAACGGGTTCACGCTCCACACCGAGGACGTGCTCCACCTGGAACTCTTCCGGATGGACTTCTCCGACGACGTTCAAATGCTCGTCAAGCTGCGGCCGTTCGTGCGAGGCTTCCTGGATGAGGCGAACCCCATGTTCGAGATGCACGTGTCCACCTTGGGGACACAGCCCTACGCGAAGGCGGTCATCGACCTTCTGGACCCGGAGGGCCTCTACTTCGGCGGCAGGGTCGTGTCCAGGACCGAGTCGATCCTGCGGGACGTGAAGAGCCTCGACCTCATCCCGGGCGCCGACCCCGCCGCGGTGGTGATCCTCGACGACACGGACAGTGTCTGGCCAGAGAACCAGGACAACCTCATCCTCATCGATAGGTACCACTACTTCGCCTCCACCTGCCGCAAGTTCGGCTACAACATCCCCTCCATGGCGGAGCAGAGCCGGGACGAGAGGGAGCACGACGGCTCGCTGGCCGTGGTGCTGGACGTCCTGAAGCGCATCCACCAGGCCTTCTTCGACGGCGACCGCGCGGACGTCAGGGAGGTGATCGCGGAGGTGCAGCGCCAGGTGCTGCCCGGGTGCACGGTGGTGTTCAGCTATCTGGAGGAACACATGGAGGACTTCCCCGAGGGCACCCTCATGTGGAAGTTGGCCGAGAAGCTTGGCGCCGCCTGCCTGCCAGACGTCGACGAGGCGGTCACCCATGTCGTTGCGGAGGATCCGGGGACCCAGAAGGCGCAGTGGGCGCGGGACCATGGCAAGTTCCTCGTCAACCCGGAGTGGATCAAGGCGGTGAGATTCCGGTGGTGCCGGGTGAACGAGCGAGATTTCCAGGTGACCGCCCGTGCGAGTTGAAGGGCGTCGCGTCGTGTGGCTTTCCGATCATACAGCTAGCGGTAATGGCATTGTTAATCTTCGTGCCATAGAGAATTGAATGCTTCAGATCGTCGTGCTAATCTTTGTTGATTGATTCACTCTGGACAATCTTTGTTGGAAAAATTCAGTAGTTTCAGGCTTTCTGCTTTCAACGGAACGCCATTCTGTTCAGTTACTGTCAGGTGTTCGATCTTTTGCAGCACCGAGTTTGAAATTTCGAGATCATTTTGTTTGTTACTGCTAATGATGTTTGCTATCTCTGTTGAAAATGCAAAAACTCTGATGATGTCTACTAACCCACGGTTAACCACAGCGTTGATGGCTTGCAGTGCCGTTAAATTTTCTTGACATGATGACCGCATGTTTGTGTTCTTAATTAAGTTCTCATCGGATTTTGACTCTGTTATGCTTCAAATTTCCATGAGCGGTGCATAACTGAAGTTGTACTTGCAAATTGCAACAAATCAAGGATGTCTATATTGCTCTAACGACTGACTTCGGTGTTCACCATACATTTTTATCTAACTGTGGCCATGTTAGTCACATTAATAATCTTATAAGAAGTAATCATGTAACGACGGTTGCTGTCCAAATAGACGCGCATGTAAAATTCAACGAACCAAGCCGTGAATTTGGCATCTGTGCTCGGGCCGGTTTTTAATGAAATGGTGCGGATTTCTCTTTCGTGAAGTGATATTGCTTCAACGCCAAACCATTTTCTACGTTTGTCTTGCAGTTTGTTTATTCTTTTTTCAATCCAATCATGTTCTTAGAAACCAAGGGTTTTAAACCTACCTGACATGAAACTAAGACTATTATAATGTAGTTGACTATAATTGGACAAGGTTTGTTACGGTGCTTGGGGAACCATTGGTTCCTCTCTAAATAAAATTATGTGTAATTTTGCGTGAGACATTTTCATGGTGGAGGAAGTTTATAATGTCAAAAGTAGTCTACAGAACTGAATTTGTTTGTAAAGACTTCACCAGCGATATTTTAAATATTCATATTTAATTTCTGACTATAGTTTGTGTTTCTTTGAAATGAAAATATGAACTTAAAAGTAACATTATAACCCAAAAAATATTATCACCTTCATGACTATAGTTTGTGTTTCTGATTGATGAGAATTGTTGCAGCGGGTAGTCTTTATTGATTCACTTCGGCCAGTCTTTGTGTTGAAAAAACTCGTAGCAGTGATTGTCTCGGTTCAGTAGGCTCAGCGGAATGTCATTCTGGTTGGTTACTCTCAGGTGTTCGATTGCAACTCCGAGTTTGAACTATGAAACCATCCTTACGCTGATGCGTTGTTTTTCTGTCTCTGACACTTATGCAGTGCATTTTTTGTCTCTGACCCTGATGCAAGTGCATTTTCTGTTTCTGTTACAAAATTATATTTTGATGATGTTTTGTACATCACGCTTGTGCCACATTGTTTGTTAACCCCCTGTATTGATATATATGTCATATGACTTGATGTACTGCAGTTAAACTCTTAGATGATGATTGTGTATTGGTAGGCTTTCGAGACTTAAATGCTTCAAACTCTTAGATTTAAAGTTTCACACTCGATTTTTCATTATTTATTTTCCTAATTGAAGGATGACACGTGGTTTTGTTCCCCAACTTCAACAACTCGAGTACAAGAAATCAAGTAATGGTTACCTTATTACTCAATTGTTGAACATAGACCTTCAAATAACAGTCGTCCATGCTTCATCAACTGATTTCAGAGCTAAGCATACATTTTGATCCAACTGTGGCAATGCCACGCAGTCAGTCATTTCCAACAAAGGTCAGCTTGCAATTTTGAAAATCCCCATAGTAGTGACTGTCTTGGGTCAGTAGGTTCATCGGAATGTCATTTATGGTCAGTGCTCGATTGCAACTCCTAGTTTGAACTATGAAACCATCTTGACGCTGATGCATTGTTTTTCTGTATTCTGACGCCTATGCGGTGCATTTTCTATCTTTGACGTTGATGCAAGTGCATTTTCTGTCTCTGTACTGTACAATTTATATTTTGGTGATGTTTTGTACATCACACTTGTTGGCTTGTGGCACAATGTTAACCCCTGTGCTGATATGGCTCCATGAACTGCAGTTAAACTCTTAGATGATGATTGTGTATTCGTAGGCTTTTGAGACTATGCTGCAAATACAGTTATTTAAAGGCACATAAAACTTTTTTTAGTTCCTTTGTTTTGCTCGAGCGATTCAAAAAAATTTCAGTTTCTCAAAAAAAAAAAAATTATTTATTTTTGGAAATTTGTTTGTTTGCCTCAAATCCATCCAAAAATGGATGGCACATGGTTTTGTTCCCCAACTTCAGCAATTTTATTAAGCTAGTTTTTTTTTAGTTTTTTGTTTTGCCTTTGTGTTAAACTCTCTTTGTAATCAGCTTGGTTACTTGTTAATAAAAACCCCGACGCAGGCCCGCGTGTAATTTTGTTTCCAATCGGGGCTCATCTGCCCTCCTGTTCTTTCAAAAAAAAAAAAAAAGAGGTTCATGCAATTTTAGAGTTAGTATTTGGAGTTTTTGCAGAGGAAGAGCAGGAAGAAGGGACCCCTTTGATCTAGACCTCTTTATATGTTTGGGCTGCCATGAATGAAATCAAGTAATGGTTACCTTTAGGTTACTTTAGGTTACTTTAGTTGTTGTACAGACAAGACCTTCAAACAACCATCGTCCATACTCCAAATAGTGTATGTTAAAGTTGTACTTGCAATATAAATTTGGGATAGCTATTGGTCCATCAACTGATTTTAGGGTTAAGCATACATTTGGATCCAACTGTGGCAATACCACAAACATAATCTCAGTGACTTAGTCAATAATTTCCAACAAAGGACAACCTGCAATTTTGACTATTTTTTTCTAAAAAACTGTGGCAATACCACAAACATAATCTCAACTTTAGTCAATAGACATATTACTATTTTTTTCTAAAAAACTATGCGCTTTGAAACAAAATAAAATTCTAAACAAAAAGCAAATTACAAATCGAAGTCATTGTTCCCTAACGACGGCGACATACGGTAGTTCTACGGAGCCCATGTACAGCTTGCCGCCTTCCCTCTCCACCACCTCCGTCGGCCTCACGCTCTTGGGCCCTCTCATCACCTGGACCACCTGACCGTCGGCCCCGACCCTCACGGCGAGCAGGTGGCTGTCCGGACCAAACGGCAGCTCCATTTTCTCCCTATGCAGCGCCACCCAGAACCCACCTCTGCGATCGGCCCTCACATTGTCAGGGTAGCCCGGCAAGTCGGCGAGGTGCTCAGATGTGCCGACCTTGGGCCATCGATCCAGTACCTGAGCAGCTTGCATGGTCCGGTGAGCGCGACCACGAGGTGTGTCCTGTCGGCGCTAATGGCGAGGCCATTCGGGTACGTGATGCCGGCCTGCAACACGGTGACTTGGCCCGTCTTGGGGTCGTACTTCATGAGGCGGCCGGACGAGTCCCCGGTGGCCGTGACCCTCTCGTGTTGCGACCGCGGGTAGTTCATGCTGCTGTCCGTGAAGAACACGTCCCCGGTGACCTGGTCCACGTCGACGCCGTTGGTGAAGCGGAGCGGCACGCCGTCGACCTCCGAGGCGAGCACCGTGGCCTCGCCGCCGCCCGGGCCGACGCGCATCAGTCCCTTGTACGCGTCCGCTATGTAAAGGTTGCCAGACTGACGGTGGAACCGCAGGCCAAGCGGGCGGCCGCACTTTCGGTGAGCTCCGCCGGCCGAGTCCTGGACGCGGTGCATGCCTTGGCGTCGTAGCCCGGGCTGTACGCGTACGTCGACCAGCCGCGTGCGAACCCGTTCCACTTGAGGACCCGGCCGTCCGAGACGCCGCTGTAAGGACCGGCGCCGGCGCCGTCGAAGGCCACGCTCTCCGGACCGCGCAGCATGGATCCCCGAAGCGGCAGGTGCTTGCTCCGGCTGCCGTCGATGGTGCTCGTTTCGGAGATGGGGCGAGCTGCGCACGGCAGGAGCAGCAGCACGACGGCGAGGCACCAGATCGCCAATGTCCCAGCAAGCTTGTTCCCCGTGCGGATCGCCATGGTTTCTTCTGTTTACGTGGGGCTTTGGTGACTTGGACCTTGGCGTTGGTTCGCTGAAAGCTCTGGTTTGGTTGAGAGAATCGCTGGGTGTCTCCTCCTTTTATGTGGCCTGGGCTGGAGTAGCTTCTTTCCGAGTCGAGCAATGGACTCGGACTCGGTGTCCCGGATGTTCCGATTTAGCCACGTCTCCGTTTGCCTCTGGGCCGTACATGTTGGAAACGGAAGAACGGAAGCAAATTAGAATTTACTTATACTCATCAAGAGCGTATGAAATATGTTGCCTCCTAGAGAACGAAACAGAAATACAACAAATGCTTGGTAATGACAACCTTGAAACATGGTGGACAGCATTGTGCAGAGGAGCAAGGACACAACCACTAGACCATCGAAGAACACAAATCATCAAATACACAACCAGGAATATTTGGAAGGGAAGAAGCAGACACAATCAAGGTGGATGTTACCAACTACGCCTATGGCTGGATCAGAGCAGAGTAGTTCCTCTGCATTCCCCATGTGTGCAGGACTGTCAATTGATCAAAATAATTTCCCTCTCATGTTCTCTTTGTTTGCAGCCCCTACTGCTTGCAAAAACATTATTTTCCTTTACTCCTAAAAAAATGGCAGAACACCTGCCGAGTTGCGCACACAGATGGAAGATATTTCTACACGACACAAGCTTCATTACCTCACTCTCATTATTTGTGATTTCAAAAGTTTTGGATCGAGGAGCACTCGCCACAGGATGCAAAGCAATAATGAAGTTCTGATGACACTAGAGAAGGCAGAAGAATAGCGTGAAATTAGCCCAGGTACCACATATAACCTTTTTTTTTACTATATATAGACAGCTTGTGTTAGTGGAGAACATTTGTCTCAACTGTAATACCTCATAATCGATACTCCGTACAAACAAATGAAGAAAGCAGAAAATTAATATAACTTTGTATTATTTAAGGGGTTGGTTAAATTAGCAAGTTAAATGGTTGGGCAAAGATTTGTGTTCAAGCCCAAGCCAGAATAACTAGGCACAAATTTTGACTAACAAAAGCCAAGCACACTTGAAATTGTGGGTTAATATGCCCCATTCTAGCTCATTCTTTAATTGGAATCAACTGCCCCCTCACATTTCTTCCGTGCTGATGGATCATCTACGAATGTAAGAACAAACGTATGCATCCGACCATCAGGACACTGAACATAAGGCAGAAATGAGATATCCAATGGTAGTTTAACTGAATCTACAATAGGGCACCTGCTCATTATTTAACAATGAACCAACAATTGATAGATTTGTGTTTTTTTAGTACAACTGGTTCCGTTGGCTGGGTGGGTTGGGCTGCATTGTACTGGGCCTCGGGTACAACTGAAAGAGTTGGGCCTCACAAGCGCCTCGCTTTTCTTTTCCATCCGACGAAGTGGCATCGGTTTCCACTGCAAGGAGCCGCGAAGACGGCCAGCGAGCGGGCACAACAACAGTTGCCTTCCACCGCCGCCGCTCCAACGCCCGCGCTCGCTTCGTTTTGGCGTTCCTCGGCCACCGCCTCGATGGCAGGACGAGGGTCCCGCCGCCGCCGCTTTCGCCGCCGCAAGGGCACGGCCAAGCAAGGAGGGAACGGCGACGGCGGCGGCGGCGGCGACGCGCACTGCCCGCCGCACCCCGGATTCGTTAGCGGCGCAATGGAGGAGGACGCGGAAGGAGCCGCCCCCAGAGTTCCCCGTTTCCTGGCCCGTCGCGCCGCGTGCTCTCCTTCCTGGGCCTGGGCGCGACGGAGGAGGGGGAGCGGAAGGAGGCGCGTCTGGGAAGATCCGCGACGGCGCCGCGGCGGTCCCGGCCTCGACGACGACGACGTCGACGAGCATCCCGCGCGCGTCCGATCTGGAGACCCTCCTGCGCGCGAGGAAGCTGACCCTCATCCTGGACCTGGACCACACGCTGCTCAACTCCGCGTCGCTCGATGAACTCTCCCCGTCGAGCAAGCCAACGGGCTCACGCGGCACGCCAAGGGTGACCCCGCCGCCGGCCTCTTCCGCTTGGGCCTCGCCCGCTGTCGCATGCTCACCAAGCTGCGCCCCTTCGCGCGGGGATTCCTGGAGCAAGCCAGCGCCATGTTCGAGATGTCCGTCTACACACTGGGCGACCGGGGCTACGCGAGGGCGGCCGTCAAGCTGCTGGACCCGGACGGCGCCTACTTCGGCGGCAGGGTCGTGTCTAGCGACGAGTCCACCAGGCCGGACAGGAAGAGCCTCGACGTCGTCCCGGGCGCCGACGCCGCTGCGGTGGTGATCCTCGATGACTCAAGCCACGTCTGGCCGGAGCACCAGGAGAACCTGATCGTCATGGACAAGTACCTCTACTTCGCCGATAGCTGCGGGGACGGGGTGAGCTCCCTGGCGGAGCTGAGGCGCGACGAGAGGGAACACGACGGCGGGCTGGCTGGCTGTGGCGCTCCAGGTCCTGACGCGCGTCCACCAGGGGTTCTTCGACTCCGTCCTCGGCGGCCGATGCTCCGACGTCAGGGAGGTGATCAGGGCCGTGCGACGCGAGGTGCTGCGTGGCTGCACGGTGGCGTTCAGCCGGGTCATCCCGCTCAAGGACGTTGCCGGGGACCACCCCATGTGGAAGCTAGCCGAGCAGCTGGGCGCCGTGTGCGCGGCCGACGTGGACGCCACGGTCACCCATGTTGTCGCGGTGGATCGAGGGACTGACAAGGCGCGGTGGGCGCGGGACAACGGCAAGTTTCTGGTCAGTCCGAAGTGGATCACGGCGGCGAATCTCCGGTGGTGCCGGCCGTCCGAGCAAAAATTCCCAGTCACCCGTTGCGATGGACGTTGAATATTTACTGCAGGACGGTGTCGCTGGATCGTTGAGATTGCCTGCACTTACTAGTTTTGATTCACTCACCTAACCTGGTCGTTGAGAGCTGTGTGGTTCATCGATTCACTTAGGGCATGCTCCGTTGGAGAATGGAGTATCATGTACTTGAAGGATCGTGCATTCATTTAGGTCAGGTCTTCAGTATAAAGAAGAAACTTTGTAGTCTATTCAATTACTCTCGTCAGAGATTCAGAAACCAGATATTCAATTACTCTCGTCAGATATTCAGAAACCGCTCAAGACGTCTGAAGCTTTCAAGGTACTCCTATTCAGTTACTGCGTGTGATGTTGATGCTTTATCTGATTGGGGTGTGTTCAGTTGGTGAAAAGTGAATCCGAAAAGTGCTACAGTACCTGTCACATCGAATCTTTTGTCACATGTATGGGCATTAAATGTAGTTAAATAAAAAACAAATTGCACAGTTTGGCTGAAAAGTACGGGCGAATCTTTTGAGCCTAGTTAGTCCACGATAGGACAATAATTATCAAATACAAACGAAAAGTGCTACAATAGCCCAACCCAAAATATTTCACCAACTAAACACATTGTGTGACAGAATGTGGGTAGATGACTATGCATGATCTTTTACTTCACTGCAACAGGATTAGATCTTTGTAGGCAGAAAAATAACAAGGGTTAACATGATTAGCCTGCATCAGTGACCTGCCCCGTGCTGCTGCTGTATGTCTTTGCATAATTACGTGTTTTGCCTATGCTTTGCTTTGGCATTGATGTTCTTATCACGGTTCTTTTGCGTCCGAAAGACTAAAATACATGCCAAAGTTGCTTTTCAACTTTGAATTCGATTTGGAAGCAAACAGTCATGACATGAAAGGCAAAACTTCATATGATCTGCACGATTTATCAGCCATGGTAAAATGTTTTTCTCTCACAATGAAACAACTTCAAGCACATAAACCATCAGCCGAACAGCTACCTAAACATCCTACTCTAAAGTCACCGTTGAACCCTTGTATTGCCTTCACCTTCCCTATCGAGGATCCATGGCCGTCGGCCCTCTATCTCCTCACCGAGCACCTCACCCTCGGCTACCCTCGGCTCTAACCCTCCCGGCCAGGAGGTGGCTGTCTGGACCAAAGTACAACTCCCAAAACCTATGCTTGATGTAGATGCCTCGTCATGACCAATCTGTAGAACCTCTGTTCAGGTACTGTCAAGTGTTTAGAATAGGGAGTCTGATAATGCAGGGCATCAAGTTACTCTCAATGACTGTAAGACATAATCTGCTCTTGAACTCTCTAATTTCTTGCACGGCAGAGTTGGCCCTCAGTCAATCTCTGCTGTTCTAGTTTTTTTTGAAGAAACTAACAAGTTGCTCTGCTGTTCTAGTTGATGTAGCAGTAAGGCAATAGGCCATCTCTAGTACTGTACTTGTTAGTACAGTAGTTGGTACTGGCATACCTCAGCCATATACCAAGTAGTGGGCCGAGATCAGCCATGTCGTCCTACATAGGAGTACCTTGTATGGTACTTGTAGTTTGCATATATACTACCCCGACGATGATGACTCATGGCAGGAGCTCAACTGCGTGGCCAGGAACGCGAATCCGGAGCATGGGCGTCCGGATACCCACCGTAGCCAGGCTCCTGCGGCGATGGCGGACCTACCTCATGTCCGTGTACCCGTGCAGCCGTGCTGCACATACATGTACGTACGTTACATAAAGGCCATGGTGTCGAGCAAGCACACCAGATCGAGACTAAAATTGAGCTACCAAAACCACCTGCAAGATCGATCGATGTGAGAGAGCGAGGGAGGGAGAGCATCCCTGGAACTCGTCGCGGAGGTTGGTGGGCGCGTCCACCGCGTCGGCGCGAGGACGGCGACGTCGTGGCGCACGGTGAGGAAGCACACATTGTCGGCGCGGTAGAACAACCGGAACAGCGTCTGCTCCTGCGGCGGCGGATCCTGATGCCTGTCGTGGCCATGGTGGTGCTCGTGCCCGAGCATGCGTCGTTCCAGAAGCTCGTGGATACCGTGGCGTGGACGCGCATGGGACGAGCTGAGGCAGGCCACGGTCTGCGCGTGGTGATTCCGCGTGGCCGAGCCCCTCGGCGTCCAAGAAGCCGAGGGCGCCAAGGATGTGCGGCTCTTGATTCGCCTCCGTGTCCCGCCGGCCACAGCGCCAGCCGCACATGTTCCATTGTCGCCGCAGCGATGCCCAGGGCCAGGGACACATCACACTCACTTTCCTCCCCGCCACGCGTAGGCTAGCCGGTCGCCGATCTTGACGAGCACCCACCGATGGTGGAGAGGTCGATGCGCACGGCGCAGGGCGTGCTGATGACTGCGCCAGAGGACGCGATAGCAAGGCCAGGCGAGGAAGATGACCCGATCGTGAGGGGCACTTGGCAGCGTCAGAGGCGAGGGAGGTCCGTGAGCTCGGCGAGCGTGGCGAGCTGAGTCCTGCAACGTGCTCGCCGGAGTCGGCACAGTGGAATGAAACAGGAAGAGGCAGGGCCACGATGGTCATTCTGCTCTGTCCACACTGCTGCAGTGGTGAGCTGGCTAGCTACGTCGTCAAAAATGGCAAAGGTGTTAGTACAATATTAACCGTACGTGTAGCAAGGACCAAATGGTCGACGATGGTGTTTAGTAGGTGAAATATTTTGGGTTCGGCTACTGTAGCACTTTTTGTTTATATTAGGTAATTATTGTTCAATCATAGACTAACTAGGCTTAAAAAATTTGTCTTGTACTTTTCAATCAAACTGTGCAATTAGTTTTTTTACCTATATGTAATGCTTCATTTATACGTCAAAAGATTCGATTTGACAAAAGATCAGAAGACTTTTTGGGTTCACTTTTCAGGAAGTGAACATGCCCAAATAAATCCAAATAGATCTCGTTTATAGAAGTAACATTTGCATGCGTTGTGAGTGTTTGCATTGTAGTACTGTCGTGGTCTAGTACCACCGTCACCGTATGTCTGGCTAATGCGTGCTCCGAATGGCCTAGCTCTAGAGACAATGACACAAGATTTATACTGGTTCGGGGCGAAATCAAGCTCCCTAGTTCAGTGTGATCACTATCCGAGCTCAACGCACATACCGGGTGCGTACAAGCGAATTGAGAGAGGGATCGGGCTCCCAAGTCTCTAAGATTGAGGCAAGTGCCAATATCAAGTGGATGAGTGAGTGAGTGGCGAGGACTAGCGAGGGCTAGTGCTTTTCTCTTGGTCCTCTCCTCCTGTTTTTCTTCTCCTCCTTGCCTCAACTGAGAACCCTACCCCTCCTTTTATAGTGGCAAGGGGAGCAGGACATATGAGCTCTTCGAGTTGAGGCGAGAGTGGACGGAGTAATGAACTACGGAGTGGGGGGTAGGTGAAAGAGCTCTTCGATCGATAGAGCTCTTCTCCCACGAGGCCGAAGGTCTTAGCTCTTCGGGCTAGTCGTCGCGACTCCTCTTGCCCCGGGGGGAGCTTGCCCTCCTTCAGCCATCGTAGCAGCGGGATTCGCCAGTCCGGCTTCGGGGCGGTCGAGTTTGATCCAGCCCCCGAGCCAGCCCCCGAGGCAGCCCCCGAGCCTGCGCCAGAAGAGCTCGTGGCTAGGCAGGCCTTCGTATTAGGGAGGCTCGACCTCTCGAGGACATCGATGTCCATGGGGTCCGACTTCAGGGAATTTGAGCTCGCGCCCTCCGAAGCGAGCTCCCCTCTGAGCCGTATTGAGGGCTTACGTTGCTCGTGCATGAAGACTCCCGGAGGAACCGGCAGGCGGTCTGATGCGAGTTTTGCGAGGACGTCGGCGTCGTTGTTGAGGTTACGGTGGACGTGGTTGACCTCCAGCCCGTGGAAGTGTTCCTCGAGCTCGCGGACCTTCTGGTGGTACGCCACCATCTTCGGGTTGACGCAGTCGACCTCTTTCATGACTTGGTTCTTGACGAGCTCGGAGTCCCCCCGGACCTCGAGGTGCCGGATGCCGAGCTCGTGGGCGATACGCAGCCCATTCACCAATGCTTCGTACTCGGCCACGTTGTTGGAGGCGGGGAAGTGCAAGCGTATCGAATACTTCATGCGCACCTTCTTTGGAGAGGTGAAGACGAGGCCGACGCCGGCGCCGTACTTCTTCACTGATCCATCGAAGTGTAGGATCCAATATTCGATATCATCGGGCCTGGGTGGCTGTTTGACCTCGGTCCACTCCGCGACAAAATCCGCCAAGGCCTGAGACTTGATGGCGTCTCTGGGCGCATAGGTGATTTCGGCCCCCATGAGCTCGATCGCCCATTTAGCCATGCGGCCCGTAACCTCGGGGCTGCGGATGACCTCTCCAAGAGGGTACTTGGAGACGACGGTGATCGGGTGGGAGTCGAAGTAGTGTCTGAGCTTGCGTCGGGTGATCAGCAGCGCGTACACGAGCTTTTCGAGCTGTGTGTAGTGAGTCTTGGTGTCGGTGAGGACCTCACTGATGAAGTACACCGGGCGCTGCACCTTAAGCGCGTGCCCCTCCTCCTCTCTCTCGACGACGAGTGCGGTGCTTACCACCTTCGAGGTGGCCGAGATGTAAAGGAGGATGGGCTCATTAGCTGCGGGAGCAACGAGCACAGGCGGGATGGCAAGGAGCTGTTTCAGCGAGTGGAGAGCTTGCTGGGCCTCGTCGGTCCAGGAGAAGCGCTCAGTCTTCTTCAGCAACTTGTAGAGCGGGAGGCTTCGCTCCCCGAGTCGAGCTATGAAACGACTTAGCGCTGCGAGACAGCCCGTGAGCCGCTGCACGCATTTGACGCTCTTGATCGGCCCCATGTTCGTGATGGCGGCGATCTTCTCGGGGTTGGCCTCAATGCCGCGCTCGGAGACGATGAAGCCGAGCAGCTTCCCTCGCGGGACCCCGAAAACGCACTTCTCGGGGTTGAGCTTGACGCCGAACTCTCGGAGCTTGGCAAAGACCTTTTCGAGGTCTGGGATGAGCTCTTTCGTGTGCCTTGTCTTGACAACGATGTCGTCGACGTACGCTTCTACGAGCTTTCCGAGGAGCTCTTTGAAGACTTTCTGCATGCACCTTTGGAAGGTGGCGCCGACGTTTTTCAAACCGAAGGGCATTGTTACGTAACAGAATGCGCCGAACGGAGTGATGAAGGAGGTGGCGAGCTGGTCGAGCTCGTTCATCGCTATCTGGTGGTAGCCGGAGTAGGTGTCAAGAAAACAGAGTGTCTCACACCCGGAGGTGGAGTCAACAATTTGGTCGATGCGTGGCAAAGGAAACGGATCCTTTGGGCATGCCTTGTTGAGACCCGTGTAATCAACACACATTCTCCATTTCCCATTCTTCTTCTTGACTAGTACAGGGTTGGCTATCCACTCGGGATGATACACCTCCTTGATAAACCTAGCGGCTAAGAGCTTATCTATCTCCTCGGCGATTGCTTGGCGTCGATCGTCATCGAAACGTCTAAGCCTTTGCTTCACCGGCCGAGAGCCGGGTTTAATGTTCAAGGAGTGCTCGGCGACTTCCCTCGGTATGCCAGGCATGTCCGAGGCTCTCCACGCAAACACATCGAGGTTCGCGCGGAGGAAGTCGACGAGCTCGCTTTTCTATTTAGGAGTGAGCTCGGACCCTACGCAGAGGGTGCGCCCATCCTTGTCGACCTCGACCTCCTTGGCGTCCTTCTCGGGCTCGAAAGCGCCCGCGGCCTTCTTGAGCTCATCGGATGAGCCCGATCCCCCGAGCTGCTTGAGCTCGTCGTGCGAGCTCGTGCTCGCGGCCTTCTTGAGCTTGGGGGCGTCCTCTGCGCTGGCCCAGGCCGCCATCTTTGGCAAAGATTTGCTCGATCTCGACCGCGGCGTCGGCAGATCGACGGCGGCGGCCTCGCGGCCCGCGTCTTGAAGGTGGAGTCGACGGTGATGACCCCCTTGGGCCCGGGGATCTTGAGCTTGAGATAGGTGTAGTTGGGGACGGCCATGAACTTCGCATAGCACGGCTGCCCCAAGAGCGCGTGGTAGGCGTTCCTGAAGGGAAGCACCTCGAACGTGAGGACCTCCTTGCGGAAGTTGTCCGGCGTGCCGAAGGTGACGGGGAGGTCAATTCGCCCGAGCGGGATCATCTGTTTCCCCGGCACCACGCCGTGGATCGGGTCCGGCGAGGGGCGGAGACGCGCCTTGGTGATGCCAAGGGCTTGGAGTGCATGGACGTGAGGAGGTTGAGGCCGCCCCCCATCCATCGGCACCTTGCCGAGGCGCTTGGTGCCGGCGATGGGATCGACGACGAGCGGGTACCTCCCCGGGTACGGGATATGTCGGGGGTGATCTGCCTTGTCGAAGGTGATCGCCGAACTCGACCACTTGAGGTAGGTGGGTGTCGCAGGCTCGGTGAAGAGGACCTCGCGGCGCGTGAGCTTCTGACGGCGCTTGGACTCGTAGCCCGGAGCTCCGCCGAAGACAACGTTGACGGCGCCGTCCTCGATGTAGACGTCGTCGCCGCCGCCACCGCCTCGAGCTCGCCGCCCGCCGCCGGGCTGCTGCGCCCTTCTTGCCGCCCTTCGCGTGCCCATCACGTGCTTCTTCAGGAGCCGGCAGTCCTTCATGTCGTGCTTGACGGGGCCCTCGTGATGTGGACACGGGGCCTCGAGCATCTTGTCGAAGTGCTCCTTGTGGACGAAGCCCTTCCCTCCCTTCGGAGGGGTCTTGCGCTTGTCCGCGACAGCGACGAACTCCTCGTCGTCGTCGTCGTCATCGTGGGGACGCTTGTTCTTCTTGTTCTTCCTCTTGCGGGAGCGGGAGCCGGATCCTCCTGTGGCCTCGTCGTCGGCCTTGAGCTTGCCCTTGCCCGTGACGGCGGAGACGGCGTCCTCTCCCTCGGCGTGGCCGGTGGCGAGGTCGAGAAGCTCCTTCACGGACCTAGGCTTCCTGACACCGAGCTCGCGGATGAGGCTCTCGCAAGTGGTGCCGAAGGTGAACGCGGTGATGATCTCGGAGTCGGAGGTCTCGGAGAGGTTGTTGCAGAGCTTGGAGAAGCGCCTGATGTAGTCGCGCAGGCTCTCCCCTTTCTTCTGCTTGCATCCGCGCAAATCCTAGGTCGTGCTCGGCCTGGTGTAGGTGCCCTGGAAGTTGCCGACGAAGACGTCGCGCAGGTCCTCCCAGTCGCGGATGGTGCCCTCCGGCAGGTGCTCGAGCCAGGAACGAGCTGAATCCGCAAGGTAGAGAGGCAGGTTGCGGATGATGAAGTAGTCGCTGTCGGCTCCACCGGCCTGGCACCCGAGACGGTAGTCTTCCAACCACGTGGCCGGGTCGGTCTCCCCGTTGTACTTCTGCACCGAGGTCGGGGCTCGGAAGCGCGAAGGGAACGGGGCCTCGTGGATGCGTGAGCCGAACGCCTTAGGCCGCCTCGAGCTCGAGCTCGAACGGCGGCGATCTCGCTTCGGCGATGGGCTCCGCGGTCTTCGCACGGGCGTCGGGCTGCGACTCTTGTCCTCCTCGCTGTCGTGTCGCCCGCCGCGGCGCTTGCTGTACGTGCGAGGACGCTTTTCGTCGTCGTCGCGGTGGTACTTGCCGTCGTCCCTGGGGACGTTCTTGTCCGCGCGGGCCTCCGCCTTTCGTCGGGCGTTGATGGTGTCGCGCGCGTCGCGGTTTTCCGATCCGTCGGCGCGCGAGTGAACCTCGGGATGAGAGGAGGCCTCGTGCTCTTTCCCGAAGTCGTCGGTGAGGACGCGGAGCTTGCCGCTTGTTGTACTGCGCTGCCTCGCCACGAGCTTTTTGACTTGCTCATGGGTTCGGGCGTGCCTTGGGGTCCTCGGGGACCGGACAGCGGCGCGAGGCAACGCGCGCGCCGCCGGGTTCGGGAAGCTCTCCGAACACCGGGCGGGAGTTGCTCGGCGTCGTCGTCGCGGTTGATGCGGTCGCGGGCGTCCGTGCTCGAGCTCGTGCTCGTGGCTCGCCGCTTCTCCCCGGGCGCGAAGAGCTTGCTTCTCCCGAGCCGCCTCTGCTCGAGCTCCTCGAGCTCGCCCAGCGTGCCTTGACGCTGTCGACCGCGGGCTCGCTGTGTGGGCAGCCGAGTCTGCCGAGGGAGTGTGCTCGGAGTCGCTGGAAGGGTGGCTATCGAGCGCGCCCTCGGGGGTGTGGCACATGTAGCACTGGCGTGTGGGGTCGCAGTCCATGAGGCTCATCCCGTCGAGGGCGAGCTCGAGCTCGTGGACTGAGGTCTGCCGGGGCTCATCGCCCCAGAAAAGGGGGAGACCCGGCTGGCCATCGGGGTACATCTTGGCGTACGCCGCCGTGAACTCGTCCACCGACAGCGCGTCCTCACCGGCGAGCTGGAGGACGACGTTGGCGATGGAGAAGGTGACGTCGCGGAACAGGGCCTGCGTGGGCTCGCGTCCCAGAATGTCGGGGAGGAGGTCCTGGATTAAGGCGAAGAAGCGGTCCGCCGCCGCGCAGATGGGAGTGGCGGGCTTGGTCGAGCCTTGCCCCATGTCGGCGAGGACGGAGTCGGTGGCGCCATGAAGGCGCACGGGGATGTCCTCACGCCGCATCGGGCGGGTGAAGACAGCTCCTGCGAGGGACTTCTCCGGGTCGGCGCCGGTGAAGTCGAAGGTGACGAAGCGCAGCACGGGTGCTCCGGTCGGCGGTGTCGAAGAAGAAGCCATCGAAGTGGAAGATCGTCGCACTAGCGCTGCCCCTACCTGGCGCGCCAACTGTCGTGGTCTAGTACCACCGTCACAGTATGTCTGGCTAATGCGTGCTCCGAATGGCCTAGCTCTAGAGACAATGACACAAGATTTATACTGGTTCGGGGCGAAATCAAGCTCCCTAGTCCAGTGTGATCACTATCCGAGCTCAACGCTCATACCGGGGTGCGTACAAGCGAATTGAGAGAGGGATCGGGCTCCCAAGTCTCTAAGATTGAGGCAAGTGCCAATATCAAGTGGATGAGTGAGTGAGTGGCGAGGACTAGCGAGGGCTAGTGCTTTTCTCTTGGTCCTCTCCTCCTGTTTTTCTTCTCCTCCTTGCCTCAACTGAGAACCCTACCCCTCCTTTTATAGTGGCAAAGGGAGCAGGACATATGAGCTCTTCGAGTTGAGGCGAGAGTGGACGGAGTAATGAACTACGGACCGGGGGGTAGGTGAAAGAGCTCTTCGATCGAGCTCGTGGGTTGGTCGGGAGTCTTTCCCGAGCTCTTGGCGGCTTCGGATGCTGAAATTAGTCGCCGCCGTGACGCCGCGAATCCAGGTTTGGGCGGTGGTCGCGCCGTGCCGTCCCCAACCGTAGTTGGAATCGGTCCTGTCGTCATGGGCGCGGCCATACCATGGATGAGGTGCGCATACGTCGTCTGTACTTGGGAGCACTGTGGTGGCGCTGTTGGAGTCGACGGGGTATGGAGGGGTGACTGACGGGCCGTCCTTCCATCATCGCGTGTCCTCGCGCGCCACGGTGCTCGCCGTGGAGTGGTTGGCCAACTCCGTACTCGCAGATCTTCAGCGTGGCGCCCGAGACGGACAAGCTCGTTGGCGGGCGGACGCCGTCGTGCGGCTCGTTGAGCTCGAGCTCGGCGAGGCGAAAAAGAGGTCCCGCTTGGAGAGCTCGCGCATGCGGGTCTCAGAGGTTTCTCGGCCAGAGACCTCGAGCGGGACGGAGTGAGGTCTCCCCTCGAGAGAGCTCGTGTTCGAGAGAGTTTGGTCGTGGCGGGAGCGGTCATTATTGGAGCTCGTCCTCGGTGCGGGTCGCCTTGGCTCGGAAGAGCTCGAAGGAGATAGGGGCGGTGCTCCCCAGCGATTGCCGCTGAGACATGCTGCCGGAGGGCTTTAGCCAATTGATTAGGGGTGTCCCTAATATCGATCCCCCACAAGTACTAAACAAAAAAAAATACATTAGCGGTTTGTTAGTGGGCTTCAACCTTTGTAAGATGATCCACCATTATTTATTTGAGAGAATTAGGAGTTCGGTCCTGAAAAAAGTTTGTCTAGGGAATCCGGTATTTTTTTTTTTAATTTGAGAATGTGGCCTCAAAACGAAACTTTGTTAGGAATCCGGTCTTTCGTTAGTTTTGAAAATTCATAACTAGAGTTTAGTATTATTGTGCTTATTGAGATGTCTAGTTTTTATTAAAAATATGAAACTGACCATATTTTATAGAATTATTTATTTTTAACACCAACATATTATGTTTTTATTAAAAATAAATATTTTTAGGGGAAGATTATCCACCATTACTGATGTTAGTTATAGCTTGCATTGCTCATTTTTTTTTTTTTTTTGAGAATTACACAAGACAACGCAGACGCTCACAACACGCGCACACTCACACCCATATGAACACACGTACGCAAACCCTACCCCTATGAGCACCTCCTAAGGACTGGGCAGCCGACAGATCTGGAGATTCTCGAAGTCACCAAAGGCGCCTCGTCGTCGACGGGAACGTCACTTCCCACTTAATGCATAACGCCGGTAAATCTTGGAAAATTTCCAAGAAAAGGTGCGAGCACCAGGATTTGAACCCTGATGGGTAGCGTCCCACTGGACCGTCCTACCATTGCACTACAAGCCAATTTAAAACTCTTTACTGGAATAGTTTTGATAATGGTCTCCCGAGTCCAATGGGCCACTAGGCGATAGGTGTCCAACCAAAGCCCACCTTGTTCCCTTGGGCCTTAGCCTAGTTAATTGGCTCGACTGGACATCAACAATCAACTGGTCTTTCCTCAAAATAATAATAATAAAAATCCAGCCTTCCATGCCCTGCAGAGGAACGGGGCCGACGAGATCCATGCGACGATGTGGCTGGCTGCAGGCGATGAGGCGAGCGACGAGTGGCAGGTGAGAGATGTTGCCGTGCCCGTGCGTGTGAGTAGCGGAGCGGTGATGCCGATGACAGTTTTTTTAAGGATTTTTTTTATCTGTGCCATCGCAATTTTTCGAGTTTGGAGTTCTGCCATTACAATTCACGTAATCTGAGATATGCCATTACAATTTTACACTTCGCCGGTTCTTGCCATTTTATACGTATTTCTCCTGTAAGGGCCCACTGTCAGGTATATGGGCGTGTACACACAAAGCTGTGGACGACCATGCCCCTCCCGTCCCGTGGATAGAAGCTACCTCGGCTCCTCTTCCGTCTCCCGTCTCCTTCTCCATCAGCAAAAGTTCTTGCAATGGCGGCATTTCACGGAACACCTTGCAGGCGGAGGAGGTGCTCACCAACGGTGGAACTTCTCCTGGCCGAGATGACGCCTAGCGGCGAGCTCAACACAGAGAGATAGGGAGGAGGACGCCGCGGACGGAAACAACATGAAAAGCGCCGACGCAGTCGAAGAAATCCGGCGGCGTCGTGGACTCGATGCGCGCGTACTTGTGTTGTGAGCCTGTGAGCATCTAAACGCACGGGGCATACTTGCCTCGATGCCTACACACGCTCGCTCCGAGCCGGACTCGAACACCGACGCGCAAAGTGCAAAACAACCACCTACGACTACATAAGCGGCGACAACGACATCGGCGCCCGGCCTCCGGGCCATGGAGACGGACGCCAGGCGGCGGCCGCCGCGGGCTGCGGCATGGACCCGGTGGCGCGTGTCGTCGCTGGTTCGATGGATGCACGACCGCCGGCACTTCGGGCGCCGCCAGACGCGCTCTACCGCGCCGACAGACGCTCTCCACCGCGGCCGTTAGCCTACGCCGACCGTTTTCTCGACGAGAACCGCCGCCGCCACGGGCGCCGACGCCGACGTGGATGTCGACTTTCGCCCGTCTCTCCCGCGCGGCGGCGGTCTACGCCAAGCGCCCAAATACGCGACACCGGGGACGCCGCCGAGGATGATGAACGCGAGGGACATCGCCACCGCTGCGGGTTCGCGGCGAGCCGGGAGGTGGTGGACGCGAGAGCGCCCTGCGCCGCGGCGCCGGGTATAGGCTCGGCGGGCCCACGGCGCACACGTTTGTGCAACACTTCACGAGGCGGCCGAGGTGCGAGGACGGGCGCGACGTTGAGCTGCGAGAGGGCGGGCCGGCGTGCTCGGGGCGGGCGATGGGCGGAGGCGGAGAACGGCCGCGCGTCGCGTTGACGGAGAACGAATGAAGGCAGCTGCCTTGGCTTTACGGAGGGGCATGGTCGCCCACGGTGAAGCATCTAGGCCCCTAGTGTGGGTTTTGATGATTGATGACAATGTTAATTATCATGACTAACATGTGTTTTGCAGAAACAATGGTAAGTTAGGTCATGGTAATGGAAGTCTCGGGCTAGATCGTTTGGATGCCCCCTGTCGATGGAAATCGTTTCGGTTTTTAAAGGATGGACGACAAGGTTAAGGACGGTTAGTTCCGATTGTCGACGGTGTTGGAGTGACATCGGATTAGTCGTTAGGACTTTGTTTTTCCTTTGGCCGTACTATTAAGGGGGGTTCGAACGGGTAGCTTGACCTAGGTGAGTCTAGTGATGAGATGTGGTGCACACTTGTTTTCTTAGCACTAGGTAGCTGCAGAAAGTTCTCGGGATTGATAGAAGACGAAGCCATTCACGAAGATCGCGATCGGAGGTGAAGAACAGCTTCACAGGGACCACCGGACGCTGGACCGGACGCCAGGTCTTTGACCGGCGCGTTCGGTGCCCAACCCGACGATCGGTTCAAATAAGCTCCGTATTTGCTTCGGGCCGACCGGTGCGTCCGGTCATCTTGACCGACGCGCCCAAATAAGTCAGTGAGCCAAATTTCAACGGCTAGTTGAGACTGGCCGTGTCGGCTCTGACCGGCGCGTCCGGTGCCTTCACAGAAGGCAGGTTTGGGAGGCAACGGCTACATTTCGCCCCTTGGGCTATTTAAGCAGCCTTTCCCCCCTCCTTGCTCTCTCTCTTGCCCATTTGTTCAGCTGAGAAACACCTTGGAGTGTGAGAGAGCAAGAGCCACTTTGAAGTTCAAGAGATTGAAGATTCAAGGCTAAGGACTTCATTAGTGCTTGAGAGTAGCAAATGTGCATCCACTCTTCTCATTAGGCTTGTCATGGTCAAGTGAGAGTTCGGGCTTGTTACTCTTGGTGATCACCATCACCTAGACGGCTTGGTGGTGGTTTGGGGCTTGAAGATCATCCGGCGGAGCTTGTGGATGACTCAAGTCAAGTTGTGAGCGGTTTTGGGCGATTCACCGCGATGGAGCGTCGAAGAATCAGCCCATAGAGAGCACTTAGTCCTTGCGAGGACTAAGGGGGAGCAATACCCTTGCGCGGGTGCTCCAACGGGGATTAGTGGGGAGTGGTGACTCTCCGATACCTCGGAAAAACATCGCCGCGTTCTTTTTCCTCTCTTTACTTTGAGCATTTACTTTCGAGCAATTCATTCTTGTTATTGTGTGCTTTACATTACTAGAATTGCCATGCTAGAGTAGGAATTGGAACCTAGGGTGCAAAACTTTTTGTGTGGTAGTTCATAGAATCACACTTAGGCACAAGAGGGTGAATATGGGCTAGTAGGTTTTATTTACCGCTAAAATTTTAGATTAGTCCAATTTACCCCCCCTCTTGGGCATCTTGATCCTTTCACACAGCTATTGTGTATACGCGCCCATATACCCGATAGTGGGCCCTTACAAAGCGACATATAATATAAAATGGCAAGAATTGGCGAAGTGCTTAAATTGTAATGGCATATGTCAAATTACACGAATTGTAATGGCAGGACTCCAAAGTCGAAAAATTGCAATGGCACAGATCCAAAATTAATGTATCAGATCATGTCATGACACATGTGCTACAATAACAGCTAACATAACTAAAGCTAAGATATCAAGGAAACATACGTTAAAGACATATGAGATAATCTCTCCATTCTAAATTATAAGTTTTGATCGGTCGGGTTCATCTATTTTGCTATGTATTTGCTATATTATTATATCTAGATACATGACAAAATAAATGATTTATAATTTGGAATGGAGGGGGTACGATGCTAAGGGAAAAAAAAAAATGAATAGAAAAGGGTACAAAATAGTTGTCAACAAATTTATAAATAGCAAGATATAGAGTATAGAGTATCTATATAAGACTTTGTGTAAGAGATCTGATAGAAAATAAATAGAGAGACAGTGCACGTACAAAGATAAATAATTTTGATTAGTTATAAATAATATATTTATTCACGAACTCTTAATGTTTACTTATATCTTCTAAAATTGTAACTCATACGAAAGCAAAAGTCGATAGACTAGTATATCTAATACTCAACATCTCTCGAAAAGTTTTGTACCATGCTTATTGTACATAGTTTGTAGCATGTACATGCATGTACCTCGTAGTCCCCATGCGCATATGAATGCCATATTAACATGTCTAAAACTGCAAAGGGGGCGGAGCGGAGCGCTCCTAAAGCTGCCCCGCTGATCCGTTTGGGGCAGATGAGGTTCGGGGTCAACCCGCTCCATCCGTCCAACAAACCGCAGGTATGCTTGAGCCCAACAAAAGACATTGTTACCCAGCACTCGTCTGTTACATGCCCTTGTTGACGGTAGTTAACAACTAATTTAAACCTCCAACAAAAATTTAGAAATTGGGTATAAAATGAATATCAACATAGGCTTAGGGTTGAATTGATAGAGTTCACCTGGTGAATCTGTATATTTTCAAGTACTAAATACGAAAAGGACCAAGGAATATTCAAAGCATACGTAGCATTTATGAAAGAAGAATCTAGAAGACACCAAAGACTATGCCCGAAGGTGGGACCCACATAGCATATTCCAATCGGCCATTTATGAAAGAAGAATCTAGAAGACACCAAAGACCGTGCCCCGGAAGGTGAGACCCACATAGCATAGGGTGGGCTCGACCGAGCCCTAGCCCCACCTGCCAGTCTCTAGCTTCTTATATCGGTTCTCCACGGCCTCCAAGATTGCATTACACATTGATCAATGTCGGTTTGATCAGAGAACTCCGGTGCATCCTAACAGGCCCCCTACCCCTTGGGCTATGGATTCAATTCATTATTCACTATTCCACTCATATTAAGGGTAGAAACCATGAGCCTTCTCTAGAAACTAAAAGCCCCAGGCATAGTTGAAGAGCCAAGCATCAAGTTGAGAGATTAGTTTTGTAGTCTCCAAGAGATATTAGAGCTAGTCACATTTAAATATTTAGAGCCCTGGCTTGTAGTCCAATGGTAGGGCCGGTCCAACGGGGCGCTACCCACCGGGGGGTTAAATCTCGTGCTCGCACCTTTTCCCTGATTTTTCTAGGATTTTCCGGCGTTATGCATTAAGTGGTAGCCCTGGGACACCCAATGGTGACTTCGAGAATCTCCGATCTGCGGGGTGCTCAGGTCCTTCGGTTGGGGGTGGGTGAGACGCCACCGATACTGTCTTAAAAAAAGAGGTTGGTGGTGAGACGCCACCGACTCTGTTAGCTGGAACGCCGGAGGATGTACCATCGGGCGCGCCCTCCACGGTATTGGTGGGTGCCATGCGATTCCCGTTCAAGACTAGTGGACCCAGGATGGTAGGGTCAGTGATTGATGTCGAGCTTGATTCAAATCCGTGGGTACTGCTAGCTACGCCCACTCAAACGGTACAGCTCACCGGACCATCTTCCCTTGGGGTTGTGGGTCATTCCCTGGTAATTGCACCGTTCCTCCTCCATGGGGTCGCAGTTGGCAGACGCCGCGGCCATGGAGCATACTGTCTGGTGGGCCGGGGGAGTCGACAACGACCTGGCAAGCACCCGTACCTTGGACCGGCTTTCCGAGTCCATCCCCAGCCTCACTATTGATTGGTCGACTGCAATTTGTGTGCAGATAGAGTTTGCTTGACCAGCAGACATGCCTGGCAGGAGAATCGTTCATGCTGCGCCCCAACCAGCGTCTTAGGAGCTTGTTTTTTTTATCACGACTCTTAGGGCCCAGATAGTCTACCGACCTCAATCGAGGTGGCAGCCTCCAACGGTGCTACGCCGCGTTATGGAGATACTGGAGGCCCAGATCTGCATCCCGATTCAAACCCCGGTCCCACACGTCGGTCTCAATTCAGTACCTGAGGAGAAGTAGCCGCAATGCGGCAAAGCCTCATGTAGTGAACACAACGGCGTGTGGAGGAGGTTGGGGATCGAGCTGGAGGAGGACGCTGTGGATGATATTGAGAAGAAGTTTGAGGTGGCCTTCAAGGGGGGATTTGACGGAGCGTAAGCAGTAGTGTTTACAGCTCCTCATCCTTGGAAACCTCAACGTGGCGGCTCTAGACCTCAACTTGGAGGGCCTCGACAAAGGGGATGCTTGATCCCCGTTGCTGGCTTCGTAGTAAAGCTGGCTGCTCATGGCCCGTGGCGAAGTTTGTAACAATATAGTCCTTTTTGGTTTCCTCAAGGTGCGTGTGTGTGGTTGCTGTAACCTTGGTGTTACTGTGCTCTTTGTTGCTTTGAAAATTCTTTTTGCTTAATGAAAAACGCATCATCGACATGGTCGCAAAATAAAAAGATATAGAGTGTGGGTGGAGTGAAGTGTTAGAGGAAGCGTCGGGCCTGTTGGTGTCTCCAATTTGGCTTGTACCCCCGGGATCAAGTTCCATTCAGGGCTTGCTTCTAAGACTCTCTGGTGATCAACATCTTATTTGAGTAAGTAACATTGTTTTTATTGTTAAGTTTGCAACTCTCTTTTGAGTATTTTAATCTATAGGACCCTGTGGATTAGAGTAGTAATAATAAGTGTAAGTGTGGTGCTTAGGCAAGGTTGTTTCAAGATGCACCCTACCTTTTAGATCAGTGATAACTAATACTTAAGGATTGCACTCTTTGCTCGTGTTTTTTCTTATGAATAATGTCCCCATAAGAATAATAATAACACATCTTGCAAAGGGTAAGTACTAAACAACCATAGTGATCTCGTTTACCTACCAAGGGATTAACTTACCATCTGAGTCATTCTCTCACCATTCTCTACCGCGGTTGCGGATTATCTACCCTACTAATGCACCAACTTCTCCAAGTTCAAATCCATTCAAAATGAACCACCCGGATGGCTTCTTAATCTTCTCTCTCATTACTTTCGGACACCATTCAACAGTTAGGATCTAAAGTATTGGACACAGCCCCCACCCCGCCCGCCATCGCGCTCGGCCCTCTTTGCCGCGCAATCATCGGCACCTTCCTAATCGGCACTTTCCTAAGGCTCGCACACCTTCCTCCCACGACTCACACACGCCGCCCCAGCCAGATGGCCCCGCCGTAGCGCGTCGCCCCCTACATCGGAGGAGGAGGGGCTCGCTGTCGGCGTACTTCACGGACCGGGCGGATCGACCTACCTAGGAGGAGGGGCTCGCTGACGGGGAGGGAGGGGCTCGCTGATGGCGAGCCTGAGCGGCTCCAACAACCTCATCCTGCTCAGGACCGATCGACGGATGTGGATCACGGAGCAAAAGGAGCAGGCACAAATAGTGAGTCGATGCTTTCTTCCCTGCAAGCTATGTGCAGTGGCAGTGTGCGTGTATATTGATATATATGGGGTGCAAATTATATATGATCTGCATATTCACTTTGTTTGTCAGAAGGCACAAATAGTGTGTCAATCCTTCTCTTCCCTGCTAGCTATGCGCAGTTTGCGTGTATTGATGGGGTCCAAATTAAATATGATCTGCAATTCTGCATATTCAGTTTGTTTTTCAGGTTTCTGAGTTAATATTCAGTCATTACTAAAATCTTTATCTGTCAGCATATTCAGTTCAGAGATAGAGATCTGCGTGCATTTTTATTTCCGATTCAGCGTTATGTTCCTTTTTTTAATATATTCATATCCTTTGATATGAGTTTGGTTCCTCAGAAAAATGAAATCATTGCATTTGACAGCTCTTTGAATATCTTGCCTACCGAATTAAGTTTTGCTGCAAAAAAATTATTGGATCCGCCCCTGTAGTTTGTCTTGGGTTGTTGGTTTGCTCTGTAGATAATAGAGATGGAGGCCGGGTTAGGGAGGAACTAAATTGTTTTTGTTTCTGCATTGGTACCTGGGCTAATGGTTTTGTTTACAACTTTTATCTTAGGGAAAAATTATTTGCTCATTTGCTATACTTTGTGGCAAAAAAATATTTGCTCATTTGCTGTGCAGGCTAACTTTCTTCAAGCTCCTGTTGACTACAAGGAGAAGATTGGATTCAAGTAATTCAGTCATGTTTCTTTATGTTTATTATCTTTACTATGTCCCTTGATAGGACCCAATCGACGAGCTCACACCGGTTAATGTGATTGAAACAAAAATCTACCTCTCAAGGTACTTCTGACTTTTTGGTAGTAATTTTTAGAAACTAACTAGAATTCCTGATGGCTCCTTCACGCCTCTGGTGACACAGCAAAGTGAGTTTGTAGCCATCTTCGATGATCCATGGAGAATGGTTATGAAAATTTAGGAGCATCTTCCCCAATTTTATTTGCTATACATCAGTTGAAATGGAAATTTGCATCACTGATAAATGAATGTAGCTTAGGGTTTTTGGCACAGCTAAATAATAATTATTTATTCCCTTTCGAAACTAAGATCTCTGATTGCAACCAGGAGCCTATGCAAACTTGTCAAGATTGTCAAAATGGCAGATTATAACCAGCTATGTAGACACATAGGTGGTGTTGTCCCAATAGGCAGTGACTGTTGAGATGGATATTCTTTTGTTTAAGCACAAAATTATGATCAATTGTGGCTAGAGTTGCTGACCCTGTCATGCCATCTGCCCTCCCCGTGAACCCGAGCACCGTGTCCAACCCTAGCTGTTCAAAAAGATTTTAATGTATTTCAAGGCATTGCAAGTTATTTCTAGATTTACGCCAGCCTGCAAGCTCCACGGTGAGGTATGTGGTTATGGCACTCAAATTCCAACTATGATTTGGTTCTTATACAAGACTGAATTATTAACTAGTAGTGCTGCTAAGTACCAAGTTTCTGGCAAACTTGAGGTTAAATTTATTCTTGTTTGATTCATTTTTATGATGACTGACTGATCGATGAGCTGCTAAGGTATAATATTGTTGGCACCCAAAAATGGTCCAAGGAGAATCATGATGAAAATCTCGGGACTTAGCCGATTCAGGGGTCCAACAGCGCCTGAGTGCACCGACGCCGGCACCGGCGCGTCCCGTCACCTCCGTAGCGACCGGTCAGCGACCCGGTGTCGGCGTCCGTCACGCTGGCGCACGGTCGGGTCGGCCGCACCGCTTTTCGCTGCCGACCGGACGCAGCCACCGGGCGCGTCCGGTCAGCCCACCAGCGCCGTCCGGCCACGTCTGGTGCGCGCCAAGACGCGTTTTCGATCGGTTCCAGACCTTACTGGAACCGACCGGACGCAGACCACCGGTGCGTCCGGTGGCACTGTGCCGAGCGTCCGGTCAGCCCGACGCAGGCCGATCCGTCTGACGCGACCGAACCGATTTGTTTCCAATCGTGTTTAGGTCGGTTTTTGATGTTTGGAAACGTCCCGGACGCCTTCCTAAAAGGATAAGACCACCCTCCCCTATATAATGAAGGGGTTCATGGCCGATTTGATCCCATCTATCACAAATCGTCACATTACCAATTCCAAACCCTAATTTTGTCTCTTCCAACCCTATACCCTGCTGTTCGACGACGAGCTCGACGTTCTTCGCCGGCGTTCTAGGCGGCCTTGCTGGTCCTAGGGCATCCCTCGCGTGCGTCCTCCCGACGGGTCTTCCCGGAGGTGCGTTCGGAGGTTCTTCCAGCCATCACCGAGCTCCACATCGGCCCTAGCGATCCCTTGATCGTTCGTGGCCGGTCACGCTGCGGTGCTTGCTGCTACTAGGTTGTTTGCAACCTTCGTGGGCGTCCAAGGCCCTCCCGGTGTGTTTGGTGCGAAGCCCTAACTTCGTGTCAACATACTTTTTGGCGACTCCGCTGGGGAAGACATGGCGTCAACTCCAGTACGATCTCGACGCTAGCGCCATGGCCCCAGGTGATGATGCTAGCAAGAACAAGGCGGAGATTTCCCAAGACAACATACGGCGTCCCGAGTCCGTGGAGGAGCTACCTGAAGAATTGAAGAAGAAGCTCCAGGACAAGATCGATGCCGTTCAAAAGGCCTTCTTCAAGAGTTGCTGCAAGGATAGGCAAGATCGCGTGACCCAGTACACCGACCCTGTCTATGGTGAAGCACCTGCGCCTACAACATCATCAGAGGTAATTCCCGTTGACCGTCAACAACCTATTTACGATGATGTTCCTCTTACATATGATGGTATTGCTAGTATGCTTTTAGATCAAAAAACTACTTTGGTAGATATAATTCAAGGTCTTACTAGCAATTTAGATACTCGTTTGAAAGTTATAGAAGGAACTTCAACCGATAACTCACAATCGGGTGTAGTACCTCAACCATCTGTAGTATCACCATCAGTGGTGGCGCCACAAATTGCGCCTCAATATCAGCCTGGTATGCCTCTGGATATGGTTCCGCATGCTAATCAACCACAATCGGCTCCTATAGCCTCTGCCATTAGAACCGGTACCGGTGGAGCTAGCACATCTACAGGCAACCGATGATCGGCTCAAATAAGAACCGATCATGAGGCGTCTAGGAATTCGGGAGTGCATATGCCTTTGCCAAATCTGGCAGGAGGGCAAACTATGCCACTACGGAATCCTAACCCCAATCCTTTGCATAATTCGGGGGTGCATGTTCCATTACCACATCCCACAGGGGGGCAAACTATGCCCTTGCCACCACCGAATACTATGCATGGTCAAAATATAAATGCAGGAAACACAGCGATTCCCAATAGCATAGATGCTTTGTTGGCTCAGTTCAAAGAGGAGTTCTCCAGTGTCCGTGGAGAAAAGTTTGGGAATTCGACTTGATTCCGTCAATACCGCCTACCAAAAACCGTACCCTTCCTCTCTTGATTACCTAGAGGCACCATCTGGGTGGAAGGTACCTGATTTTCAAAAGTTTAGTGGTAGTGATGGTAAAACTACAATGGAACATGTTAGTATGTATCTTGCACAACTAGGAACTGCTAGTACTAGAGATTACATGAAAATTCGCAATTTTCCTTTATCACTTACTGGTACAGCTTTTTCATGGTTTTCATCTTTACCTGCTTGTTCCATTCATTCTTGGGCTGATTTAGAAGAAAAGTTTCATGCTCATTTTTATTCGAGTCCAAGAAACTAGATTGTCCCATCTTGCATGCATTAAACAAGGGCGTGATGAGCTTGTCTTAGATTTCTTTAAAAGATATAGAGAAATTAGAAGCCGTTGTTTTAATGTGCAAATTTCTAAAAGGGACTTAGTTGATTTTGCTTTTGCCGGGCTTAGATCTAACATTAAAGAAAAGCTTGAGTTTCAGCAATTTGCTAATCTTAACCAGCCGATTGAGAGGGCCGTTTCTGTTGAATCGCGCCTTAAAGATTCTCGTGACAACAATTATCGCTCTCATCGGGCCAATGTGCACACACTCGATGGTTATTCTTCATCGGACGATGAGAGCGAAGAGGTGTTGGCTACTGAAATTAAGTGGCCAGCTGAGAACAAACAAGTAACTTGCCCTTCTCTCAAACCGATTAGTAAGAATCAGAATGAGAAAATAAAGTTTACTTTTGATGTATCTAAATGTGACCGAATCTTCGATGAATTGTTGAAAATTGGTATCATTAAGATAAATTATGTTGTGTCTTCTGCAGATGTCTTGAAACAAATGGGCTTTTTGCAAGTTTCATAATTCTTATTCTCATGCAACTAACGATTGCAATGTCTTTCGTCGGGCAGTACAATCGGGCGCTTAATGAGGGCCGATTAACTCTTACCGACATGCAGCTAGACAAGAACCCTTTTCCAGCTCATGTGAAGGTGGTTGAAGCTAGCAAGCCCGAAGACAAGACTTCTGAGGCTAAGAAGCTTGAAGCCAAGGCTCCTGCCATCTTGATCCGTCCTGAGCAAGCTGCTACTACTCAAGGCAAGAACGTGATCATTGGTGAGCCACGCCCCGTACCGAATGTTTCTAACAATTCGGGACGGCAAGTATTGGCTGAAAGGGATGAAGAAGGCAAGACAAAGATCACCATTGTGGCAAGTTCGGCGCAAGCATTGCGACGTCAAGCTTGGCTAGATGGTCTTGCGGCGCAGGGGAGACCAGCTAGGCCGGTCGGTCCAATCGCCAAGAAGATCAAGCCCTAGCATCCACCAAGCCGCTTGAACCAACTAATTCAGTCGGCTCAGCCGGTCCTGAGGGTCCTAGCTCCCTTACTTCTTGTGTACAGGTGTTGAGATCTTTCGTTCCACAAAAGCCGGAGGTGGGAGTATGGAAGACTAACGAACCAAAAGCTAAGAAGCATATCAAGCCCCAGTGCACATTTGATAGGCTTTTGGCGAAGTACAAGCAGACAAGGACGATTCCAAGAATCGGCCGGTAAAAAAAAGAGAGTCTACGCCTCCCAAGCGTGATGAAGAGAGGAACAAGCAAATGGCTATGACTCCTTCAAATGGTGCATCTTCTTCACAGGATGTTCGTCCAAGATTCACTCGTTGGGGACCACCAGTAACACCAATGGCGCCATCACCGGTAATACCTCAATGGGGACTGAAGGGAGTATTTGTTCCTCATCCTTCGGGTCCCGTGAAGGAAGGAGACGCTGCAAACATGGCCAAGCCTACTGTCTTTAGCCGATTGGGTCCACAATCGAGCTCTAGCGGTACGAAGAAGAAGGAACTGCTTACATCTCGGGAACTCACGCTTGAGCAATCAGGGAAGGCGCCTATGAAGCAGGTGAATGTCCCAAAGAAGATGGAAGTGGTTGTGCAGCCTGCTCCAGTTGCTACTCCTCCACCTTCTATTATTATCGGGTCGGTGTCAGCTCCTATTGTTAATGACAACGAACCGATTGTAATTGGAGGGCAAGAGCCTTCGAAGGATAATCAAGATCAAGTCATGGAGGAAGTTGCTGAAGTTCAAGACAAAGGCAGAAGCCCGTTGATCCTCGCTACCGGCAGCCCAAGTGGTGTCCGATTGATCTCGATAAAACTCAAAAGAGGAAGCTTCAGCGGGCAAGGCAAAAGATGCTCAAGCGCATGGCTGCTGCACAGGGGCAGGGACCTATCTTGCTAGAAATTATCCAAGAGATCAAGAAGAAGGAGGCTGAGATGGTTGCTGCTGCCAAAAGGACGACCAAGCCGATTGCTAAATCGGTTAAGTCAATTGTAGTTCAAGAGCAGCCGTCCAAGCCTGTGGATGAAGCGCCCAAGCCAAATGTTGATCTTCTGGCACTTCTAACAGGTGGGACAGCCAAGATAGCTGAGCAAGTTACTAATTCAACCAAGCCGGTTGATGGGGCTGCTATTGCCCAACCTTCGGATTTACCGACTTCCGAGCCGGTTCAACCGATTGTTTCTGATGCTCCTACAGGCGCAACTGAGGACTTTGCTGCTACTATTGCTGCCATGGTTGGCATTGAAGCACCCACCGAAGCTGATGAAGAGATGGTGGATTATGAGTCTTCGCCGAAGCGTGCTGAGATGAACACCATATTTCTTTCTGCCGATTATTATGTGATCGAGCAGGGAGAGGATGAGGTGGCTGCTGCAGAATTGGCTTTTGGGGTTCAAGATGCTATATTCAAGAAGCCCGTTGTGCCTATGAGACATCTCAAGCCATTGCATGTGAGGGGACACATTAATGGGAAACCAGTCCGCAACATGCTGGTGGATAGTGGCGCGGTTGTCAATCTTATGCCCTATTCACTATTCAAGAAACTTGGTGGCAAGGAGGAGGAGCTGATCCAGACCAACATGACCATCACCGGCGTAGGAGGGACCGCACCAATTCCTTCCAAAGGGATCGCCAACCTGGAGCTAACTGTTGGGAGCAAGACCATGCCTACCGCATTCTTCATTGCTGATGTGGAAGGTAGCTATGACCTCATACTCGGTCCGGATTGGATTCACGCCAATCCTTGTGTTCCTTCGAGCTTGCACCAATTCCTCATCCAATGGGTGGAAGATGCCGTAGAGATCGTTCATGCGGATAATTCGGTTGAAATTGCTACAGCCGATGTTGCGCCTGAGGGGTCTGGATTCGCTTGTCTTTCAGGAAGAGACTTATCCAACTATCAGTACATTAGCTATGATGAGCGTGGATTTGTACCTGTGACATTGAAGCCGACGAATAATCAGCTCAATATTCTTATATAAATTGTTTCTTAATGGAAGACAAACTTCAATGGTTAAAACATAGACTTGAGCATTATCGGGCTGAAAAGACCGATTCTTGTGAAGCTATTGATGACTTTGATGAGCTCAATAAGTTGGGCCAAGGTTTCACGTCGGCCAACCCTTTAGAACAAGTTGATATTGGGGATGGTTCTGTGCCACGGCCGACCTATGTGAATGCAAACTTGGATGCCGATTATAAATCTAAATTAATCGCGCTTCTCAAGGAATATGTTGATTGCTTTGCATGGGATTACACGGAGATGCCCGGGTTAAGCCGAGATCTTGTTGAGCATCGGCTTTCCATCAAAAAGGGATTTAGGCCATTCAAGCAACCGCGAAGAAACTTCAATTCGGCCATCCATGACCGAATCAAGGAGGAGATTAATCGGTTGCTCAAGGCAGATTTTATCTGCCCATGCAGGTATGCGGAGTGGGTCTCTAATATTGTTCCAGTCGAGAAGAAAGACACCGGGAAGATAAGAGTTTGTATTGACTTCAGAGATTTAAATAGAGCCACTCCCAAAGATGAATATTCTATGCCTATTGCTGACATGTTGATTAATGATGCATCGGGGCACAAAGTTATTAGCTTTCTTGATGGTAATGCTGGTTATAATCAAATCTTTATGGCTGAAGAAGATACATCCAAGACTGCTTTTATTTGTCCCGGATTTGTCGGTTTGTTTGAGTGGATTGTCATGACTTTTGGGCTCAAGAATGCGGGCGCCACTTATCAAAGAGCTATGAATCTTATCTTTCATGATCTCATTGGAGTAATTATGGAGGTATACATTGATGATGTGGTGATTAAATCGGCTTCACATGATCCTCATTTAGCCGATTTGGCGTCTTGCTTTTGAGAGGATGCGTTTCTATGGTTTGAAGATGAATCCGCTCAAGTGTGCTTTTGGAGTGTTAGCTGGGAAGTTTCTCGGATTTATTATTCATGAGAAGGGCATAGAGATTGATCCCAAAAGGATAGAGAAGATCAAGGCAGTTCAAGCACCTAAATGTAAAAAGGATTTGCAAAAGTTCTTAGGCAAAGTGAACTACTTGAGAAGATTTATTGCTAACTTGTCCGGAAAGATTATTGCTTTCACCCCTATACTTAAGTTGAAGAATGAAGGTGATTTTACCTGGGGGGCAAGCCAACAATTTGCATTTGACAAGATAAAGGAATATTTGTGTAACGTCCCGCCTCTTCGAGGCCGGGCCCGCTACATCGGATGCTCTCTAAGGATCAAGATCGTCCCTCACGCACCAACACCGGTCTTTTTCTCAAGCACTTTGTGTTCACTCATGCGCACCCGAAAGGACTTCCCGATCGGTCACCCATCGCTCCAAGCCAAGCACGCTTAACTTTAGAGTTTTTAGGAGATGGGCTTCCGGAAAAGAAGTTGTAACTTGTTGGTATGAGTATTCTATCAACCTTATTAAGCCCTGGGCCGGGGTGTCACATACTCACCCCTTTAGGAGACCGACGTCCTCGTCGGTCAACCCCAGGTCAGGAACGTCCCCTCTTGGCCACGTCCGTGTGTCCAGTGCCAGCGCATGTGTCATGCTGTGTGACCACGCTGGATCCACACCAGTCATGCACACCATGCCTGCGCAACTGACACATGCGCCCGTGAAACCACAACGGTCGGCTCTGATACCATTTGTAACGTCCCGCCTCTTCAAGGCCGGGCCCGCTTACATCTGACAGCTCTCTAAGGATCAAGACTGTCCTCACAGACCAACACCGATCTTTTCTGCGCACTTTGTGCTCACTCATGCGCACCCGGGAAGGACTTTCTGGTCGATCACCCATCGCTCCAAGCCAAGCACGCTTAACTTTGGAGTTTTTAGGAGATGGGTTTTCGAAAAAGAAGTTGCAACTTGTTGGTATGAGTATTCTATCAACCTTATTAAGCCCTGGGCCGGGGTGTCACAATTTGTCTTCACCACCTGTTATTCGTGCACCTAGAAGGGGAGTACCTTTCCGATTGTATATCGCTGCCGAAGATAAGGTGATTGGGGCTGTTCTTACTCAAGAAGATGAAGGAAAGGAGTATGTTATCGCCTATCTTAGTCGTCGTCTTCTTGATCCCGAGACAAGGTATGCCCATATTGAAAAATTATGCCTATCACTATATTTTGCTTGCTCCAAGATGAGACATTATCTTTTATCAAGCACATGTGTAGTAGCATGCCAGGCCGATGTAATCAAACATATGTTGTTTCGGCCAATCCTTTCTGGAAGGGTGGGCAAATGGGCATACGCTTTAATTGAATATGACTTGACTTTTGAGCCATTGAAGATTTTAAAGGGTCAAGTTCTTGTTGATTTTATGGTTGAGCATAGTATAAATCTGGATTGTGAGGTGGATTATATCACTTCTACCCCATGGCGTTTGTATTTTGATGGATCGGTTTGCAAAGATGGTGCCGGTGTTGGTATTGTTCTTGTTAATCATCTTGGTGCTGAAATTCCAATGTCAAGTCGATTGAGTTTAAATGTACTAACAACCAAACCGAATATGAAGCTCTTTTATTCGGGTTGATCATGTTAGATGCTTTGGGGGTTGATCATGTGGAAGCATTTGGTGATTCATTACTTGTAGTGCAGCAAGTATCCGGTGAATGTCAATGTTTAGATGGATCACTTCGTGCTCGCCTCAATGCTTGCCTTGATTTAATTGGTAAATTTACGTAATTCAAGATTCAAAGATATTCCAAGAGAAGAAAATCATACGGCTAATCTGGCGGCTCAACAAGCTTCCGGTTATATAAAAGAAGGAGATCGTTTGCATATTAAGTATGTGCAAAGAGCAAACTTGCTTGCTCAAAATGCAATCGGCTTTGAGGTAAAAGATAAATATTTTCATTTGCAACATTTGCCGATGCATGAAAGTTTGTTTGTTTCAGATTCTAGTAAAAAATTCGGTTTAACCAAAATTAATTGGACAAACCGATGTTACTTATGATTTGGGACAACAAAGTAGAATTCTTTAAATCGGTCTATTTCTGTTTTAGACAATGGTAGCACCGATTTAGAAGATTGGAGAACTCCTCTCATGACATTCTTGCAGGATCCTAGCACTAAGGTTGATAAAAATGTTCGGCGGCTTGCTTTCAAGTATACATTGCATAATGGTGAGCTTTATAGGAGGACTGCCGAAGACTTGTTGCTAAAGTGTCTAGGGACTGATCAAGCAAGAGTGGCAATGGGAGAAGTACATGAAGGCATTTGTGGTACGCATCAATCGGCTCCGAAGATGAAGTGGCTGCTAAGGAGGGCTGGTTTTTATTGGCCTACTATGATGGCCGATTGCTTTCGCTACTATAAAGGTTGTGAAGAGTGTCAACGGTTTGGAAATATTCAGCTAGTGCCGGCTGCTATGCTTCATCCTATAATCAAACCGTTGCCTTTCCGTGGTTGGGGGTTTGGATTTCATTGAGCGTATTCATCCTCCATCTTCGAAGGGGCATAAGTTCATCTTGGTTGCTACCGACTACTTTACTAAATGGTCGGAAGCAGTTCCATTGAAGAACATGACACATAAGGAGGTAATTGAGTTTATCACCGAGCATATTGTCCATAGATTCGGCATTCCACAAACATTAACTACGTATCAAGGAATGTCATTTATGGCGAAAAGAAGTAAAGGAGTTTGCCGAATCATATAAGATTAAGATGCTCAATCCATCTCCATATTATGCTCAAGCCAATGGACAAGCGGAATCAACTAACAAGACTTTGATCAAGCTTATCAAAAAGAAAATAGAAGAACATCCAAGAAGGTGGCATGAAGTTTTGTCAGAAGCTTTGTGGGCTCATCGCATATCAAGGCATGGTGCAACTAAGGTCACTCCTTATGAGCTGGTATATGGTCAAGAATCGGTGTTACCCGTTGAAGTAAATTTGGATGCATATAGATTTGCTAAGCAAAATGATCTATCTCCTAGTATGTATCATAATTTGATGATGGACAACATCGATGAGGTAACCGACAAAAGGTTACAAGCTCTAAAGGAAATTGAGAATGATAAAGCCCGTGTTGCAAGAGCCTACAACAAGAAAGTCAAGAGCAAATCATTCCAAATCGGTGATTTAGTTTGGCAAACTATATTACCGATAGGGTCGAAGAGCAATCGGTTTGGCAAGTGGTCACCTAATTGGAAAGGCCCTTTCAAAGTGGTCAAAGTGATATTTGGAAACTCCTATGTGCTTGAGTCAACAAATGATGGAAAACGCCAAGATAAGGCGATTAACGGGAGGTATTTGAAAAAGTATTTCCCTAGTGTTTGGCAAGAGGCCTAGTGCTCTCCAAACAATGGCCGATGCATGCATCGCCCTTAGAACAAAAATGGCCGATATCCAATATCGCCCTTAGTCACCGGACAACCGATACGATGGGCATTCGTGTTGTTTAGTTTATCTTGTTTTCGAGGATCGTGCATCTCTCACCAAAAAACAGGGGGGGCATATGTTGGCACCCAAAAATGGTCCAAGGAGAATCATGATGAAAATCTCGGGACTTAGCCGATTCGGGGTCCAACAGCGCCTGAGGAGTGCCGGGGCGCCGGGCACGGCGCGTCCGTCACCTCCCTAGCGACCGGCCAGCGGCCGGTGTCAACGCCCGGTCCTAGCGGGCGCCGCAGGTCGGCCGCGCAGACCGCTCGCTTGCCGACCGGACGTGGGCCACCGGGCGCGTGGCCGGCCAGCCCAAATGCGCGTCCCGGCCATCCAGGTGCGCCAGCCGGCGTTTTGATCGGTTCCGCACCTTATCGAACCGACCGGACGCACCAACCACCGGCAAGGTCCGGTGGCATCGTGCCGAAGGCCCCGGCCAGCCCGACGCAGGCCCAAATCGACACGCGACCCAAACCGATTTGTTTCCAATCGTGTTTAGGTCGGTTTTTGATGTTTGGAAACGCCCCAGACGCCTTCCTAAAAGGATAAGACCACCCTCCCCTATATAATGAAGGAGTTCATGGCCGATTTGATCCCATCTATCACAAATCGTCACATTACCAATTTCAAACCCTAATTTTGTCTCTTCCAACCCTATACCCCTGCTGTTTCGATGACGAGCTCGGCGTTCTTCGCCGGCGTTCTAGGCGGCCTTGCTGGTCCTAGGGCATCCCTCGCGTCGTCCTCCCGACGGGTCTTCCCGGAGGTGCGTTCGGAGGTTCTTCCAGCCATCACCGAGCTCCACATCGGCCCTAGCGATCCCTTGATCGTTCGTGGCCGGTCACGTTGCGGTGCTTGCTGCTACTAGGTTGTTTGCAATATTCGTGGGCGTCCAAGGCCCTCCCCGTGTGTTTGGTGCGAAGCCCTAACTTCGTGTCAACAAATATCTTTAGAGTTCTTATGATGAAAGTCTTTGCGGACATTTTGACAGCTTGCCTGAAGATCTCGAAAGACATGTTTAAGGGATTAGGCAAATTTTAATTTTATGGTTAATGCAAGAAATAACTTAATTATGCCGTGGTATGCATAAGTGTATATCAGATTGTATACATGGTCATATATGAAGGTTGAACTTTGGAAAACAAAATGTATTGCCGTTTTGGTTATTTCCATGTGCATCATGAAATGAAGCCGTAAGCGTTAGTGCGGCACTATACTAGTTTCTGTTTAATCATTCTATTTGCGTAATAAATACCAACGGTCTTCATCTTGGTAGCTCTCGCCGGATGCTCCGCTCGAGTTCGTCCTCCTTGAGGCCGATGACCTTGCCCACCTGCCTGCAGTTCTTTAAAAGCACGAACGTCGGATACGCTCCCTCCACTCCGCAAAGCGCTGCCAAAAACTGCACGGTTGCAATATAATCACGCGCGTTCGCTTCCAAATTAATGATGCATGCATGGAATCATCGTAGTACAGTGTAATGGTTGTGTCTGTACCTCGAAGTTTTGGACCTCCAACTTGCGGAAGTCGGCCTTGGCTTTATACAGCTTGGCAAGTTTCTCAAAGGTTTTGTCCATAACCTTGCACAGTGTGGAATTCTTGTCGTAGAACTCATACACCAACTAGATTATTTCAAACATTAGAGTGTTCTATCTACTCGACAGGTCGAGTCTCAAAAAAGAAAAAAACTTTAGAGATCCTTTTAAAGACAAAAAAAGAACTATATTACTCGTATAGATTATAACTGGTACATGTTATAAACATTCTATAATATCCACACGATCCAGAAACTGATTTCACCTCCAAACTGTGAAAAGCAACTATATTGAGCTAGGTTAGGTACGTATATACGTACCAGCTTGTTGTATGGAGCAGCCATGTCCCAATCCGATTCCCATTCATTCATATCTTTGATCTCGAGCACACGGCCAGAGCTATCCTGACGGGCCGGGCTGGAGTAAGGCTTCCTCGACATCGCATAATTGAAGGAGTTATCAGTTGATATAACTATATTAACTTCAGGATAACGTCCCCCTACATATAATTAAACAAATTCAAGGAAGTGGTGGGGTATTAAAAATTGCTGGAATGTAAGAAAGTTTTTTGTGTTTTTTCCTATGGGTTTCATCTCTAGCCTACCCTAACTAGCTTGGGACAAAAAACTAAAGATTATTGTTGTTGTTTGTAAGAAAGTTTTTTGTGTGCAGTGTGTGGATAAATCAGCATGAAGCACATGTGAATCTGAGATCTCTGCGCGCACATCATCGTTTATTTCCGTTAGCCTAATCGATCGGATCAAGAAAGGAAGGAAGGAAAGAAGGAAGGTGGAGCAGAGAGCATACCATCGCTAGGTTGGCGTCCTGTCTGTGCCAACCACCTCCGAATCCTCGTCGAAAACAACCACCACTTTCCTTCGTAGTATTCATAGTACTTGTCCCGGCTATCCATGTTGGACGTACTAGGAGGGTTGAGCTCGTAGGGAAGAGTTAGGGCCTCTTCGGGACACTTTCTATCTCACTTCAACAAATTGGCTCCTTGCTATAGTATAGATGCAGTGTAGTTGGAGCTCAAGACAGATAACACCAAATGGCCATAAGACAGTGAAAGGTGATGGACGGTATATAGTGGGTCGGGCATCAAAAAAAAGAAAGAGACCTAATGGAATGAACGGCCTGTGGGGTGTGTGTGTGTCTTTAAAGATTCCGACTCCACTCGTTTAGAAGAGAAGAATGCCCAATTCCACACTCACACTACTTTTGAAGTTATGACGTGCGGAGACGTTTGGAGGGTCCACAAGTTTAGTTAACTAGAAGGATTACCCTGCGTTGCCAGGTATGAAAATAGGAATTTACAGAGGTTTCAATTTTACCCAAGAAGAATTTTTATTAGGGAATTTAAGGTTATGATTTAGATGATTAGTTTGAAGTTAGTTTAGGTACCATATTTGAAGGGGAAGAATAGATGTGATGAGATATTCCTAATGATAAAATATGCAGTAAATCAACGATTTAATTTGTGAATGATGTTACCAAATCTATCGTAATAATCTATCAGCTTAATACATGTCGCTATAGTTCATATTATATTATTTTGCCACAAAGATACAACACACCATTGCCTCGTCCGAATCATTGGCGTGGAGTTGATTAGAAAAGGGAAAAAAGAGAGAGAATGTACAGCCAGATCGGAAGGGCTCAGGATAAGAAATTTCTCCACATCCCTCCGCTATAGTTACGACGACTCCGCCTCCCTCCGTCTCCTCCCCATCCGCATCTTCTCTGCCTTCCGTCCATCCGGCTCGAGCTCGTCGAGCGCATGCCAGGCTGCGCCACCCCGTCCGTGCTGCGCGCCAAGACGGCCCGCGGCCCTGTCACGAGCTCGTTGACTCGTCCCGCGCTATCGTGGCCGCGGCCGAGGCCTGCCGCGCGGTCGTCCGCCTTGAGGCACCACCCGAGCCTGTAGGTGGTGGCGGGGGAGGTCGGTGGAGGAGCTCCCCATGGCCGGGCTGGTGCCGAGCTCCTCCATCGGCGCCCCTTCTCCATCAGGCGCGAGGGGCCATGGAGGCGGGCTCCTCCATGGTCTGCGAGATCGAGCTCCCCATGGCGCACCACCACCACCACGCGGCGGCGGTGGCGGTCACGGCCACGGCCACCGCGCACCTAGACGCGTCCGCTGCCGCCAGGCTCGTTCCTGCCACGGGAGCCCGCATCGGATGGGGAGGAGGTTGGCCCTGGTCCGGCCATGGGGATGGACGCCGGCGGGACGTTCTCGTCGCGTCGCTTGGCTGCAGAGGAGGAGGAGGCGCAGGAGGAGGTGCCTATGCGACGTGTGTGGGGCGGCTGCTGCGAGGAGGCGGCATCGAGGAGGGGCTCTTATTGGTTTTGCAGGTGGAGGCGGATGGTCAGAAGGGGGCGGATGTCGCACGATGACGGCAAGGCGAGGGGACGCGCGGCGACGCTCGACCTGCAGGTGGAGGCGGGCGGTCGGAACTGGAGCGGACGGGGTGGAGACTTATGCCAAGAGGCATTGCTAACCACGAACTGAAACAGAAACTTCTAACCATGTGTTTGGTTGGAGAGCCGGATGAGCCGGGTTGGAGTGGACCCGTTTCTAGGGCTGTTTGGATGGAAAACTGAGGGGTTGGGTTGGCTCCAGAGGAGGATATTCCCCTCTAGATGCGGGTTCGCTCCGTCCCTCAAAATCTCGCAGACAGAGCGAACCCGCTCGGGTTCCGTCGCTCTTGTGCTCCGTCTTATCTCCGTCCGTCGCGCGCCTCCGCCACGTCCCCGTCCCTCGCGGGCCTCCGCCACGAGCTCATCCTCGTCGCACGCGGGCGAGGTCGCCTCGGCCGCGGCCGCAGCGGGCTGCCACGCCATGGATGCGCCGGAGCCCGCCTCGCTCCCGCGAGCGCGCATGGAGGAAGAAGAAGGGCCCGCGGCCTCGGCTGCGCTGGAGGAACGAGGAGGGTCGGAGACCTCGGTGGCGGCGGGCGGCCTCGTCGGCGGCAGGCCGCGGTGCGGCGGCGGCGCGCGCGTCGCTGGGGTCATTCCCGTCACCGCACTCTCTCCCACCGCCTCGACGTCCGCCCGCGCACCGCCACCAGTTCGCGCGCCAGGGCCGGCTGCCAGGTGCGGCCACGCGCAGCGTCCAGGGTACCGCCGGCCGCCTCCCTCCATCCGTCCGTGGCAGCAGGCCGCAGCCACTCGCGGGTCTCCGTCGTCTCTGCGCGACGCGAGGAAGTAGGATAGTGAAAACACAATTTGATTTCACTTTCAGGGTTACTTAGGTAAAAGTGCCAGAGAGGGAAGTTTTCTATTTAAGGCTTGCTAGATTTTTTTAATAATCTAGGGACCCCGATGCAAAGTGCTCCACAGATCCAGTCGCCAACCGAGGAACGAAGAAGATGAGGTGCCGGGTATGACATGTGGGGCCCAATAACGGTGTCAAAACTGCCATCCATTCCATATCCTCGTCCCTCCAACCAAACAGAAAACAGAATGGAACCAACCCAAACTCAAACCTGCCAACCAAACATGAGAAAGGTTGGAGCCATCCCTAAAAAACGAGGGTTGGAGCCAACCCAACCCACCAATCCCGCAACCAAAACACACGGTAAATAAAACCCCCAGTGGGGATACTCATATAGGTGTAGTAGATTAAACAAGTTTAGTTTCATGTGTTCACACAGTCACACTGGTGCCTGTGAGACTGGCCGGCAGGGTGCGAGCCAGGCTGACGACGAGCCTGTAGCCGAACTAATCGCTGGTACTTTTGATTTATGGATTCCAGATCTGTTGTAATTTGTCTTCTTTTTCTTATTTTCTTCCTTTCTTTCTTCGTTTCTTTAGCTGCGCCTTTTTGTTTTCCCTGTTGTGTTCTTCTATACTTTGTTATATTCTTTTCAACAAATAAAATGGTTTTAGGTGCTCTGCCCCTCAGTTTCATAAAAAACTAATTGCGCCCTAATTGTCCGCTCTCCGCTCTACAATCCTCTCCGTTTTTCTTCCACTGCTCTGTATTAGGCGATGGATCCTGACTCCAGAGGCTCGCGTCGCAAGTGGAGGGCCGATTGGCCGAACAGGTGTACTCCTCAGTCCCTAAACATTTATCATTTTTTTTTTTTACTCCCGTGAAATAATTTTAACTAAATATATATTAGAAATATTAATATCATTAGAAAGATATTGAACCTCGTTATTTTAATAATTTTGTTTAGAGATACTGTGGTGGTCGCCTACCACGGTCACGATGAATCGCATCTAATGTGTTACGATGCGATGGCCTAGCTCAAGGATAGTGACGCGACGATTTATTTATACTGTTCGGGGTTATCGAACACCCTAGTCCAGTGTGTGGCACTATCGGAGCTCAAAGGTCTCGTATTGGGGCAAGTACAAGCGGGCGAGAGGGAGATGAGCTCCCAAGTCTCGGTGTGATGAGCGGAATCGAACAGTGAAGGCGTGTGCTTTCGTGTGCAAGAGAGCTTGCCCTTTCTAGTGGCCGAGCCCTCCCTTTTATAGTAGCAAGGGGAGCTCACGGGAGCGCCCGAGTGAGGGACTTAAGAGTAGAAGGAACGCAAGTTTTTGGGGGTGAAGAGGAAGAGTTATCCCGCAATGTCGGGCACGGCGGGCTGTGGGCGGACGCCGCGGCGGGGCGATACGCCACGTGCCCCTCTACTCCTGCCGGGCATGCTCGGCGGTCGGCCGTAGAGTAGAATAGGGCGGCTCCATATCCCGATCGTAGCCTGCATGCGACGAGCTCGGGCGCTCATCGTCGGTCGCGTGAAGGACGGTGAGCTCTCATCCCGCCGTCGCCGTTATTGTGTGTCCTCCCGCCGTCGCCGCACGCCGGTGCCCTGCGGGCGAGGTCGATTGGCGCCGCCCGCCGCTTTAAATGCTTGTACTTGGGTCCGCGGGAAAAGCGTGTGGCCGGAGGCTCGACATAGTAATTTCGACCGTCCGGGTCGAGGTCATCCTTGTCGTGTGGTTGTCTTTGCTTGTCGTCGTTCGGGCGTGGTCGGACACCCCATACCGCGTCTTCGTCGTCGGCGATCTCGCGCGTCGAGACGGGATCTGGTCGTGGGTTGCGGGCCGCCGCGTAGCTGCGGATTCCCCGATCCTCCGTGCGCCCTTGGATTTGGTGCTTAGGGAACTTATTCGAGACGGGAAAGAGCTCGTCGCTGTGGGGGCTTCGTCGTATCCTCGCGCTCCATAGGGAGCTCGTTCGAGGCGGAAGTCTTCCCCGAGAACGAGCTCGAGCTCGTCCCGAGACCCTTTTTCTTCCACGGGTTCTCACTCGGCGCGGACGCTTCGGCCGGGTCTCGGACTTTGTCGCGGGCAAGGTGCGGCGCGCCCTCCTCCTAATGGTCTGCCGGGGACGGATTAGGGGTGATCGAGTTGGTCCGAAATATCCGTGTCCCACAGTAGCCCCGTGTGTCGGAGGGGGATCGGACCCCCTGCGCGCTCCTTGCGTTGCCGCCATCGGAGTTAGGGATCAGAGATATTCTGTCGAGGGTGCGCGCGGCCTCACCCGCTGCGGGTGTAGGCCCCCGAGGCTACGGGAGGGGCGTGCGGTCCTGTAGCGAGGCTTGTTCCCAGCAATGTGCTTGTCTTTGTAGCGTGCGCTTCGGGCCCCTGTAGGGAGGGTGGTGAGCTCGAACCCGACTTTACCACGTAGGCCGAAGTCGAGCGCTCTTGCGAGCTTTAAAGCGGATTTGCCTGAGTGAGGTCCGAGCTTGCGTTCGGGGCGAGCTCGTTCGTTGGGCCAGCTTGTGGGCCAACCTCATATTCCAGAGACTCGTCCTCTATAGTCACCGGGGTCCCATAGGGGCCTCGGCGGCTCGTGCCTCCTCGCCGAGGAGGATGACCAGAGGTCGTTCGCGATCGCTGGCGACTCAAGCGCGACTTGGATGGAGCCCCCGAGTCCCTGAGGACGTTCGGGGAATGGGCCGTCGATGCCGCTCCTCCGTTACGCTCCTTGCTCGGGATGCCTCCCGGCGGCTGTCGAGCTCACGGGGGCCGCCACCTTCGAACCGAGAGAAAAGACTGCGACTTTGTCGTGAGCTCTTCGTTATGCCGTAGGCTTCGAAATAACAGTTGGCGAGCTTGGGGATTTGACCGATTAGCGATGAGCTCGTCGGGCCCTTTACTGCGGTAAAGAGCCGTTGGAAAAAAGTTATCGTTAGGGAATTACCGTTGAGACGGCCGTTGCTATTTGGCGACATTTAAGCCTTCCGTTTTATGCCACGTGGCGAAGCGGGGTGCGGAGGGGTTCGGTGGACGTGGTGGGCCTCCACGGGCGGCCGCGCCGGTGAGTCTGCCTCGAGCTCGTCCTATAAATGGGAAGAGCGGTTCGGGGTTTTCCCCTTCACTTTCCTTTGCCGCCCGCTGCATTCCCTCATTTTCCAGCCCTAGTTCTCGATCTGCCATTGCCGCCGCGCGAGAGAGCTCCCTGCCAGCACCTCCCCGATTCGTTGTTGAGGGCGAGAGATGGGCTCGTGGTCGCCGTCCAAGGTGGCCGACGAAATGCTGCGGGAGTGTGTGGCCTGGTGGCCTTCCGCCGCTGACCGCGGCCCCGGGTGGGTCGTGGGTCTCCAGCGCACGCCACTCCCCGCCCGACGGCTACGTCGTCTCCTTTGCCTCCTTCCACGTCCGGGGGCTTGGCGTGCCGGCGTCGAACTTCTTCCCGGGTCTTTGCCGTGCGTGGGGGGCGAGCCGGTATCTGAACCCCAACGGCCTGCTCCACATCGCGACCTTCACCACCCTCTGCGAGGTGTGGCTGGGGATCGAGCCCGATTGGGGCTTTTCAAGCACTACTTCCACGCCAGGTGGCCTTACGACTCAGACGGCTTGGGGGAACCCGTCCCAATCGGGTGTATCGTCTTTGCGACCTCGGCCAGGGCGTGAAGGGGAAGTACCCACCATCGTCTCGCACGTCGAACACCAGGAGAGACGAATGGTTCTACCTGAAGAATGGACGAGGCCCCCCTTCCGGCGCTTCACCGGCGGCGTGTTCTCGACTCAGGCAAGCTTTGGAGGGAGTCCCCCCCCACGACCATCTGGCTGCACGAGGTCAAGCTCGTTGCTCGGAAAGTGGAGCTCCTTAAGCAAGCAGACCTCACGGAGCCCCTCCTCTACGCCTGGGCCCTGGGGCACGGGGTCGTCCCCTTGAGGCGAAGGGCTCTTCGCCTCTGGGAGATGACCGAAGAGAAGAAGCCTTGGGACGGTACGGCGACCGCGACCCCGCTCCCCGCCGACGAGGTGGAGTGGGTGGTCCGCCGGGGCACCGGGAAGGCCTTCAAGATCCCGACGGAACCCACCGGCATACCGCAGGCGCTGCCGGATGCGACGACGCGGGCGCTGGTGAGTTTATCCCCTCATCTTCTCTCCTTCGAATTGTCTCCGCTTTTTGCAGGGAGTGATTCTTCTCATCTTTTGTAGATTGGCGATGTTCATCTCAGGGCCCCACCTTCCGCCGGCGAGGCCAATCCCTTCCCTGTGCGTTCCGCCGGGAATAGTTCGCCTCGCCGCGGCTGCTGCCGACCAAGATGTCGACCGTGCCGCCGCCGAAGAGTCTTCGAGGGCGCGCGGGCGCTAGCGGGCCGACCCGCGGCACCGGGGCCGAGGGCCCGAGGGCGCCGCCGGGGAAGAGCGGGACGTTCGTCGTCCTGGGTGGCGCCGGCGGCTTCGCTCGTCACGCTCGCGCTCAATCCGCGGCTCTCGGTGGTCGAGGTCAAAGGAAGAGGGCGCCGACGAACACCGCGGCGGAGAAGAAGGTGAAGCGTAGACGCGTGGCGGTCGGGTAAGCGTCCCGAGCCCACCGTTCTGCCGTTGCGCTCGGCGCCACTGGGCCCTCCTCTTCCTTGATGCTAATCCCCGGCCTTCTTGCTGTTTTGCAGACAAAAGGTCAAACCATTGGGAGCTCCCAACCCCTCAAGCGGCCCGTGAACGACCGTGGTGTCGAGCAGCGGCCGGCCCCCCCCTCCATCGTTCAGGCTCGGGTGTGGTCGCCTCCCCAAGCCCCCCGAGGAAGGAGCGAGCCCGGTCCGCGGGGAGTCTTTGCCGCGTCGTCGTCGAGCACCGCCCGGTGACTCAAAGGGCGATGGCGTCATTGGTCAGCTCGTTGGCGCGGCTGGAGGACCTGGTGCTGAAGCCCGCTGTTTGTCGCGTCGAGCGCGTGGAGACGGAGGTGATTGACCTCGGCTCTCCCGAGAAGGAGGTGGAGCGCGAGGATGTTCCTCGGTCCCGAGACCTCGGGTGGCGCCCAGTCCGTCTCGGCGAGGACGAGTCCTCGGCTCTGGCACGGGGCGTGGAGAGGTGCCCCGGATGAGGAGGCACATGACGCGGTCCCAGTGAGCCCCTCACGGGAGACCGCGAAGCGCGAAGGGAGCCGAGATCGCGCGCGACGCGATCATCGATTTGCTCACCCCGCGGAGACCGCGAGGCATGACGAGGAGCCCGGGACGCCGAGTACGCGGGGCACGGACGTGGATGAGCTCGCCGCGGAGACCCTAGTGGTCTCGGAGGGTCCTCCAGGCCGTGCCCACACCGTCCCCCGACGCCGGTGGTGGGCGTCGCGGGGCTGCCGCCCCTAGAGCGCCGGGCACGGAGTCGTCTCTTGGGGGCGTGGTGGCGCTCCAAACGCCTCGCCGGATCCGCGCCGGACATCGTCGGCGCGGGGACGCCCGGAGAGCCCCCCTGGAGGCCGGGCTACGTGCCGGCCGTGCGTCGTTCTGCGCTGTGGTCGGCGGGGACGGCGTCGCTCGCTTTGGCCGCGGCGGAGGTGCGCCGCTTCCAACTGAGAGGGGGCCGGCGTGCCTTCACCACATGATCGGGGTAAGAGATCTAATCGGGCTCATCCCTTGCCTGACCCTGCGCCCGAGGTGCTATGCGTCTTTCTGCAGGACTTGAGGACACGGTTGCTAGCTTCAAGCAGCGTGGTGGAAGCTGGAAGGCGAGATCGAGGGCCTTAGGGGCGTTTGGGCGTAGCCTGGTCTCACGCGGCGAGGGGCTCGACCAGGTGTCTGCCGCGCACCGCGAGCTCCGAAGCGGCGTCGGCGATGTCGCGGAGCACATCCGCGAGGTCCGCGAACACGCCGCCGCCGAGGCTCGGAAGGAGGTCGCCGATGAAGTCCGTCAGACGGAGGCAGCGGCGGTGAAGCGTGAAGAGGAGCTCGTTGCTCGGAGCCGCAGACAGCGCGAGCTCATATAGAAGGAGCTCGACGACCTTCGTCGAGCTTTGGAGGACAGGGAGCTTGAACGCTCAGCGCAGGAGCGTCGAGCTCTGATGCTGGAGAGGGAGCGCGACGCGAAGGGGAAGGCGCTTCAAGACCGTGAAGCCGAGCTGGAAGGTAAGCGCTACTTTCCTAACTCCCTTTCTTCCCTCTTTTTTCCTCTGGGCGCCTAGGCTGATAGGTGGGTGTTTTAGTTTACGACCGCGAAGCCGCCGATGGGTCGATTTTGTTTGGCGCTTCGGAGGCCGAGAGAATTCGGCTCGATGCCGAGAATCTTGCCTTGTGGGAGGAGCGGGAGGAACTTTATCGGGCGTTGGCATGTAAGGAGCTCTTCTTTTTTCTTCCTTTTGATCTCATGAGTTTGACTGTTTTGCTCTTCTTGCAGCCGAGAAGAAGTCGGCGGGGCGCTCGGGAGCTCGAGAAGAAGGACCGAGTCCACTGGCCGCCGCGGAGTCCTCGGCCGACTCACACCCAACTCACGCTAGAGCAGAAGGAGAAGGACCTCAGCAGCGGACGCGCGACCTCGTGGCCGTGTGGAACGTCTTCGGCGGCGGCGAGGAGCTCGGTCCGGGGGCGGCCGAGGGTCTCCCCGGGCGGGCGAACGCTGAGGCCGCGACGAAGAAGGCGGAGCGCGAGCACACCAACCTCGTGCTCGACGTTGAGGGCGTCTGCGAGGCCCTTAGGGTCGAGGAGGTGGAGGGACCGGCGCACCGAAGTGCCAGCCCGGCCGTATAAGGGACAACGCCCGTCGTGCCGCCCATAAGGCGCCGGCCGTGGTCCTTGCCCATTATCCCGAGGTGCGGAAGTCGACCAAGATAGTGGGCAGGGCTGGCTGGCCGGGGAGGGCGTCAAGTGGAAGACATCGTCGCCACCGCGGAGGCCCGCTCGGAGAAGTTGTCGCGGAAGCTCTTCCGGCTCGCCGTCGAAGAGCTCGGGGTGTTCGAGCCTACCGCCGGTGAGGAAGAGGTGGAGACGGGTTCTTCCGACGATGAGGCGGAGGCGAGTTCTTCGAGGATGAGGAGTGAGTGCGCGATAGTTAGGTGGCTCGAGGCGTTTGCCTCTTTTGTTATGGACAAAGTCCCCAAACTCGGGGCAAAGTGTAAAGAAGTAAATGTTGTTTGTTTAAGCTATGAATGACTCATTTTATCTTTCCAGTGTTTGCGCCTTTAGTTATCTCGTAGTTTTCTGAGCTCGCGTTCTGCTTGACTAAGGCAACGAGCTCTTTACTCGTTGGCCGCGGGGGCGCTAGAGCTCGTTGGGCAAGCGCGTTGGACCTTGCCGAGGACGTTGCTCGCAAACTTGTCGAACTCGACGCTTACTGGAAAGATAGGTAATGAGTGCGAGGTCGAGCCGATCGAGCTCTTTTTTGAGTGCTCGTGTTGTTTGCGAAAAAAGAGTTCGTAAAAAGGACGGGGTGTGCGCCCCGTTCCCTGTAGCCCCCGAGCAAGGGCGGGCCTTGCTTTAGGTAAAGGGCAGCCATTGCTTAACGACCGTGAGAGATCAAATGCTTGCACAACTTTTCGCATCGAGGTGTGTCGTTGTTATTTGAATTCGTACAGAAGTGATATTCACAAAATGCGTCTAAGGGTAAAAGCGACGTAGCTGTTCGATGTTCCACGAGTTCGCGAGCTCGCGACCGCGGGAGTCCCGGATCTTGTACGAGCACGGGCGAAGGACTCCGGCGATGGTGAATGGTCCTTCCGGGCGCCGAGTCTGCGTGCTTCTCCTTCGTGCTCTGAACTCGCCGTAGGACTTGGTCGCCGACCCGAAGGCTCGCGCTCGGACGTGGCGGTCGTGGTAGTGGCGCATCGATTTCTTTGGTACTTGGCCAAATCTTGCCGGCGGCGACCTCCGCGGGCTTCTTCGAGCTGATCTGCGAAGCGCCTCGGTGAGGTCTGGTTGCGGCGTCGTTGTACGCTCGGACTCGCGGCGCGCCGTAGTCGAGGTCGGTGGGGAGCACGGCTTCAGAGCCGAAGACGAGGAAGAAGGGGGTCCGTCCCGTGGCTCTGCTTGGAGTAGTCCTGAGGCTCCATATGACTGCGGGGAGCTCGGCAAGCCATCTCCTCCGAATTTTTCTAACCTTTGAAGATTCTTGGCTTCAATCCCTGCAAAAATCAAGCCGTTTGGCATCGCGTTCGACCTGCCCGCTCGTCCTCGGGTGACTGACGGAGGCCCAGTCCACTCGGATGTTGTAGTCGTCACACCAGTCGAGGAAGATCTGGCCGGTGAAGTTGGTGCCGTTGTCAGTGATGATCGAGTTCGGTACGCCGAAGCGGTGGACGATGCCGTCGAAGAACTTGACTGTCTCCTGTGATCTCGTACGCGAGATGGGCATCACCTCGATCCATTTGGTGAACTTGTCGATGGCGACGAGGAGGTGAGTGAAGCCCCCGGGCGATCTCATGAAGGGACCGACCATGTCGAGCCCCCAGACCGCAAAGGGCCAAGTAACAGGGATCGTCTGGAGGGCTGCGCGCCGGGAGATGTGTTTGCTTGGCGAAGGCGGCATCCCTCGCGGCGGCGCACGATCGGTTGGCGTCGGCGATGGCGGTCGGCCAATAGAAGCCTTGGCGGAACGCCTTTGCCAACCAGGCTCGTGGAGCCGCGTGGTGTCCACACTCGCCGGCGTGGATCTCTCTGATGAGGTCGTGCCCTTCCTCAAAGGTGATGCAGCGTTGGAGCACCCCCGACGCGCCCCTTCTGTAGAGCTCGCGCTCGATGATGACGTAGGATTTGCCACGGCGGGCGATGCGCCTGGCTTCTTCCTTCTGCTCGGGAAGTTTGCCGTCCTGTAGCCATGCCAGGATGGGGAGCCGCCAATCGGGTTTCGGGGCTTCTGGTTCCGTGGTGGCGAGTATTTTGGCTTCAACGAGGTTGACCTCTGCGTCGACCTCATCATCGAGCTCGAGCTCGAAAGGTCCTCGGCCTTGGTAGGCGCGAGGGACAAACGGGGGTCCCCGACGGGTCATTAGCGGGTTTGAGCCTTCCCCTTCCCGAGACGGATGGAGGGCATGTACCGGTCGTGTGCGCGAAGACACCGGGTGGGACCTGCAGCCGATCGGAGGCGAGCTTGGCGAGGATGTCGGCGTCCCCGTTGTATTGGCGACGAATGTGCTTGAACTCCAGCCCGTCGAAGCGTTCTTCGAGCTCGCGCACCTTGGCGGAGTACGCAACCATCCTCGGTGCGACGTCAGCCTCCTTTTGTGGCCCGACGGCCACGAGCTTAGAATCCCCCCGATCTCAAGGCGTTTGATGCCGAGCTCGACGGTGATGCGCATGCCGTTGACCAAAGCCTCGTACTCAGCCACGTTGTTGGAGGCGGTGAAGTGAAGCCGGATCGAGTATCTCATGCGCGACGCGTTGCTTGGTGATACGAAGACCGGACCCGCCCCCCGCGACTTTTTCACCGGGCCGCCGGCGATGAGCGCCAGTACTCGACGTCGTCGGGTCTCGGCGGCAGCTGGGTCTCCGATCCGTGCGACGTGTTCGGGGAGAGAACCTGACTTGATGGCGTCCCCGGGGGCGTGCGAGATATCTAATCCCATGAGCTCGACTCCCCACTCCCCGCGATGCGCGCCGGTGGCATCGGGGGCTGCGAATGATCTCACCGAGGAAATTTGGAGACGACGGTGATCGGGTGGGCGTCGAAATAATGCCGTAGCTTGCGGCGCTGATCGAGCGCGTGGGCGAAGCTTCTGGAGCTGTGGATATCGTGACTTTGTGTCGGAGAGGACTTCGCTGACGAAGTAGACCGGTCGTTGCACCCGAAGCGCATGACCTTCTTCCTCTCTTTCCACTATGAGTACGGTGCTCACCACTTGCGGGGTGGCCGCAATGTATAGCAGCATTGGTTCATCTGGCTTGGGCGGAGCGAGTATGGGCGGGTTCGTTAGGAGCTCTTTCAGAGAGTCGAGCGCGGACTGGGCCTCGCTGGTCCAGACGAAGCGCTCTGACTTCTTTAAGAGCCTGTACAACGGAAGACTTCGTTCGCCTAGCCGAGCAATGAATCGCTAAGGGCGCCAGCGCCCGTAAGTCAGCCAGACGCTCTTGACGTTCTTGATGGGGCCCATCTTTGCCGGATGGCTTCGATTTTCTCGGGGTTGGCCTCAATGCCGCGCTCGGACACGATGAAGCCCAGGAGCTTCCCTCGGGGGACTCCAAACACGCATTTTTCGGGATTGAGCTTTACCCCGAACTCGCGAAAAAAACTGCCAAGACTTCTTCGAGGTTGGGGATGAGCTCTCCGTGTGTTTCGTCTTGACTACGATGTCATCGACGATGCCTCCACGCGCTTTCGAGAAGCTCCTTGAAGACTTTCTGCATGCACCTCTGAAAAAGTGGCGCCGGCGTTTTTTAGCCCGAAGGGCATAGTTACGTAGCAGAACGCGCCGAAGGGCATGATGAAGGAGGTAGCGAGCTGATCGAGCTCGCTCATCGCGATTTGATGATAGCCGGAGTAGGCGTCAAGAAAACAGAGCGTCTCGCACCCGGAGGTGGAGTCAACGATTTGGTCGATGCGCGGCAAAGGAAACGGATCCTTTGGGCACGCCTTGTTGAGGCTTGTATAATCAACACACATTCTCCATTTCCCATTCTTCTTCTTAACTAGTACAGGGTTGGCTATCCACTCGGGATGATACACCTCCTTAACGAAGCCCGCCGCTAAGAGCTTATCTATTTCCTCGGCGATTGCCTGCCGCCTGCCGTCGTCAAAACGTCGGAGCCGCTGCTTCACCGGCCGAGAGCCGGGCCTGATGTTTAAGGAGTGCTCGGCGACTTCCCTCGGTATGCCGGCATGTCAGGGTCTCCACGCGAATACGCCGAGGTTCGCGTGGAGAAAGTCGACGAGCTCGCTTCCTATTTAGGGAGAGAGCTCGGCACCGACGCGAACGGTGCGCCCCTCCTCGTCGACCTTCACCGCCTTGGCTTCCCGGTCGGGCTCGAAGGATCTCGCGCCTTCGAGCTCAACGGAAGAGCTCGCCGCTTTCTTTGACACGCCATGCGGCCTTCTTCGTACTCGGCAGAATCCTCTGCAAGCACCCCACGCTAGCATCTCGGGGATGAGCTTCTCACTCGATGAGGGCGTCGGCGCATCGCACCGGCCTCCTTGTCGCAGCTTGAAGGCGCTCAAAGGTGGAGTTGACGGGGTGATCACGCCCTTTGGTCCGGGATCTTGAGAGCTTGAGGTACGTGTAGTTGGGGACGGCCATGAACTTCGCGCCGCGGCCACCCCAAAGAAGGCATGGTAAGCGCTCTTGTACGGGAGCACCTCGAAGGTGAGCACCTCCTTGCGGAAGTTACTCGGGTCGCCGAAAGTGACGGGGAGGTCGATCCGTCCGAGCGGAAACGCCTGCTTCCCCGGCACTACCCCGTGGATAGGGTCTGTGGAGGGTCGGAGCCGGGCCCGCGTGATGCCAAGAGCCTCCATGGTGTCGACGTAGAGGAGGTTGAGGCCGCTCCCACCATCCATCAGCACCTTGCCGAGGCGCTTGGTGCCGACTATGGGATCGACGACGAGAGGGAACCTTCCCGGATGCGGGACATGCACGGGGTGGTCCTTCTTGTCGAAGGTGATCGGGGCCTCGGACCACTTGAGGTAGGAGGGCGCTGCGGGCTCGGTGAAGAGGACCTCGCGTTGCAGGAGCTTCTGGCGGCGCTTGGACTCGTACGCCGGTGGGCCACCGAAGACGACGTTGACGGCGCCGTCCTCAAAGAAGACGTCCTTGTCGCCCGCCTCGCCGTCGAACTCGCCATCATGGTGCTCGTCGCCCGCGGCCTCCCCTTCCCCTGCGCCTGCTACAAACTTTCACAGGAGTCTGCTGTCCCTGAGCTTGTGCTTGACTGGGCCCTCGTGGTTGGGGCAAGGTAGGTCGAGCTTCTTTTCGAAGAAGTCTTTGGGAGCACCGGGCTTCGCGGCCCTGGCGCCCGGCTTCTTCTTTTCAGCGACTGCGACGAAGTCGTCCTCGCCGCGCCGGCGCTTGTTCTTGTTCTTCTTCTTGTTCCGTGAGCTCGAGCCTTCGCCGGCTTCGTCGGCGGCCTTCTCCTTGCCTTTGCCTGTGGCGCCATGGAGGACCGCGGAGATGGCTTCCTCGCCCCCCCGCGTGGTTCGTGGCGGTCGAGGAGGTCCTTCACCGTCTTGGGCTTATGGGTGCCGAGCTCACGGATGAGCGTCTCGCCGGTCGTACCGAAGGTGAAGGCGGTGATGATCTCCCGCATCGGTGGCGTCGGTGAGCTCGTTGCGAGCTTGGAGAGCGCCGGATGATCGCGGGAGGCTCGTTCCTCCGCCGCTTGCAGCTGCGGAGGTCCCACGTGTCGCTCGGGCGCGAGTAGGTCCCCTAAAAGTTGCCAACGAAAACGTCGCGGAGGTCACGCCAGCTGTCGATCATACCTGCGGGCAAGTGCTCGAGCCAAGAACGAGTCGTGTCGGCGAGGTACGGGGGAGGTTACGGATGATGAAGAGCTCGTCGTCGGCTCCCCCGCGACACTGTGAGCGGTAGTCCCTCGAGCCAGACGCTGGGATCCGTCTCTCCGTTGTATTCTGGACGGAGGTTGGGGCGCGAAACGAGGAACGGTGCGTCGTGGACCGGGGGCGAAAAACTCGGGGTCTCCTCCCGTCAGGGGTGGGGCTCCGTCCTCGCGCTCGCCCGGAGCTCGAATGCCCGCGTGGTGAGGGAGCGCGCTCGCCGCCTCTCGACCTCGGGGGCCGGGCTGCGGCTCTGGTCCTCCCGACTATCGTAGCGGCCACCCCTCCTCTTCTGGTAGGACTGGTACGGGCGGTCGTCATCCCGTCGGTCGTCGCGACGGTCGCGAGGCCCTGGCGTCCGGGTGTTTCGCCGGCGCCTCCGCCGCGTCGTCGCCGCGTCGGGTGTCTCGGGCATCGCGGTTTTCCCTACCCATCGCCGTGCATGGACTCGTGGGGACTTTCCCCGGTTCGGCCTGCGGTTGGAGGAGGCCTCGTGCTCGTCCGAAGACGTCTGTGTGACTCGAGCTTCCCTTGTGCTGCTCGAGCTGCCTTCTCGATGAGGGAACGCAGCCGTTGGTGGAGCCTTCGAGCTTCTGGCGCCTCGGGTTCGGGAGCTCCTGGAGGAGCTCGGTGGCCGCCGCGAGGTTCGCGTGTTGCCTTTCGTCCAAAGACGGCGGGAGGTCGTCGGCCTCGTCGATGCGGCGGCGTGCCTCCCGTCCTCGAGCTCGTACTGGTCGGCGGGCCCCCGCCTCCTCAAGGAGGGCGTCGCGTTCCTGCGCGATTTCGCGCTCGGCCTCCTCGATCTCGTCGAGGCGCTCGTGCACCCGCTTGGGAGGGGCGCCGTTGAGGGAGCCCCGTCGGCCCCGACCCGGCGTCGGGGTGTCTTTAGGAGGACTTCGTCCCGCTGTGGTAGCTGCGTACCGCGCCATCCGGAGTGTGGCACATGTAGCACTCACGCGTGGGGTCGGCCCCTGCGAGGTTTAAGCTCTCCAGGGCGGTCTCGAGACCGGTCGCGCCGAGCTCGGTGTCACGTCTCCCGGGCAGGAAGAGCTGTCCCTGCGGGTACACCTCGTCATAGGCCGCGAGGAACTTGTCGGGGGAGAGCGGCTTCTGCCGTCTTGCAGGGGCGACATTGGTGGCGGAGAAGGTGACGTCGTGGAAGAGTTCCTGAGTCGGCTCAGGACTGAGGATGTGCGGGAGCAGATCGGTAATGGCGATGAAAAAGTGGTCGGCCGCCGCTCGTATGGGGCTTAGCGGTCCGGAAGTCGGATTCCGGCCGGAGCGCACCAGCACGGCGTCGGCAGCGTCGCGGACGAGGCGGGGCGTCATCTCGTCCTGTACCATCCGAGGGAAGGTGACTCCGACGAGGGAGCCCTCGGAGCTGGTGCCGAGCAAAGTCCCGGGGTCCCGGCGCATCGGTGCGCCGGACGTCGGGACGGTGGTGAAGGGAGCCATCGAAGTGGTGGTCGTCACACTAGCACTTCCCCTACCTGGCGCGCCAACTGTCGTGGTCGTCTACCACGGTCACAGTAACTGTCTGGCTAATGTGTGCAACGATGGCCTAGCTCAAGGATAGTGACGCGACGATTTATACTGGTTCGGGGTTATCGAACACCCTAGTCCAGTGTGTGGCACTATCGGAGCTCAAAGGGCTCGTATTGGGGCAAGTACAAGCGAGCGAGAGAGGGAGATGAGCTCCCAAGTCTCAGTGTGATGAGCGGAATCGAACAGTGAAGGCGTGTGCTTTCTGTGTGCAAGAGAGCTTGCCCTTTCCTGGTGGCCGAGCCCTCCCTTTTATAGTAGCAAGGGGAGCTCACAGGAGCCGCCGAGTGAGGGACTTAAGAGTAGAAGGAACGCAAGTTTTGGGGGGTGAAGAGGAAGAGTTATCCCGCAATGTCGGGCACGCTGGGCTGTCTGGCGTGCACGCGCGGCCGCCACCCTACTTCCAGGCATGCTCGCCGGTCGCCGTAGAGTAGAATAGGGCGGCTCCGTATCCCGATACGTAGCCCGCACATGCGACGAGCTCGGAGCTCATCGGTCGGCGTAGAAGGGGACAGTGAGCTCATCCCGCCGTCGTCGTACTTCGTGTGTCCTCCCGCCCGTCAGGCACGCGCCGGTGCCTGCGCGCGGGGTCGTGAGCGCCCGCCGCGCCATCTTGTACTTGGGTCAGCGGGGAAAACGTGTGGCGGGAGAGCTCGACATAGTACTCGACTTCGTCCGTCGAGGTCATCCTTGTCGCGTAGTGGTTGTCTTTTATGCTTGTCGTCGTTCGGCGTGGTCTGACAGCCCCATACCGCGCGTGCCGTCGACGATCTCGCGCGTCAGACGGGATCTGGTCGTAGGTTGCGGCGCCGGCCGCGTAGCTGCGATTCTGGATCCTCCCGGTCGCCCTTGGATTTGGTGCGGGGGAACTTATTCGAGACGGGGAAAGAGCTCGTCGGCGTGGGGAGCTCGTCGTATCCTCGCGCTCCATAGGGAGCTCGCTCGAGGCGAAGTCTTCCCCGAGACGAGCTCGAGCTCGTCCCGAGACCCTTTCGTTCCACGGGTTCTCACTCGAGGCGCGGACGCTTTCGCCGGGTCTCGGACTTTGTCGTGGGCAAGGTGCGGCGCGCCCTCCTCCTAATGGTCCGCCAGGGACGGATTAGGGTGATCGAAGTTGGTCGAAATATCTGTGTCCCACAGATACAAATGTTGAAAACATCTTCTACAAATCAAATTAAACTTAGAACACATACTGTTGGGAATAGCCCTAGAGATAATTGTATTTCGTTGTATCCATGATATATTATGTATTCATGAATATCCATTATAGACAACTTGTATCGATTGACAATTATGTGAATTGGTTGTGAAACTCTTTTACCTGTATGGTTATTCTATAATTGTCCTTGGTCGAGTTCATGTGAGAACATACATGAATATTAGATCAACACAATATTGGTTGATGACTATGTGTTTCATAAGTTATGGACATGGGAATGTCAAACTAATAGTGTGGGTACATGTATAACATGGGGCTGGATTGGCCTAACATGATATGTTATTATTATCTCTTTACATATCATGTATGTAATGTCCTTAGAACTGAGATTGTCGTATGTACTCAAGATGTGAAACGACCTACTCGGGGACTATCAAACGTTACTCTATAACCGAGTAGCTATAAAGGTGGTTTTGGAGTTTGTCACGAAGCATGCTGTGAGGTGTAGTAAATCAAGATGGAATTTGCCCCTCTCCATGTGAGAGAGATATCACTAGACTACTCGAATGATTTGATCAAGAAATGCATGGCCGTACGTGTTTGGGTTAAGTGTTAACCCACGAGGTAGATCAAATATCGTGAGGCAAATGGAATAACATGTATGTGAGGTTGTGGTGGTTCGCCCTGATATATGATCATTGCGTGCGCATAGGTGTTGACATGTCTTGCTAGTGATCGCTATCAACTATTGGTCAAGTAGGAGTACTCGGGCCATGTCTATGTGTGTGTGAACCCATAGGGTTGCACACTTAAGGGGAAGGAGAGCCAATTCGGATGTGATCCAATTAGACGAGGCTTAGGGTAACTAATGGGCCTCCAGCTCGGGGAGTCTATTAGGAACGCCTATATAAGAGAGGTGGGCACGGGGCTAGGTTTCATACACGCCACTATGGCGTCGCCGCCCATGCCCTCGCCTCTTGCTCCTCACGGATCTAGTAGTCCGGAGGCACGGCGCTTCCTCTTGTGCGTGTGGATACCACGGAGGTGTTGTATCCGGAGCACAAGAACGAACCGCACGTGGAAGGGCCGGACATGAGCAACTGCAAAAACACTGCTGCGACGCAGCACATCTACGTCAAGAGAAGACGCTTCCGCTGCACCTGCGTATCTAATGGTAATCCCGTGATCTATAACTAGCAGTAGTTCCTGGTTTATGGGGTAATTTTTTTCCCCAGCTACCGTAGCGTTCCATATTCATTCATATACACCAATAGACATATTTATTTACAGAGGGTGTAGTCTACACAGTCCGTTAGACGGTCAGTTGTAGTGCACCGATACGTCGTGCTTTCTCGGTGTGGCACCGACATGGTGGCTTGGCCATGCCTTCGCCAGTCAACGCTGCTACCCTGCACGCAGGACTTTCGTCTTACAAGTGCATCAGTGCCTGGTGACCCGTGGGCGCACTACTCAAGTGCATCAGTTCCTCCAAATAGTTTCCTTATCCACACTTTAGAGAGTCATCTTTATTTCCTACTTTGGCCAGCAAGAAACTTAAAATAGATAATGTCTATATTTGAAGATCCAATCAAAGAGGACGTTGAAGGGTATTTTTCACCAAATATCTCTAAGTGTGCACTTGCCAATTGCCATCCCTCCAGGAGTGATTGATCAAGTGGATAAGCGGAGGCGAGCTTTTCTGTGGGCTAGGACATACAAAGCCACTGTAGCTTTTTTTTTTTTTTTGAGAAGGAGGAGGAGGAGGACAAAGCCACTGGAGCTAAGAGCCTGATCATTGCGTGGCATCATGTCTCTGATACAAAAAGGAGGGAGGATTGGGCCTCAGAGACTTAGGTGTCCAGAATATCTGCATGATGTTAAAGCTCATTCACAAGTTGCATCTACAACAAGAATCTGCATGGGCTATAGCTGAGTTTAGAGGAATGCGAGCATTGTTTCTCTTCAGGGAGACCTGCATGGACAACATTGGGACACACTTCGGTCATTCTTGCCGCTCTATAGGGCATCACTACCGTGACCGGCCTTGGGGGAGGTTCTACAACATCCTTTTGGCATGATGTGTGGCAAGGAGAGGACTCAATGGCGGAAAGGTTCCCTGAACTATTTACCCACTGCAAGAACATAGATATAACAGTCGATGCTCAAAGGGAATGGTGAATTGGATACTTCACTATTGTACAAAGCTCTCAAGAAGACTGGAAATGGTCAGGAAGCCTCGGTCAAGTTTGTTTGGAAGAAGAAAGCACCTCTTAGAGTACAGTTCTTTGCGTGGCTGTTGTAACAAGGGAGGCTCAATACCGAACCAATCTAGTGAAGAAGAAAATTGTTGACAATGCAATGTGTGAGATCTGTCAAGGGGTGGAAGAGACGCCGACTCAGGTCATCTTTGGCTGCCCGACTGCAAGGGAATTCTGGGAGGCGCTACAGATCTCAATTGGATAGTGGTGAAGCTGAGAGAGATCGATGCACCACCACACATCCCGCACAATCAGTTTAGACTATTTTTATTGCTATGTTGTTGGCACATATGGAAGAGGATGAACAACTTGGTCTTTCGGAATGAGAGGGCAACAATTCAAGCTACCTTGCTGGCGTGCAGGTCGGAGGCTAAATTGAGGAAGCACTGAAAGCCAAGAAAGGATCAGGCAATCGCGGATACTTGGTGCACCATTTTAGTTAGCCCAGTTTAAAAACTGATGTGGTTGTACCCCCTCCCTCGTTGGCCGATAAAAAAAAACCAATTTTTTTTTGCGAGTATTGAAGATCTCTATTTCTATAAATTAGAAATGATATAAAAGATTTGTTGAAGTTGCTCTAATATTAGTTAGAGGTATAGTAATATAGAATGGTACATCCAGCACTAGAAAGCGGTATCGCAGAAGACAACAAATAACAAATGAAACACGCTGAATCAGAGTTAGCCACGGGCGAACGCCCACACAAGGTAATGCAACGAACAAACCGGCAAGTAGTTGGATCGGAGAACGCTAGCTAGAAACTAGACAAATAAACATAGAACTGAAATATAAAGCATCTGGAGGATTTAATTAATTTTCCAAACCATCTAGTGGTGGGCATCGATCTGCAAGGTGTTGGTTCTCCTCGTCGTCTCCCTACACCTCCAGCATCTGAAGCTTATCAGCCAGGGTCTTGGCCCCCTTGAGCGAGAGGACGAGCCAGACGTAGGAGAGGAACTCACCACCTTCACCCAAGCTCTTTGCGTGCAGGTAGCCCCTGCACATGCTGGCGGAGTAGAAGAGCATGCCCAGCCACACCCGGTTCATCACCCTCCAGCGCTCGGGCGCATCATAAATAGCCAGCAGCTCCTTTGCGAGCCCGCATGCCTCGGTGATGTGGAAGAAGGATTTTCTTCCCTCCCTGTGTGCAACAGCTTCTTCATTACTACCGATGGGCACCTCCAAACGTATACTTGCCCCGTCTTCGATGATCTTGATCAGGTCTTCTATGCTGGGCGGCTTGCCGCTCTTATCTACCCTGTTGCGGTCCAAGACGGACTCCAATTCATCCATGGCTTCAGTGACCAGGTGCTGCCTGCTGCCGGTGAGCAGCATGTCCGGGCGGAAATTCAGCAGCCGAGCCATGTAGCTGGATATTGCTTCCGTGCACTTGATGCGAAACCAGTGTAAGTCCTCCTCGACGTTGTTGGCGGGACGAGGACCTTCCACGCGGACGCAGAGGTCGGTGGCGATGTGCCAGACGAGTACGCTCCTGTCGAACGACCCGCGCAGGGTGCTCCGTATCTTGGGGCCGCACACCTTCTGCTGCTCCTCACTTAGAGCCCAGTTGGCTGCTGCCGCGCCCGGGCTGGAGCTGCTCCGTTGCTGCTGCATTATCTCGTCGACATCTGCTACTGCTGCCCCAAAATGCTCCACCAGCACCGGCAGCTCCTCAGATGCGTATGGCACCGTGAAGACCCTGTAATTGCTGTGGTCGCGGCCCTGTGCATCCACCAGATCTGCAAGGACCATCTCCGACAAATTCTTGTACAGTGTGTAGTCGTCCTTACCGCTGTCTTTGCAGCTGCAGTAGTCGAAATACTCTTCCTTCCAGCCCAGGCTGGTGGCGCACTGAGCAGCCACCCAACAATGGCCTTCTGCCTCCGCCGGAGAACCGCTTCCATGAGGTTGTAGCCTGGTACCGTCTCGCACAAGGCCGGGAAACTTGCGGACATGACCCGGTATAGGAGCTGATGGATGAATACCGGAAAAACATCCAGCGCGGCGGTGAGGCACAGGAGGATGTATGTGATCTTCACATCGATGCGGTCGTACCCATCCTTGTCGCTCCTCACAAACAGCGTGAGGGCGGCGATGTGCAGGATCGGCACCACCAGCACATGGTAAACCAGGTATGTGCGAGTGAAGACCAAAGTAGCTCTGGTATACATGAGCCCAAAGGCGCCACGCAACCAGCGCTTCAGTTCCTTCACCGCCTCTGTGCTCAGCGGCCGAAGAACTTCCCCGACATTTCTAGCTCTGCCTCGTCTCACAAGGTCATCGGCAGCAGCTGACAGCGATATATCCGAGAGCAGAATGTTGATTTTGTCTTCTTTCGACAAGACCTCACTATCCTCCTCCGGCGGCACCGGCACCTCGGTAAAGGAGGAGAAGCAGTTGTACCAATAGGCACCTTCAGGCAGGCTACTCGCCGGATGCTTCTCGCCGCAGCATTTGGTTGTGAGCCACTTGTACCAATCGGAGAACAAGAGATCGTCCAAGTACACCGCCAATCCCCTACGCTTCTTTGTTCCTTGTATCATCGCTGACAGAGACGCCGATCTATTGCTGCTGGCTTTCTTGAGGGCCCATGGCTTCTCACTGCAACTGACGACCCCAATGATGAAGAGCAGGATCTCTGATACCAATAGATTCCAGTCGCGGGGTTTTCCTTTTGCCACCACGACTTGTAGAAGGCGTACAGGGCAACCGCGACCTGAGACACTAGGGTCACGGTGTGCCGTATCCACAGGTCGTTGTCTTCGATGGTGTAGGCCATCAGCTCCTCCTGCCCACCGAGATGGATGAGCAGGACAGGAGCCCATAGGACCTCCAGGATCCTCGCCTTATTGCTCGCAATGCCATTACAGCTACTGCTGGCGGTCGCCCTCGCATGACGGTTGAAGAGGGTGCCGAGCGCATAGATGGCCACAGCATCGCTGCTAATGTATGCAAGCCATATGCATAGCCTCAAGTAGCGCCGGAGGGAGTACTTGCGCATGGGGGCAGCCACCATCAGAAACCATTGAATGCCGAGGCTGCCGAGGACGAGGATGCGCAGCTGCCAATCGTCCCACCATTCCACAACACTCCACACATCAAACATCTCAGCTCCCTGACTCGATCTCTCTGTGTTTGTATATATTTGTGTCTGTGTGTTTTCTAACGTGTCTTTGTGTTGTATCACGGTGATTCGGCAAGCAAGGGCAGGGCACAGGTCTAGTAGTGTGCAATGGCCGCGCGCCGCTGCCTCCACCGACGATTAGTACTATTATAACTTGAAATCCTTAGTGTCGGCCGGATTAACTTGTTCATTACATTTATTAGGAACCCTTTAGCTTTACTAAACGCATGCACTTTAGTTGTGATGTAGTAGTAGAATTTCATTTACAAGGTTCTAGCTACCATTCTGATTGGGCGCCACGTTATCAATGGCACAAAGGAAAAGACAAAAGAAAAAGAAAAAGGAAAAGGAAAAGGGAAAGGAAATGAAAATGACAAGTCGACAGGCTAGCTGTATGTACGTTGTTGCAGTACATACCTTTGCGTGTCCATCGTGTTTGTCGACGCTGTCAACCCCTCATGCTGTGCGACAGGACTCATAGGGAGAGCGACCGAGGCGCCGCGCAAGGAGGTGTTTTTGATTGCCAGTGATGGCTAGGTAGCATGTTAGCGAGTAATAGCCCATGATCTCCTTGTGCTAGAGAGATCAGAACCAATTGTATAATATTGTTCCTTCCTAGTGTGCCACTCGTGGCACGTTGTTGTAATTTTCACTATTCTCAATCTTAATATGAAGATGTCAAAAGCTTTGCGTATTCGATAAAAAAAAAAAAACTTTGTGTGTCCATGATGATATTCCAAGGTCTCATGTGTGCTACCCTATGTAGACAGCTAAAGCTAGTGTTCTTCTTGATCAAAAGTTTGCTATCAGGCGCTGGTAGATTTGAGCTCCATCGCGTCATGAGGTCCTCGGGCGGTGGCGGATATGAACTCCATATGGGCTCGGGGGCGAGGTAGGCCCACCCGACAGCATCGCGAATTCGTGCTATGGTCATGGTCGCCCTATCCCATGGTGTCAAGGTAGAAGATGGCGAGGAAGATGATGGCAAGGAGTCTACAATGCCAGTGATAGTTAAATATGCCCTTAAAGGCATGTGCTGACGTCCCCATTGCCGTTTGATACGCATTGGGATGGGTCGTGCGTGTGCTCTTTTTTCCAATAGGGTTTTTTGGGGAAGGAGTTTCTAGCGAGGTGCGCACATGTAGGTTGCGAAGGGTAGTCCTTGTAACCAGATTTCGAGTTGTATTGTGCCTCTTCTTGCATGAGAGCAGCTACTATGTCATGTAGTATCGGTAACAACCTAGTAGAAGAGGCCCAATAGGGGCTAGTGTAGTGACTTGTCAATTTCTGGGGATTGCTTGTAAATTATCGTTTTCCTATATAAATACCAAGTGCATGAAGGCATGAGGCTCTCTCCTATATAAATTTACATTTCCCTATATAACCCTCCCCTCTCGCGTAGTCTAGAGTTCAATCTTCAATTGTCAGTTCTTCCTTAAAGTATATAGGCCCATTTATAATCATCGCTTACTAAATTGTGTAGCTTTACTGATTCCGCTCCTATAAATTTATTTCTGCTTGAGAACTGATACAATTCGGTGGTGGTTGTCACTAGTAGTTTTTGCAACTTACTGGAGCCCAATGGTTGATTTTGAATATATTTTATTTTAAAACACCTTCAGGTCAATAAGTTGGGAAAAGCATTTTCCAGAAAAAACCATGTATTTGTTTTATGTAAGCATGAAAAGATGAAAGTACAAAGATTAGATAAATTTCTGGATGTTTTTAGAGGCATTACTTCCTGAGACCACATGGAATCTAGCCCAAATGCTATTACCAAGGATTCTCTCGTCCTACCACTACAATAGATGTTATTGAACCTTTGATTCGCCAAATGTAACTAGTAGAGCAAGCATGACATTGTTTCAAGTTTTTTTTGATTGGTGTCATTGCAACTTTTGAAGTTTGGAGAAGTGTCATTACAATTCGAAAAGAGCGCCATTACAATTTTTTTTTTCTCTCTTTGAAAGATGCAATTATATATGTGTTTAGGAGCCTGGGCCCAGCTGTAGTGTATAGAGAACTCAAGTACTTCTGTATGGACGATATTGACCTCAACTACTTCCCTCACCCTAGTCACTGACCTGTAGGCCTAGCTCGTCATCCCCTTCCTCTCCTCCTACCGCAATCCTGCAATGGCCGACACCTTCCTCCCCATCTAGTTGCTCTCTTGCAGAGGCTCATCATAGCTGCCCATGGTGGTGATTTGGAGGCCCAACTGTGGTGCCTGTCGCTCAATCACGCGCCCGCCCTTGCGGTGGCTACTCACGCACACGGTGGCGGCTCCCCGGGAGTCTGTTGTTCCTGGTGCATAGGAGCCACAATGGCTGGGTGGCGCTGACAGGGAGGTTCTGCATTGGTAAGACCAGAGGAAAAAACTTGTTGGTGGGCATGGAAGTGGAGTAAAGAGTCAAATAAAGAGTGCAACCTATGAGGTATCAAGTGGCACAAATAAGATCAACTTTGCAGGAGGTGGAAAGAACTTGTACCGATGACCCAAAAATCGGTGAGTGATGCTTAAACATTGGTCACCACACTTGAGAATTTTGAATTTTTAGTTGGCATGATTATTTGGGATGATATTTTATCTACTATCAACTAGTTTGGATGTAGAGCCAACATTTCCTACAAAACATAAAGGTAAAATAAAGAAGCATTTTGAAAAAAAAAAGAAACTGAACATTTACAACACTCAGCTATAGAGGACTTCAATGTTGAGTACTCCTAGTTATTGTTGATCATGGAGTTTCTTGATTGACTTGTCAATTTTTGTTGTGGCTATAAACACCGGGTCATCACCATGGGACTTAGGCACGGGTGGCCCATTAAGTGGTTTCGCCCAAATCCGATGAGAAGTTGTCCCCACTCACGGACATTGGTCGTGAGTCCACCTTGCCCGACGTAAGACTCACAGTCATAGCCCGCCCGACGCAGCGTGCCAGAGCCGCCTCGCCCGACAAGTCGCCAAGGAGTCAGCGCACCAGAGTGAATTCACCTTCTCATCTATGGAACGAAAGTGGAGCACAGTCGACACTTTGAATGGCGTAACCCATACTAATGGTACGCCGGATGGATGCGACAAGTCTCTAACCAGGACGGGCGGCAAGCGGCGTCACAGGGCATAGTGATGATCTGCACAGGAACATGCAATCGACCCCGATGAACGGGCCTAAGATCCCGCCCAAGGTGGACGAAGGCACAAGGTGAGCTATCGGGCCCCTCGAACTCTGGTACACGGCATCGACAACGATGGTCTTGGGGCTGCCTAAAGCAGATTCCTGACCACACTGCAACCAGACGTAGCCGATTAAGCGACTATGGCACATCTACCTGCTCTTAATTTGACTGTGAACAGTTGCGTGCAAAGACCGTTCAACAAGCCAAGTCCATCGCCCGAAGCAAAGGCGCTGGCGTAAACATGGATGTTTCTCAGCTAAGCAATCCACACTCTCCTCTTAAGCCCGACCTGAACCATACCCGTATATGTAACCATGCACCTCCTTGATCTATAAAAGGAGAGGCATGGCACTAGCCATGATACGATTCCACAGATCGCACCATCACGCAACGAGTTCAACTCAGAACTCGACTCACCACCTCAGCCTTGAGATCCATCACAAGACTGTGAACAACAACTCACTCACTCACATACACACCCACTCGCATACTCACAAAGACGTAGCTTGTATACCCCTAGCTTTTATAGCCCCTAGCAAGCCAGAGGCAAGGAATATGAGTACTGCAACACCACACTAGACGTAGGGATTGTTGGGCCCGATCTTGACGCGCATCCATAGAAATTGACTTGCTGGTGGTTTTGTAATACCGAAAATTTGATTAGCTAAAGAAATTTGAACAAATATTTGGTTTATTATCCAATTCAAAAATATGAAGTCCTTGGACGATAGTGATCTATGAGATCGTTGCACTACATTTGTGAAAACTTTTTCTCATGGCAAGTAGTCTGATGTTGAGTTAGATGATTTGTTCTCTGAGTTGAAAGTGTTGGAAGTAACTTTGCCAGATAAGCTGATGTTAGAATCTGATATTCTTCACTTTGTTAAAGTTGCATATTAATGCCTCTAATGCATATCAAATTATGTTAACTATTCTAGTGATAGTAGCATCCGCTGAAAAAAGCTTCTCCAAATTAAAGCTATTGAAAAATTGTTTGAGGTCAATTATGCTACAAGATAGATTAAATGGATTTACTATGTGCAACATTAAGAGGATATTTTGGATACAATTGATCTCGATATGGTTCTTGAAGATTTTGCATCAAGAAATGCCCGAAGGCGGTTTCTTAAAAGGCACCGAAGCACTATAGTTATTTTGGTGTTCTTTTAGCTTGTTTGATGTATTGTTACTTATTTTCATGGCTGCAACTTATGTCTTACCAATATACTATATACTTTAATCGTCATATTAAAATATTAGATTGCTGAGACCTTAGTGGCTTGCTGGCCAAGGGCCCTTAAAATTTGTGAGACGGCCTACCTAAAAGATGGCTGGCTTAATCAGCTGTGTTTTAGCAGAGGTGGATTGCACTATCCTTTATGACATCAGCTATTAGCTCAAAAGAACTCAACAGGAATCTTGTCTGGACCTGGAGCATTGTTGCTCTCCATCTGATTTAATGCCAGAGTTTAGATGGAGGTAGTATTTCTAGAAGTCGACGTGTTTACAGTTTTCACACAGTGACGACCTAGGGTGTGTTTAGAGCCCTAAGTTTCTCTCCAAAATTTCCTGCACTCCCATCACATCCCATCATATCGAAACAATAAATACACCAAAAAACGTATGTCCGGAGTATGAAATGTAGATAAAAAAATAAAATAATTACACAGTTTAGATGTACATTGCGAGACGATTCTTTTGAGCCTAGTTACCCCATGGTAGGATAATATTTACCACAAACAAACGAAACGTCTTCTACGATCTTTTTCGATTCACTACAATTGCCAAATTTTGGCCAGAATTGCCAAACTTTGCCCAAATGTTTGGGCTCTAAACACACCCCTAATATCTCAGAGCGTGCCACAGTCCTATTCTGACATCTTGACAAGAGTTCTCGCGAGGAAGCCGGATAAAACCCTGTCCCGCAGGAAGCTCACGACAAAGATTGTTGCTCTGGCTGCATGAAGCCGACCAAGTAGGCAGTGGCAATGAGCTGGATGCTCCTCCACCCGAGCCGCTGCGTGCCAGCGCGAGGCCAGCCTCGACCCTCCGGTGCTCCTCCGTGCCGCCCTCGCCGAAAGCACGGCATTGCCGAGCACCTAGCGGGGGACGACGCTGTCCTCTAGCATGGCGCAGCGCCCCTGACCCGGAGTCCAGCGTCATCGGTGCGGCGCGTCCCCTCGCCACGCAGATGCGCCCTTGTTGATACTCGCGGCTATAGCGACAACAGCGGCGGAACCGCAGCGGCACGGCGAAGACGTCGTCGCTCGCCTCGATCGCCGCCAGCGCCTTCGCCGGGCACCTTTAAGGCCGCCAGGTTTGCCAGCACGAACCGCTTCAGGTTGGTGCCACTCTCGACAGTTACAAAATTCGGGTAGAATTATCACACAATTATTTTAGGGAAAACAAAATCTTCAACCTCTACAAATTAGAATCGATAGAAAATCATTCTTCTACATTGGCACGATGACTAGTGCTAACCGTTTTCAGTAGGCCTCCAGCTGAAGAACCAGTAGATGTCATTGTCGTTGCAGGCCCAGGGTCGCATGCCGGAGCGGAAGCCGCGGCCGTTGAACTGCAGGAACCTGGGCTCGAAGCCGTGGTCGTCCGGGAAGTGCGCGAGGCCTCTCGCCGCCATGCGCCCCGAGTAGGCCGGCTCCGCGAGGCCCAGCCATTTGGCCACCACCGAGTTGATCCCGTCGCATCCGATCAGTACCTGCAGATGATCGATGTACGCCAACTCCTCCTGAACAACAGTTCTCCAATAGAGCAGTATGTACAGCAGACAGCTTGTTCTCCAAGACCTGGCCGACACTCCAGATGCTGGAGGCGGAGAGAGGAGACGACGGGGGCCGACAAGCTTCAGATGCTGGAGGTGGAGGAGCCAGGATCGATGCCCCCACCACGAGCTGGTTTGGAAATCAGTTAAATCCTCCAGATGCTTCAATTCGATAGCCGATGCCATGATTCTGTACGGTTTATATGTCAATTCTACTGTTTGTTTGTTTGTTTAAATTTTCGCTGGCGTTCTCTGATCCAACTACTGTCCGGTTTGTTTGTTGCAATTGCATTGCCTTGTTGTGGGCGTTCACACGCGGCTTAATAAAAGTTCAGCCCCTCGCTCGTGTTTCATTTCATTTGTTATTTGTTTCCTTCTGCTTCTGGTGTATGTAGCATCTATGAAAACTGATAGAACAAAAATGCCCAAGATTCCATGACCCTCTAGTCTAGAAACAAAATCACAAGATCGCTTGTACACCTTACAGAAACTTCTAACTTAGCTCATGGCACCTCGCCGTGATGTGATGTTGGGCGTCTAACTTTTTCTCGAAAAGTTAGAAACAACGACCAACGAACACTATTCATGGTCTGGTCTAGCCACAGTGCCGGACTGAGAGCTTTTGTCGTTCTGAAAACTCAGAGCCAGAATGCTGTAGGATTCGATGATCTCCCAGAATCGCAAGGTCGCTTGTACATCTTACACGCGTGACCGCGTTGCAGCATGCTAGTTCGCAGCTGTCCCTCCTTATTGTACTTGACACCGAACGTGGTCAGATTAAGAACACGCCGGCGCCGAGGCCGGGGCCGGGGCGGCCAGACGTCACTTTGGCTGTCCAGATGCTGGTCGTCCTTATGGAAGAGAAGCTCGACGAGGCAGAACTTGCTGTGGCCGCCTATATAGACGAGCTTGGCACCCAGACGCAGCTGCTCCGAGTAATCCTCACGGAACAGCACGTCCTCGCCGATCTTCCAGGATGGCGGTGTGGTGAGCTCATACTCACCACTACCAGCGGCGACGGGCGCAACGACGTCGCATGAGCAGAGGCGGCCGGCGTTGTCTCCCTCGTGGCAGAGGCCGACCCATGCTTCCAGCTCGGCGTCGAAGTAGGCCTGGCCAGCGAACGGCAGCAGCCAGTCGCCGCGGCGTGTCCACTCAAGGCGCTCCGCGTCCAGGGAGAAGGTGCCGGAGCGGTGGCTCTTCCGGGAGGCCGCGGACACGAAGAGGGTGCGGCCGTCCGGGTGCAGCGCGTAGGACTTGACCTGGATGGCGTAGAACGGCGGCCGCTGCTCGACGGCGGTCCAGGACCACGGCTCCTTGCTGCCGTACGGTGGCTGGGCGCCGAGGTAGAAGACGTCAAAGTTGGTGAACGCGAAGAGCTTACCGGCGGCGGAGGGAAACAAGGGCAGAATGTCCCTGCTGCAGCCGGGGTAGGGCCACGGGCAGACCGACAGCGCCAGCGTGCGCGTGTCCAAGGCCGGGATGCCGGGGCTGGCTTCTCCCGCCTGCATGGCCAAGATCTTGGTGCCGTGTGAGACGATTGGGAAAGAGTCGCAGTAGCTCTCGTACTCGGCTGCTTCTATGCGGGCGACAGGCGGCTCCGCGAAGGGAGTCGGCGGCAGGTCCGTGTCGGCGTCGGAGTCCAAGTCGTCGACGTCCAGCCTGCGGACGCTGTAGCCCCTCTCCCAGTCGTCGAGCAGCAGGTAGAGATGCTGCTTCCGCTCCGGCGCCGGCCGCTTGGCGGTGCAGGTGCAGCCGCGCTCCTCCGAGCGTTCGCGCTTCGCCATGTATCTTCCGTATGTTTGTTTGTCAGTATGGAGAGGTGTCACGACTCACGACAAGGCTGTATTTATGGGCCCATCGTAATAAGGGGGCGGGTGAATTCGTATTCGAATCAAAGTGGAATAAGCAATTGGACTCGGATTATAGAATGCAAGCCCAACTTGGCTAGCCCAATAAGATTGACTTCCATTTATTCAAAAAAAAAAAAAAGATTGACTGGATTTTGGATTATTATCAAAAAAATCTACATCCACAAGCGGCCGAGACACGCCTCCAGGCCCAAGTTCCTAAAGGGGCCCAACCGCTCCTGCGCTCCCGCACCGCACCCTTCCGCCATCAGCTCTCTGTCGCCTCTCGCGTGCTCCCGCCTGCCGCGCTTATAAAGCAAAAGGCCTAATTCCTCGTAAAAGCACGAACTGATGGGGACTGATGGGAGAGGATACTCTCCCTTTATAAGGTGGTATTCCACCCACCATAAGGCGAAACCCCGGAGGAAATACCAATTGTTAGCAACCACTCGAGATCCGGCCCAACACTCCACCAGGCGTCCATGCGCATCACGACCCGGAGCTGATACCAATTGTTAGCAACCACTCAGATCCAGCCCAACACTCCACCAGGCGTCCATGCGCATCACGGCCCACTTATAAGGCAAGAGGCCCAATTTCTTTCAAAAGCCCGGACTGATTGGAGAGGGATACTCTCCCTTATAAGGTGGTCATGGCCCCTTTTCCTTGGCAAGGTGGTACTAAACCCGAGTGGCTAACATCCCCCCCATATGGTGGCACCCCTAACACATAGGAGCCGACAAGAAACTAGTAACAACTTCTGAATCGATTCCTCCTCCCCCGAGTTCCCCAATTCTTTAATCCAAATTCCCGACCAAGTAAAACCTAGCGGCCGCACCTTGGAGATTCGGGGTTTTGGAGATTAATTTGAGGGCGTCTTCGGGAAGTTAGAAGTGTCACGGGGTTTTCCTCAACTCGGTGGTGGTCGGGGGTGGTCGGCAGACCCAGGGCCAGGCGACTACCTTTGCTACCTTCCAAGCCGCATTTAGGATGAGACTTACGCTCACAGTTTGCATATCTCGTTTGCCAAACCTGCTTTTTCTTGGGTCAACAAATATCTTCTCATGACCTGAAATTAAAAAGAATTTGTGCATTTTTCTTGTACACCTCACCTGACCACCAGAACTTCCTGATAATGGAGGTTATCTTTGATATTAAATAATTTGAAACAAAATGGTGGATATTTAATAGATTGGGATAGATGATAGAACCCGAATTAATGTACACTAGTCTACCAGCATGATTGAGCTTTCTTGTTTTAAGATTGGTCAACTTAGCTCTGGATTTATTAATAATATGCTCTATTTCTATCACTGTGATTAAAAATCAGCGGGTGGCCTAAGTAGATAGAATTTGGTTTCAAGTCAGCCACAGGGAAGACACTTTTTACCTCCAACTTACTTTGTTCATTGAATGTTAAGGCAGTTAGAGCCAAGAGTAATACCTTTGATTTCGTTATTAGAAGAGCACCTATTTACAGATAGATAATTCATTTACAACAATTATGAAGAGGTAAGGGGACAAAGGGCAGCGTTGCCTTATGCCTCTCTTATGAAAGAAAGCAGGAGTGGGTTCCCAATTGATAATAACTAAAACATTAGTGGTAGATATACAAGCATAAAACAGTGCAATAAATTTGTCTTTGAAACCTTGTCTTTTAAGAGCAGCAACAATGAAATTCCACTCAATTTTATCAAAGGCTTTTGCAAGATCAACTTTAAGAAAGAAAGCTTTCTGTTTCCAACTTTTCAGATTAAAATTATGAGTAATTTTTTGAGCAATAATAATGTTAGAAGTTATATGTCTCTCTTTATTGAAGGCAACCTGAGATGGGTGAATGATGTGAGGCAAGAGATTTGATCCTATCAGCCAAGGATTTAGCAATAATTTTATAAGCCACATTGCAGTATTGCATAAACTTATGGGTCTGTAAACTCGAGTGTTGGGTGTTTCAATTTTAGGAAGAAGAGTAATATGAGTTTTGTTAAATTGGTTGTCACTAGCTCAATTGTTGATTCTAATGTGTTAAATTTTAAAACATCTACAGGTGAAGAAGCTGAGAAAAGCCTTCTCGAGAAACAACCATGCGTTTGTTCTATGTAAACATGAAAAGAGGAAAGGACAGAGATTGGATAAATATCTAAATGGTTTTCGAGGCGTCTACTTTCAGAGGCCACAAGGAATTCAGGCCAAATGCAGCTATCAAGGATTTTTCTCGTCCAACAACTCAAGCAGTAGACATTATTGGAGCTTTGATCCGTTTAATGGAATTGGTAGAACAAGCAGGGCATTGTTTCAATGGGAAGTTGACAATAAAGAATCTGTATTGGCTCCCGGAAACTAAGACAATAAAAGTTTGGGGACTTGGAATCAGAGAAATAGTCAAGATGACTAGTCAGGGCTTAAAGCGGATTTCAAATGTATTGAAGAGCTGATGAGGAATAATATCTTCGCTGGATCAAAAGTTCCCAGGGAACTTAAATATTTGCTTGGTTATATGACATCTGACCCAATAAAGTATGGAAATCTCATCAGACACAACATTTGTCTCCTGGATGATGAATCAAAAATTGGGAAATTTATCATTTTGTATCAGAAGTTGATGATAATCAGAAAATTGGATCACCAGATTTTCCAAACTGCCCTTTCGTATATCAAGTGTGGTTTGTGTGGCATGAGGCATGATTGGCAGGTTGCAAATGTTGTAGGTACGTAGCCAGAGTTTAGATGAAGGTAATATTTCTAAGAAGTCAATGTGTTTACAGACTCATCAGAGCGTGCCACAGTCATATTCTGACATCTTGAGAAGAGTTCTCGCAAAGGAAGCCCGATAAAACCCTGTCCCCGAGGAAGCTCACGGCGGCATTGTTGCTCTGCTGCATGAAGCCGACCAAGTAGGCAGTGGCAATGAGCTGGGCGCTCCTCCACCGCCGAGCCGTTGCGTACTCATGCAGCCCAGCCTCGACCCTCCGTGCTCCTCCGCGCGTGCCCGGTGCCGCCCACGCCGAGCACGGCCTTGCCAAGGCACCCGGCCAGGACGACACTGTCCTCTAGCGCCGGCGCAAGCGCCCGACCCAGGTCCGGTGTCATCGGTGCAGCAGCGCCCCGCCACGCAGACGCCGTCCTTGCTGATACTCGCGGCTATAAGCGACAGCGGCGGCCGGAACCGCAGCGGCACAGCGAAGACGTCGTCGCTCGCCTCGATCGCCGCCAGCGCCTTCGCCGGCACCTTTAAGGCCGCCAGGTTTGCCAGCACAAACCGCTTCAGCTTGGTGCCGCTCTCGACGATGGCTTTATCTACAGTTACAAAATTCGGGTAGAATTATCACACAATTATTTTAGGGAAAACAAAATCTTCAACCTCTATAAATTAGAATCGATAGAAAATCATTCTTCTACATTGGCGATGACTAGTGCTAACCGCTTTCAGTAGGCCTCCAGCTGAAGAACCAATAGATGTCAGTGTCGTTGCAGGGTCGCATGCCGGAGCGGAAGCCGCGGCCGTTGAACTGCAGGAACCTGGGCTCCAAGCCGTGGCCGTCTGGGAAGTGCGCGAGGCCTCTCGCCGCCATGCGCCCCGAGTAGGCCGGCTCCGCGAGGCCCAGCCATTTGGCCACCACCGAGTTGATCCCGTCGCATCCGATCAGTACCTGCAGATGATGAAAAACTCGCAAGGGCGCAGTGTGTATAGCAGACAACATGTTTTTGAGGTTACCTTTGTTCTCAGCTCCGAGCCATCAGCCAGTTGCAGGACCTTGAGGTTGCCGTCCTCCTCGATGGACACGATCCTAGAGGAGTAGCGGATGGTGCCTCTCGGCAATTCCTCCTCCAAGGCCTGCACCAGCAAGTCCCGCCTCACGCAACGGATTTCATTGCATCCTCTACTGTACCTCAGAGACGTATACAGAGAGTGTGTGGCGACGCTTATGTCGATCAGTCTGTAACTCCCTGCACGTACCAACTGTCCAAATAAATTGTGTGTGTGATTGCGGCCTCACCGTTTCGGCTGCACCGTGAGGTCCAGCTCCTGCGCAACTTCCCCGTCGACGACGACATGACGCGCAGCCTGCAAGCATCAGAAGAATCTTGCAGTCTTCCAGAGAGGCGGCGATGAGACTGTCAGAGGGATAGGACACGGGAAAAGAGGTAACGTACGCCTGAGCCAGGGGATGCTGCTTCCTGATCTTGTCGCCCACCCCAAGGGCGTCGAGCGCTCGGAAAGCATTCTGCCACGCCGTGAACGCGAACCCCGACGTCCTCAGCGCCGGCGACGACTCCAGGACCAAGCTCCTCACCCCTCTCCTGCGCGCGGCGTAACTGATGAGCGACACCGTGGCTTTTCCGGCCGTTTGGCGGATCAAAGCAAAGTAAGGGCCGACGACGCATGTCAGTTACCGGTGAAGCCCAAGAGCTGTCGCAAGGCCGGCAAGCCCGGCGCCCACGACGACGATGTTCTCAATGGCGTCCTGTTGCTGCATGCTTTCGTGAACGCGCACAATTCAAGACCACCGTTGCTGCTAGCTAGAAAGATGAGGCTGGCGGCATTGGATGAATGGATCAGTGGTGTGCGAGTGTTCCGAGTGACAGGATGGACTTGAGCAGCAGTACCATGCTGCGATTCGTTTCTGTTAAGCTTGGCCACTAACGTCACTGGTGACGAATGGATCAACGGATTGGGGACTGATGGCGGCGTGGCGTTTAGCATAGACTAGGGCATGACTATTGACTGCTATATATTTTCTTCTCTTTTTTTAAGAGTTATATATGCGTCGGTCAAACCTTCTTAGGTTTGACTAGTAGATTTATAAAAATAAGAGTAAAATGCACTTTAGATCCTCAAACTATTAACACTTTTCCATTTGTGTCCTCTAACATTCATTTCGACTATCTAGGCCCCTCAACTTATCCCGCGGCATTGACGGTCAAAAGTCAGCCACGTCAGCCCGTAAAGTTCGACGTGTCCATGCCACCATGGCAGATGGAACCAGAGTTGGACACATTTATATATATAAAAACATGATCTATCTCACTTCCAACTCCACTCCCTCTGTCCTAGCCGTCCTTGGCGCTAGCGTCGGTGACGCGGACGGTTGAGTGAACGACAACTGCCCTGGAGTAGTCGAAAAAAGGGCCAATTGTGCAACTGCTCCTATTCGGAGTCTAATTGCTCGTTGTCCCTGTTTTTTTAAACTTTGCTTGTTTGCCCCCTATTTTTAGTTTTCAATTACGCAAATGCCCCTAATCGAGGCAAACGAGCAATTAAGCCAATTGTACAAATACCTCTAATAGGGTTAAACGAGCAATTAGAAGACTAAAAAAAAAGGGGCAAGCGAGCAATTAGACTTCAGAATAGGGGCAGTTGCATAATTATTCCAAAAAAAAAAAAAAAAACTGCACTGAGTCTGAAGTCCGATGGGCCGAGCATGTCTGCGGATAGGATAGGAGCCCATGTTGGTCTCATGATCCCGTGCCCATCACAGTCGTAAAAGGGCATGTTTGGTTGGAAGCCTAAATGAGAAAAAGTGTTGCATGGAAGTTGCTTAAAAATATGAAGAAATTTGTTACATAAGAATAAGTGTATGGTAATAAAATAAAATATATCATTTTTTTTATTTTTTATGTTTAGAATAATACTCCTATATCCTTTAAAGAATATAAATATTGTTTTTAGGAGACAAATAATTTCACATTTGACTAAACTGTACAATTTTTTAACACAAAATAAATATATTCTTATAGTTTTTTTTTGAAAAAATAATATATTCTTATAGTTGGAAACATAAATATTTGATTACTGTTTTTTTTCTATAAATTAAATTAAACTTAAAATAAATTTGCTAGCTATTTAAAAAGCATCACAAGAAAAAGAACGCATTAGAAAAAAAAAAAAAAAAGTCATAGTTACATTGCTAATTTAGCGTGAACATGATCGAAGAAAGACCGAAAGAATGTAGAAAGCACAACATATACAAAACAAAAGCTACATACGGTGCTATGTATGATTCCTTTTACCTGGCAGCACCCAGGCAGTCGAATCGAATTCGGTCCACCCTCAATATCATTTGAGGCTCCAACCAAACACGTAACGGGCAGAGACCCCAGGCTCCGCCCCAGGCCGCTGCAGTCCAGGCAAAAGTAGTCCAGGAAGAATTGCTATTGGGCCCAACAGTCAAGTTCAAAACCTGCGTACCCAATAGCCCACCGCTACGGCCCAAGAATCCCCTCCAGCGTGCCTTTTTCTTCCCCTCATGCCTCGTCTTCTCCGCCTGCCCGAGACCAAGAAATCGACTCGGTCGTCGCCGGCTCGCCACCACTCCACTCCCTGCTGCTGCCAGTTCTTCGTCGGGACCCTTTGACAGCGACGAGCACCCACCGCACCAGGTATGACCGCCCGCCCCAGCAAAACTGAGCACTCTAACCCACAGTTTAAACCATTCTGTACTCGGATCTGATCTATCCAGTAAACGTACGCATGTATTATGCCTGCTAACTTCACTTTTTTTTTTTTTTTTTGGTAAAAGGAAAAGTTATCGGGTGTAGTGCAGAGCGAAGCGAGGGATTCATCCAATGGTGGCGACGGAAGGGCAATGGGTGCTCATGGCAACAGGGCGGACGCCGACCAACATTGCGGTGATCAAGTACTGGGGAAGCGGGACGAGGCGCTCATCCTCCCCGTCAACGACAGCATCAGCGTCACGCTCGACCCTGACCACCTCTCCGCCACCACCACCGTCGCCGTCAGCCCCTCATTCCCTTCAGACCGCATGTGGCTCAACGGCAAGGTGTGTCATCGCCACCGCCCCTCCTCTGCTCGCCAATTTGTCTCTGCCGCCAGCCGCCGCTTCGTCTGCTCAGTGCTTAAGAAAAAATACATACTCCCTCCGGGATGGTATTAGAAGTCGTTTTGGACAAGGTTTGGGTCAAACATCGGGAATATAAATCATCAATAACTTTTAAGTTGTTGAGTTTGTAAATGTAAAAATTATATGAGTAGATTTGTCTTAAAAAAGTACTTTGATAAAAGTAAACATATATCACATCTCCATATAAATATTTTTTATAATAATAAGAGGTCAAAGTTGTGTTTTGGAGACCGTGTTGCTGTCCTAAACGACTTCTAATACCATCCCGGAGGGAGTACTATGTACGCTGACTAAGTGGCAGATGAAGAATTCTAGTATATGTCTTGGATTTGACGAAAGATAGTATAGACTTGAAAAGATGGCCCCGGTGCTTACGTTGAATTTTGGTTTGGATAATTGACCAGGAGATCTCACTGTTAGGAGGAAGGTTTCAGAGCTGCCTCAGAGAGATCAGAAAGCGAGCTCGTGACTTTGAGGACGAGAAGGGCATCAAGATCAACAAGGAGGATTGGGAGAAGTTGCATGTTCACATAGCCTCGTACAACAACTTCCCCACCGCTGCTGGTTTGGCCTCTTCGGCTGCTGGCCTTGCTTGTTTCGGTAAAGTCTCTTATGCTATCATCATAATCTGATTATCTCCTTCGGTTCTCAAATACAATGAGTTGTCTTGACTTCCAGCTATTCCTACAATGAATGATTGTTTGTTGGTCAGTTGTATTAGCAAAAACTACGTCTGGAAAACTATTTGCAGCAATTTTACTAGTGCTGCTGCCATTTGGCCAATCTGATTATGCATCAAAACAACTTATTAGGAACAGATGGAATATTTTTCCAATTTTTTTTTCATCTTCTTCTCCTATGACCAACATTAAAACATGAAAAAAAAATATGTAGGAACACTGGAACAGGTAGAGATTATAGGAATGTAAGTTTACTCCCTCTCTATTTTCACTGAAAACATGGAAAAAAACAGTACTATTTGAGTATTACTAGTTTATGGTCCCTGGTATCTTTCCCTGTTACTCTAAAAGCTACTCAGCACGCTTCTCTGGTAGAAAACAACAGTTCCTTGGAAATGCAGTAGTTCTATTCAAGACCAAATAATGTTTCACAATTTCTTAGTTCCCCATAAAGATTTCTACATGTTTTTTTCAGATCATGTATCACCACATAAGCATTTGTTTTTAATGTTGCTGTAGTTTTCACCCTTGGAAAGCTGATGAATGTGAAAGAAGATTATGAAGAACTTTCTTCAATAGCAAGGTCTGTTCATGTTATTGATAAAAATATTTTGTTTTTATTCCTGAGATACTGCCAGGACTGTACTCAGTTTGCCAATCTGTGCTCTAGTAACTCGCTGAGTCTTGCAAATCCATCCTTATATTTTTCTCATCTTCATTCAGGCAGGGATCTGGGAGTGCATGCCGCAGTATATATGGTGGTTTTGTGAAATGGTGTATGGGACAAGTGAGTAATTGTTATGACAAAGGAACAACCCTGGTTAAATGCATGTCCGGTCTATTCAATAATGACTGAGTGGGGTCTGATTAATTGCTTGCAGAAAGATGATGGAAGTGACAGTATTGCCGTGCAGCTTGCTGATGAAACACATTGGAATGATCTTGTAATTATTATTGCAGTGGTATGTGAACTATGTCCCGCATGACCTCCTGCTATGTGTTGTACGCATCATCTTGTGGTTTCACTGATTCTGATTCACATATGGACTGTCTTAATTTTTTTTTATACTTTTATACCTGTGCCTTCCCCATATTGTGCTCTTTCTGATGTCATAAATTGTTGACGCATTCATTTGTGGAATTAGGTCAGTTCAAAGCAGAAGGAAACCAGTAGCACCGGTGGGATGCGAGTTAGTGTTGAAACAAGTCCCCTCTTGCAGTACAGGGCCCAGGTGACTGTTTTTTTTTTTCTGGGGGACTTGAATTGTTTTGAGCTTTAACTATTTTGAGAAATTTCTAAAAAAAAGACCACAATTACTTTCGATTTTGGAATCTTAATATCCTAAGTTTTTGGCAATATGATATGTTGGTTTGACTATTACTTTTCCTGTGATTAACATGCACTGCACTGGTTGTCCATATGTTTCAGACAGTAGTGCCAAGTCGGGTGTTGAAAATGGAAGTGGCTATCAAGAATCGTGACTTTGAATCCTTTGCCAAATTAACTTGTGCAGATAGCAACCAGTTTCATGCTGTATGCTTAGACACGAGCCCTCCCATCTTCTACATGAATGATACATCACACCGTATATACTTTTAGCAGTGTGTTGGCTTGGGTTTTATGTTAATGCTAAAATCTGAAGCAATTTTTTTCTGGTCTCAATCAACCACAGGATAATTAGCCTTGTGGAAAAATGGAACCACTCAGCAGGAACCCCACAGGTATTTATATTGCTCTTGAACATCTGTTATCCTTTAAAAAAAAGTGTTATCTTATAATTAGTTATGTTTGTCGGTTGTTCTATGGATATTGCTCAAATAAGAAAAAAAACCGTTGAATAAGATTTGATACAGCAAGCCGTCAACTGCACTGGCCAAAACATGTGGCTCACATCTCTTTATGGAATGATTAGCTTCAGAGTTAACCTTGGAAATATCCTTAAGATCTTTGTATAAATAGTCGCAAATTGCATTTCTTCTTTTAGTTTGTCACCTTTTATATTTTGGATTGTCATATTCAAACTCATAAGGTGTGAACATATGAAAGGTCACCTTATATATTTTGGACGGTCACCTTTTATAAAAGCATCTGTTGGATGTTATATCTATGAAGTTGTCATCTAAAATTGGAAATACCTAAGCCAGTAAACCCAAAATCAGATTTTTCCATCCTGGTCCTTTGATGTTGAATCACACTTTGGACTAATTGTGGTGTCCGTTTTGCATTTTACCCTATCTGCAATACCACAGTTACTGTGATGTGATAGTGAGATCATTTATAAGTGTGGACAGTAGAACTCTAACTCTGGTTGAGAATTCCCAATGGCAGGTTGCTTACACCTTCGATGCTGGGCCTAACGCAGTCCTAATCGCACAAAACCGTAAAACTGCAGCACATCTCCTCCAGAAGCTCTTATACTATTTCCCTCCACAGGATAAGGATTTGAGCAGGTGAATTTAATGTTTTTTTCATGATTAAAGCTGCTGTCACTGACTGTATTTAGGAGCTCTATGGATGTATCTGATCAACATGATCTTGCAGCTATTTGGTTGGTGATAAATCAATTCTAGGTGATGCTGGAGTGCATTCCATGGAAGATGTGGAAGCTCTTCCAGCACCTCCAGAGATGAAGGTACCGGATCAGAAATTCAAGGGTGATGTTAGCTACTTCATCTGCAGCAGGCTTGGGGCTGGTCCAAAGGTTATTGCTGACGAAAGTCAGGCATTGATCGATTCAGTCACCGGACTTCCAAAAGGGGTGTAATTTCAAATTAGAGTTGAAATAAGGGTTTAAGCCAGGGATTAATGAAACTGTTATCTACAAGAAATGCTAGATTGTTAGGTCGGGAATGGACTGACAGATTCCTGAAGATACATTAGGCTTCTACATTGGTCGCTTTCGTGCTGAGAACTGGACATATTCTACTCCAATTTGTAACTTGTAAGACATATTTGTCATGTAGTTTACATTTGCGCTGGTGTCCATTGCTGTTCAACAAAGATAGTGGAACAATTTTCCCCTTTTGTTTTGCCCCCTCGTCTAGTATGTGGCTGAAATTTTTGTTTGTGAAATTGGCAGATTGCAGTGACTACTTTATTGAGCACGTTAGCTGAGACGCAAGCGGAGAATAACTTGTCTGTTTAAAAAAAATGCCTGATTGCTTTTCGCAATGGATGAAAAGCCCAAGCGGCCACGCCCCCGCCAGCCCAACGGAACCCGTCCTCGTATCAGTTAGACCGTCACTCGGCAAACCGAGAAGGGTACCAAGCCACAAGAATCTGTTTTTTTTCTCAGTTTTTTTTTGTATGATCTACCCTTCGTTCTAAATTACAAGTCATTTTAAGAATCTTGAAATGTCAAAGCATCTAAGCTCCACACATCAGCAACATTGAGGTCGCGTTCACAAAAAAAGCAAAACTTGGGTTTCAAGAGAAGGTGCACCGGTCGCCGGGGCGGGGCGGCGGTCTTCCTTGCCTCCGATGGCCCTTTGGGCTGCGCGAGGTGGCGGAGACCGCTGCCTCTCCCGGTCGGTGGTGGTAGTCCTAGTAGGTTTAGGTTTTGGTGTCCGGCGACGACGCCGAGGTGGCGGCGGCGGCGAAAGTCTTCATGGAATAAGGTCCTCTCGTGTTTCTCCGGCGCCTCGGGGTGCTCTGCTCCAAAGACCGCCGATGAGCACGTGGAGGTGGAGCCCGACTTCGTCCGGCTCGTCTACAAGAGTCGGTCGGGCGCGACTTTTCGCCTCGTGGTGAGAAGGGGTCGCCGGCCTTGTGTTTCAAGGGTGCGGAGGATGTTGCGGGCATTATGGAAGACGAGGAGGATGGATCAAGCTCGCGGCCGCCGCCGGTCGCCAACAAAGAAGCTTGCATCCAAGGTCGACGAAGGTCGGGGACGTGGACGACCTATGGGCGCTCAAGAACAACCGCCGTCCGAAAGTGTTTGAGCGACTACGGCGTCCACATCAAAGCCGTTATGCGGTGGAGCTTCTTTCGCCCCTGGGTTCGAAAGTGCAACATCCGAGTCGGTGTTCTTCGACATCGAAGTTTCGGTTTTGCATGTTGGTTTGGACGGTTGTCCTCCGTATCTTTTACGGTGTTCCTGTATTTGTACTCTTCTATCTTGCTTAATTAATATACAGGTACATTTTATCAAAAAAATTATAGAGAAAATATGAATTTATAACATCAAATAAATATATTATAAAAATATAATTAACAAGGAATCTAATCATACTTAGTTGATATCATAAATGTTATTATTTTATTATATAAATTTGGTCAAAGTTGAGATGCTTTCACTCTTAAAGATTCTTGTAATGAGATGCTCATAGTTTTAAATACAACCATGTTTCAATCGCCCTATGACGTATATTGTTGTATCATCGCGTTGATCCTTGCTACCATATCTACCATATATAATATCTCTAAAATTCCAAGCGCTTTGTTGTTTATTTCATCCGATTCACCAATCGGACCAACTTGTAGAAACCAAATATAAACAATGAGATGGCCCATACTTTCCAACTCAATTCCGTTTCCACCAACACTAGGCTGTACTTTTGTTAGAAATGTAAGTTCTATTTCATGTCTAGTGGCTCAACATGTTCATTTTATGATACATTGGTTTCTGTTTTTGGGTTTAAACATGCACAACCACTTTTTATTGTGGGTCATAGAATTTGAAAATGAAACTAAAGAAGAAAGGATGTTTCATAACAACATATTGTGTATGAAAATTGATCTCGTTCGTTGGATACATGATAGAAGTATTGCTGCAGCGTCATGTTATGCTACCACATCTATCTGACTAACCCCCACCTCTCTAAAAATCCAAATGCATTGTTCTTTCTCGAACATTTTACACAGTTCACCAATTAGACCGACTTCTAGAATCTATACAAAGGACAACAAGATGACAAATAGTTTCCAACCCAACTTCATTTCGTACTTCCGTTAAAAATATCACATGGCAATGTTTTATTTCTTGTTCAATAATTAGTTCTTTTCCACCATCCAACGTACATTAAAAACATGTTCTAGACATAAAAATAGTCACAATTAGCACATTTTTAAATCATCATATTTAATATCTTCTGTAGGTACACTAAAATCACATGAGGAATTAAATATTGATCACTTTTTTATAACGACTGATCGGTCTAGTTTTAGCTATAAACATGCACCATACTGTTTTGGCCACAAAACACTTGCACATAATCTGAATTTGCAAGCAAGAAAGAAAAAACTGCCTTCTGGCCACATATTTGATGTGGATGTTGATCTCAATCATTGATATGCCATAGAGGTATTGTCATATTGTCTTATGTCTTGGCTACCACACCTACCGAAAAGTGCTCTACAACTAAGTATTGTCACAAGTAGCTATTTAATTTAAAAGCTAATTGTAGTCAATGCTCTCTTTTCAATTAGGAGCGCTAGATAATATCTAGCGGTTCAACATGTTCATTATATATGATAGATTGATTTTTTGTTTTGGGTTTAAACATGCACCACCACATTTTTTATTGTAGGCCATAGAATTTGAATTTACATTTGAAGAAGAAAACATGTCTCATAACAACATATTTAGTGTGAAAATTGATCTTATGCACATGATAGAGATATTGTTGTAGCGTGATATCCTGCTACCACATCTATCTGACTAACCCCACCTTTCTAAAATTCCAACTGCACTGTTATTTCTTCTTGAACATTTAACACAATTCACCAATCGGACCAACTTCTAGAATCTATACCAGGGACAATGAGATGACACAGAGTTTCCAACTCAACTCACACTTAGCCGTATTTCGGTTAAAAATATCACATAGCGAGAAGTCTTATTTCTTGCTCAAAACTAGTTATTTTCCACCATTCAGGGATAACATGTTCTAGACTTAAAAATAGTCACAACTAACACAATTAAAACATGGTAATTAATATTTTTCTTTTGTAAGTGCATAAAATCATATAAAAAAAAGAATCAAATACCGATCACTTACATACTCTGTTTTGGCCAGTTCTAATTTAGGTGTAGACCAACACCACTCTGTTTTGGTCAGTTCATCACTTACATACTCTGGGACGGAGGGTTTGGCTTTTGACATGGTAAAGCTATCTGGGCCAGGCAGCGAGGCCCGTTCTGATTTGGGTGGCTGTACCCACCTGGGTGGGTGGCTTGTGTGCCGGACAGCGTTTGTCAGTTTATATAGGACCCTCAAAACACGCACAAAATTTGAATTTGCAAGGAAGAAAAGACTGCGCCACATATTTCATGTGGATGTGATCTCAGCCGCTGATACGTGATAGAGGTATTGCCGCACCCGCATCGTCTCCTGTCTTGGCTACCACACCTACCCCCTGCTATCTTCTTCTTCTCTCCTCTAAAAATCCAGAGGCTTCGGTCCCCTTCTCGAGCCTTTCGCCCAATTTCCCAATCGGACCAAACCCTAAGGAGAGATTCGATCGGACATGGCAATGTCAGATCTCACGGCGACCGTGATCCCAAAGCCAGACGGGGCCGACGACGAGTCGGTGGAGATCCGGGAGGTGTGGGCGGACAACCTGGAGGAGGAGTTCGCGCTGATCCGCGACATCGTCGACGAGTTCCCCTTCGTCGCGATGGACACGGAGTTCCCGGCATCGTCTGCCGGCCCAACGGCGCCTTCCGCTCCCCCGCCGACTACAACTACGCCACCCTCAAGGCCAACGTCGACATGCTGCACCTCATCCAGCTCGGCCTCACCTTCTCCGATCCGCGTGGCGAGCTTCCGGCGCTCGGTGCCGGCCGCCGCCGCTGCGTCTGGCAGTTCAACTTCCGCGAGTTCGACGACGCGCGCGACATCTTCGCGTCCGACTCCATCGAGCTGCTCCGTCGCAGCGGCATCGACTTCCGCCGCAACGCCGAGCGCGGCGTCGATGCGCGCCAGTTCGCTGAGCTCCTCATGTACTCCGGCGTCGTGCTCAACGATTCCGTATTCTGGGTCACCTTCCACGCAGGATACGACTTCGGATACCTACTCAAGATTCTCACCTGCAATAGCCTCCCAGACACACAAGCCGGCTTCTTTAAGCTTATGAAGATTTATTTCCCGACTGTCTACGACATCAAGCATCTCATGAAGTTCTGCAACAGCCTGCACGGCGGGCTGAACAAGCTCGCTGAGCTGCTCGATGTGGAGCGCGTTGGGGAGTCTCATCAGGCTGGGTCCAATAGCCTGGTCACGTCCTCTGCATTCTGGAAGCTCAAGGATTCATTCTTCGCGGGCTCAATAGAGAAATATGCAGGTGTGCTGTACGGGCTCAATGCAGAGAATGGTAGTGCACATTGAGGGTTGTCACTCTCTTTGAATTTTACTCCCTCCGTCTCAAAATAATTGCACATCTCGTTTCTTGAGAAGACAATCTCTTTTAATTTTGACCAAGTATGTAAAAATAATATCGATATTTAGATCTCCAAATAAATTTATTGCGGAAGTATGATCAGATATCAATCTAATGATACTTATTACATATTGTAAACATGATTAGTTTTTCTATACATATGGTCAAAGTTAGAAAGATTTGCCTTATCCATAAATTAGATGTGGAATTATTTTGAGACGCAGTAGCTCTGTGAATGGATTGATTTAGGACAGGAAGGGTGACAAGTGTGCAAGAGGGCTCACTGAAAGATCAAGTCTGTAGGTTAAGTCTGCCTCACTCATTTGGGTGTATTTGGGATGTAGTGTTCTTCGGTTGCTCATTATTGAAACACATGGTTATGCCTGAGGATAGCTCTCTAAGTTTCCCACAACAAAAGAAACAGCGATATTAATCCATTACCTATACCTAGAGTACGCACATCACCCATTTCATTTTGAAGCTGCACTTTTTTGAGATACAGGATTCTGAATGTGTCTTGATTGAGAACTTCTAGTTTCAGTAATTATGTATGCAAGGCGCTTTCTATCTTTCCAGTATTATTCCATATGAGATGGAGCTATAATTCAGCAAAATCCCCAATAGCAGCTCGGAAAGCTCATCACTTGATAGTTACTTATGACATGTCTCTTTCTTGGTTGCTAAGGGCTGCTTGGAAAGCTCATCACTTGATAGTTGCTTACGACATGTCTCTTTCTTGTTTGCTAAGGGCTTGTAGAATCTATTTATGAAATCTGACCTTCTGTCAGTGCCTAGTGCTGCAATTGACTTGTTGGAGTTCTTGTCTATGAAGTGTATCTTTACATGAGGACAATTACAGATAGCATTGTTTGAGGTTGAAATATTTGAGTAATTTAGAGTTCAACAACCCCCTCCCTCTTGCAAAATTAGGGTTATTTTAATTATGTTCGTCAAACTTTTCTAATTTTGACCAAGTGTAAATATGCAGCAATGCACCATCTACAACATCAAATTTAGTATTGTTAAACCCACCATGAAAAATGTCCTGATACTGTATTTATTTGGTATTGTAAGTGTTGACAGATTTTTGTATAAACTTGGTAAAAAATAGGGAAGTTTGGCTTTGGACAAAACTAAAACGACCTACATTTTAGAATGGATGGAGTAAGTGGGTGTAACAAAAAAGTCCTCAGCCATTGAGATATTTATTGATGGTGATGCAAGTTTGCTTGTTCTTCATAAACTCACTTGGCTTTGGACATCTACTGCCAAAGTAGATGCGTTGTTGTATATCTGTGTGCTGATCATTCGAGCGCTTTCAGGGCAATTTCATTGATAGATGCAATCTGTTTGTCTGCGTTGTAGATTCTGGTAGATGGTATCCTGTGGATAAAATAGTCTGATTCATTTGCCTGATTACTTTATAGATTCAACTTGAATTAGCCTGCATCTGGGCCAGGGCTGGTTGTCAAGGTTAGATCGTATAACTTTTTCTTGCTAAGCCTGAGCTCTTTATGTTGATTGTCATCTATTCTTGATTCGGCTGATACGGTTCACTTTAGCCGTTTGCCTTTTGCCTATTCATGATTCCCTTGGATCTTGTAATGGTCACTAGTGATGATTGTACGCAGAGCAAGGTTACTGAATTGGCAGTTGGCACTATGCAAGATTGGTATTTACTGTAAAAGCTCCATACATCGCACCTAATAGGTCATCATGAACTTCGATTTTTTGCCCCTAGGATTTGCATAAGTCTCCTGGCGCTTGTCATTCTTATTATCTGAATACGTCACTAAAGGATACTTCGGTTGCACAAATAATAATATTATAATAAACAAGCTTTAGATTCTTTTGGTTTTCTAAATGTCATATAATATTGACTTGAGCAAGTAGTGTATCGATGTTAAGCTTTATATAAAAGATGAAAGGATATCAAAGTTAATCTCCAAATAACATTTCTCAAAAGCGAAAACAACAGGCTGCGTTCTTTGGCTCATCTATTTGCTAATTACACTCTAATTCTTAATTTGTTGTAAAAGTACTTCTGAGAATGAAACCAAAATTTGCAAATCACTTTGTTCAAAGCCAAAGCCGAAGCAAGTATTTGGGGACTGGACGTGGGAAATTCTCCCAGAACAGTTCATTTCATTCAGGAGAGGTGTTACACGCAGATGTTACATAGCAGCACACCAGCTTTTCGCGGATAGTAATTTAAGAACGAATAAGCAAGCTATGTGCTTGTATTATAAAACTGGTTAACATTAATCACATGTGATGATTGGGGAATGTCGATTTATTAAGTTCTGATAGTCCAAAAGTTCAGGTGATCTTTGAGAAGCTGAAAGCATTCTTGTGTGCCGGTTTAGGTCATCAGGTGATACACTGATACCTTCACGTTCCACATTTTCCAAATACACTATAAGATACCTAAGGAGATGGAATTGTTCAGGTTTGCATGGCTGCAGGAACACCAAACAGGGACTCCAGGAGAGCCTTTTCTGCATCTAATTTGCAGGTTCAACTTTGCCGCTCTTCACTTAGCAGTTTTTTTTTTTTTTTTTTTTTTTTTTTTTTGAACCAAGGGACCCTCCATTTCCATTATCAGATAACGGAATTACATGGTATAGAGTTTGAATCCTGAAGACAGATAACAGAAACTAAAGAGAACAATGAGCATTACAACCAGGGTCGAACTATAGAAAGAAACTAGAAGGACACCCTGCCATCAAGCCTACAAAAGTGACAGGAATGAAGCCAATCAGGAGCCAAACAGACAGTTGGACGCACAGCCACCAAAATCATCCGATATCTTTCTTCACTTAGCAGATCTAATTGACAAAGAATGGATGCTGATATCATTTGACTAGTGATTGCCTGTTCCAGTCAATGACTATCCATTGCATGTGATATCTATCTTGCTAGCAAGTATGATCAACCGTCCATTTCTTCGTCCGTAACAATCTGATCTTTTGCAATCATCTCAAGGATATTCGGTGGCACGACATCAACATTGATATATGCTCGAATCAATGACTTGTAAAGGGGTAAGCTTGTCAAATTAAATCTCTGGAGAACCTTAATGTATTGATATGCATCGTCGGCACTTCCTTGGTCCTCAAAATGTTTTCCAATTGCCTCCATCAATTCAAGTGGAGGTCTAAAATGGCAGCTCTTCAACAGAGACAAACCTTTCTTCATGCAACCAACAGCTTTGTCCATCTGCCTACTCTGAACATAACCCTCCATCAATATCTCCCATGTCTTGTAATTTGGACACGCTCCTTTCTCTAGCATGTGGAGGTGGAGCCTCTCAGCCTTTTCAATCCACCTGTTCCTCACATAAGCACCGAGAAGAACATTTGAAACCCTCACATCATGCTTCCTGCACCCTGATTCCCAGCTTCCAAAGATCCACTCGGCTTGGCTGATGTCCCCAACTTTTATTGAACATAACATAGCAGTCATGTAGTTTGTAGAGGGGATTCTACCTGGCACACCTTTACTAGCCTCCCACAACCTCATAACTCCATCTCTGTCATTCAGAGCAGCATAACATGTCATTACAAAGGAGTATCCTAAGCGTCCTGTTGGTGACAGTTTTGTTTCAGCTTTCCTAAGGCAATCTTGCGCTTTAGTGTTCAGTCCATTGTTCCTAAAAATGTTGGCTAATGTGCAGTATGTGCTCCAACCAACCTCGACCATCTCATCATTCAACATCTCCTGGAACACTGATTGTACTAGGGCAACACCAGAGACTTCGGCACAAGCATCCATCCAAAGGTTGTAGGAGAGAACATTTCTGGGAATGTTGTTCCGTTTCATGAGGTCAATTACACTAAGTACCTTCTCATACTGACAGGTTGCAACATAGAGCTTCATGATTTCATTGAAAGAGTGAGGATCAACGGGCAACCCACGACTCTGCAACTGAGCCATGAAGGTTTCAGCCTTCTGCACATTTCTTTCTGTAACATAGCAGTGGAGGAGAGGGAAGGATGCAGCTTGTCTGTCAGCAGGGCTCTGTAGTTTGTTGTAGTATTCCTCGGCTTGAGAAGTACCGTAAGCTTTAGCAATCAAGTCAAGTCTTGCTGCATGATCCCATGACGATAGTCGGGAGTTGCACGATTCCATCCAAGAGAAAATCTGTTGCACAATGTAACTTCGTTTAGCCAGTGTAGACTCTAACAATATGCTATGGAACATAGTATCAACACTATGCAATAAAAAATAGAAATAAATCGAGTTCATAACGTGTATGTGTGTAATAATCAACTCAGAAAAAAAAAAAAAAAAAACCCCTCCAGATCAGACTTCACTTGCATTCCGAAGGCCAAGAATGCAAGCATGATTCCAGTTGTCTATAGCAAGGAGCAGCAATAGTTTCACTGAACTCCCATTCCTCGTTCGTTTTACCCACCTCAAATGACACAACAACACAGTCAGTGCGTCGACAAAAAACAGAGCCAGGAGAACCCAAAAGTTCCACTACTCACCTCGAGGGCGTGCTCGTAGCGGCGCGCGCGCCGGAGCTTCTCGACTGCGTGCCGGAGCTCCGGCTGCGAGACCTGGACGCGCTCCCGGGCCCATCTCTCGACGGCAGCTGCGGCGTCCCGCGCGGCGAGCCGAAGCGGAGCCGGAGCAGGCGCCGTGAGAGGAGGCCACTCGTCCTCGCGGACCCGGCCGGCCGCGGGAGGCGCGGAGATGGTCGAGGAGGAGAAGGCGGAGGAGAGGAGGGGCTTAGGGTTTGGTGGCGTGCGGGAGGGGTCGAGGCGGAGGAGGCCGGCGGCGGTGAGGCGCGAGCGCGCGGCAGCGGCAGCGGCAGCGGCCATCGCCCGTGGGCCTGGTTTATCGTGGACTCGTGGGCTTTTTGCCTTGTGTGGGTTCGGCAGCAGCTGAGCAAATCTCCCAATTTGTTTTGAACTTTTAAATTTGTTTACTAGTTAAAGGCCCGTGCGTTCTTACGGAATAATATTAATAATGTTGTAAAACATATAGATCGCATGATAAGATAACAATACTTATGAAACCAAACAATAATATTAAAGTGACATCTAGTCCAAACAAAGTTTTGTGAAAAGTAACACAATCAATCACGATATCTCGGGCTTGTAAACTCTATTTTATGGGCTTTTATATAATTCACCTAAAATAATGGTGTACGACACTCATTATTTTGAACAGGTTCCATTGTGATCAACTGGAAACAAAATTAATCCCTAGTTTTAATCAGAAATTAACATCTTAAAGTGGCCAAAGTTAGGAGGCATAATAGATGTACACAAAAGTAATCAGATCAGATCCAAATACAAATAACCAATTAGCTGAAGTTAGGTTGGGTCCTCGGTGCAAATAATGCCAAAAATGTGGTGAAAATTGATGAGGCATCAGAATCGAGGACTATGAGTGATATCAAGCACAATGTTCTGGCACAGCTTAGCGAGAACGCTAAGACCAATATACGAGTGACTGGGATTCACAAAGACTTGCAGAAATTGCATAAAGAAGAATTCAGAACACCATCAGTTCAGGCACCATGGTAGCAACCATGATACAGCAGGCCAAGTTTACAGACTACAAGGCATCCCAAACGAACGTTTTCGTACGTGCGTTCATACATCTCAATGGATTGTCAAAGTTGCAGTAGTCAGCACCAACAGAGAAGTCATAGAGCATCTTGCTATTTAAAACAACAGCAGGACCACATATCCATTTGTACCTTGCTACAGGAAACACGGCCTGGGTGCGCCCCGCTTAGATGAGTTGCTGCTGCAAAAATCTAACATGAAAAAAATAACCCATTACACATAGCGATTCAGTTCACAAATGTAGGAAGGTAATTCTCAACCGTCGAAACATTGAGTCAGTCACATGAGTATCTACAATATGTGTAATTACCGGAGCTTGGTTGAGCAGTGGCCCTCTGCCTTGCAGACCTTCCTAGGGCAATGGTCTGAGTGCATAAAAATCACCATGACTGCAGATCACCTAATGCCAAATACGATACAAAAGACATCAGTTTCAGTAGTTTAGAAAGCATACAGTGAGTAGCGTGCTAGAAAAGCATACAGTGACCAAACGGTTTTAAAAAGCCTATTATTAGCAAATTGTAAAAATAAATGATATCAGAATGGAATGAGCTTGTGTTTTGTCAAGGAGACAATTGGTTTCCAAATGATAAGAAGACAAAAATATGACTATGTGACATTATTAGTTTAATACAAAGTTTCTAGATAACAAAAAAAAAAAAAATAAAAGCATTTATGTACCTGACCAATAATTTTGTACTGTGAAATCTAGTCTAATCAAATAAACCTAACTCTAGAGGATTGTTAGCTACACAAATATAACACAAAACTTCTTGAAAAGAATAATAAACTCTATAGAGCCTCAGTTGTGGCCTGGCAAGGGACAGGTGTGGCCATCGCCAAATATACTCCCTACCGGTCGTTATGGCCGCCGATAAAATTCAAAGGGAGCATCGAGCCCAATCGGTGATCCAAAGGCAATATATCTGTCACAACAGAGATGAAAGGGAGCATATCTCAACCAATCTGTTGACAAGAGGAGGTTCTGCAGCAGCCAACAAGGACAAGCTACAAACCTTCTACTCCAAGATCAGGACCTGCGGATGAGCTGCTGTTCTATGAAATGTCACAACAGAGATTTAAGTGCTGCTTGTCCTTCAGATTGAAGTGCTCTGAGTATCTGACTCTCTTCTTCTTGTGGAACAACAATCTTCTGTGCATCCACAAGGAGCTGAGCTCAAGAGCCAAAATGGGTAACAGGACAAAAATGCTCTTGCTTTGTGCATCCAAGTCAGCTATCAGTTAGTTTCAAAAAAAAGACAACTATCATTTAGAACCAGGGTTGTTGATCTTGCAGTCAGATTTATCAACTATAAAGCAGGAAGGAATATTAGTTAGACAACATGTGATCATTCTTGCTATTGCAAAATTGCTTTGGTTGTAAAAAATGGTTGTGATTCTGATCCGATTCAGTGTCCCTAGTCTGTTTAATTATTTGTCAGTATTCTGCTTCCATGATATTACAGTCATACATAAATGTGTTTACTGCCCGCACAAGAGATATTTTATTTGTTCTTGAAAGAGGGTAATTTTCAACTTCTCATGTTCATATGTTTTCAAGCTGAATGTCTAAATCCATGTACAAGGTACATGGACGTGCTTTGTGTCATGAAAGCCTATTTTTTAGCTCCTGAAAGTTGCATCAGGTACAAAAATAAATTAGACTTGTGCAGCATATTGTTATCTCATCATGCTACCTTATTGTATGGAGCCGGTCACTATTTGCTTTGGAAGGAAAATAGGGGGAAGGCTTCTGACTTCCTGTTCTGAGCTCACAAATGCAGCCATACACTATTTGTGTGATTGATGGATGGAATCAAAAAATGCATAGCAAAAAAAAAAAATAGTGTTTACTAAATACGGCACAACACACAGTTTAGATGGCAACCAATCTACTGGCACAAACACACAGTTTAGAGATAGAAAAGCTTCATTACTGTCCTTGACCATAAAATTGGAAGCAACATTGCTTTTTGTGAATAGGCAACTCATCTAGGTATTCCGTTTGAGAATGGCTATGAAGTGGATCAAATGTTTACTCTAATAGTTTATCCTTTTTGGATAAATGGGGGAAAAAAAGGCACCATCAGTTACATTGTAGCCATTCAGAATAGGTGAACTCTGAATATCTAAAATTCTCTCGGCCTCATCTGAATTAATTCAAGCAAAACATGGCTGACAATTTACAGCCATGGCTAAAAGAGAATATAAAAAGCAAACAATAAAAATTTGGAGCTCTACCAGAAATAAAACGAATCTGCTGTCACACACAAATAATTCAGCCCTCCCTCAAAACCTAAACCCAATCAGAAGCACGACATGTCATCCAATTGAGGAGCACACGTCCGATGCCACTGGCACCCTCAAATTCTGAGCATTTCAGCTTACTCGACTTGCAACTTTAGCAATGTGTGGCACCTAATTTACATTCCTAAACCCTTTACTGCTTCTGTGACAAGCAACACCTGTGAGGGCATTAAAAAAATGTGGTATATTGAAATTTCAGAAATAACATTCATTAGAAGATTTACAATACAATGTGGGGCAGCTTGATCCTTAACTTTTCAGTAGGGAAGTTCGATTTGAGAAATTCACTTGACTATCTTCTCTAGCTTCATGGGAAGAAAAAACTAATTAAAAATTCCAATTAATATGGAAATGCAAGATATGGTTACAAAGATTAACCTTACGACCCTTGACAAGCCCCCATTCTAGGTTTAGCTCGAGATTGGTGCCAATATGACACTTAGATGTCTTGAAAATTCACACTCACATGTGTTATTGAAAAACAAATAGTCATTAATGCATGCCACCACTCTCCATAACCAAGTAAAAAAAAGTGCAGCAGCCAGATTGAATCAATAAAGCTTTGCCTGGTTTCAAAAAATGACAAGTAAAAATAAAGTCTCAATATAGTGTTTTATACAGTAGAAATTAGTTTAAATGATAGAGAGCACTCAAAAAATTTAAAGCAATTATAAATCTATTTGGTAGCAGTTTATATTTCTGAAGCATACCTTCATGTTAAACCCAGCTTTAGCATTGTTTTAACTAAACATGCCGCCAAGGTCCTTTGCCTTGACATCCCCTTCCTCTGTTGAGATTTAACTCTTCCATGAGATGCAATAGAATTTAGCAAGAATATAAGAGTGACACTTTCAGATATCATCTGAGATAGCACATAAACTGAGAGGCATCAAGGAGCAAATATTTGAATGCACACAAAATATACAATAGCACAAAGGCACCATATTAGCGATAATCTATTGAGTTCACATATGTCGACCACACAGGCTCGGACAAAATCAAATGAGGGCTTTTAAGATGGTGAGGCTAAGAACAAATGATCATCATTCTAGAGTTCTAGAGAAGCTAAATAAATCGAATAATATCCCAAGCCACTTATTCCATGAGATGTTAGAACGACATATTGACATTCTAATCTTGTGCAGCTTATATCCTTAATCATCAAGCATCTACATATATCCTTAATCATGAAGCATTTACAACTAAGAAAAACCTTGTATACTATCCCTATTCATGCAAAGACCAACCAGATTATTCCAAGGTCATTAAAAAAAATCTTTTTCTAATAACATTAAATCATCACAATCTGGTTATCCTAATCCTTGCAATATGCGCACCTAACTACATCTGGTTGTCCCAATCCCTGCATTTAAAAGGTTTAAGAAGCATATTGATTGGTCACTGAAATTGAAAGACAGAGATGCAATTGGTGTACTGACCAGATCTGAGAGTCCTGACTAACAGCATGAGTAATTCAGGTACGATGTTCATGCTACAAACCTTTACTGCTCACTTAGGATTAAATCAATAACAACTTAAACTGTGAAGTACGCCTTGAATAAGTGTCATATTTTGTTTACTTTCTATACGCCATGGCACAACAAATCTGTAATTGCCAACACATATGGGTAAGTCACAGTAAAACACATTTATAAGAATGCAAAAAGAAAATATCATAGGCTGAACCCATTCTTTTCACTTGAAAGGATTTGTTCAAGTCACACAGTAAAAACACATCAATGCCAATCATTCTAGCAAAGCAGCACTGGAACGGGATACTAAAGTTAGCAGGAACGCACCAGCATTCTTCTTTGGACGAGATCGAAGTTAGCAGGTAAATGTAATTAGATCGGTGCTCGGCTTCGCTTGCCAGGCACAACTCGAAATTAGAATGCGGGAAACCATTTTCTATCATCTCAACGGCAACACATCATACCACCCCCCACACACACACACACACACACACACGGTGCATTGTTTTTTCACTCTATAAATTGTATGCCTATCTTGAGCAGATTAATTGTATAACAGGATATGCCAACAAAAATGTTAAAATGGGATCCGTGCATGGCAACTGATGCATAGGACAAAAATAATACCTGGACAATTTCACAAGCAGTACATGAGCCACACATGCAGTACAATTTCACAAACCATAATACCCTTTTCAAGAGACCTGGAGGCATCTGGGATGAATAATGGACCTTCTTCCACCTTCACTGATGATGAGGCACCATCCAGAGCTTGAGATTCCAGAGGCCTTCACTGATAAAAGTAATAAGCAGTGTAAGTAATTAAGCACTGAACACCTATGAAAAGTACCAAAGTTATGGTTAGCCGATTGGAGATAAGTTGGACAGGGAGCCATGGTCCACCTTGGTTTCAACTAACTTCTTCCCCTTCCTGACATCAGACATGACTTCTCAGAAAAACATTTAGAGTCAAGCTTTATGATCTGCTATCAGGTCTTTTAAGAACTCAACTGAAAACCCAAAAAAACCTGCAAACACGATAATAACAATTAGAAATAAAAATTAGGTGTGGCCTTTCATTGTTGTATATTCAGCTTTGTACTCAATCCATGCTGTTTGAATTTGGCTGTAATTAGGTGATTTCAATTTGGCTGCAACCTATCTGACATATATGATGTTTCCTTTCCAAGCAGCTTAATGAAGCTAATTTTGGGACAAGCTATAAGATTTAGTTCAGCATTATATACCTTCCAATCTGAAGAAAAGCATCTTCCACCCAATGCATTGTAGAATTCTACCCAAAAAATCTACAAACATAGTTCATCAAGATTAAGTTTGAATCAGTATTCCTAATAACCATTTGTACAGAAACTCATAAACAAATCTGAGCATTTCAGTTCAGTGTATTCCTACAAAGAAACAGAGAAGTGCATACCGAAAATGAAACCATCGAGGGAAGGGGTCCAGGGGCGTTCACCGTGGCCATTGACGAATGCGTGGAACGACTCTGGGAACGGCACCGGCGACCCGTACAGTGCCCCTGCCGCGGATCGGACTCAGCCGCCGCAATCAGGTGCTGCTGAATCTCACAACCACGGAGGACCAAAACCCTAATCAAATTCAAATCCCGGACCACTTCCTAAACAAAAGTACACACGCACGGCCCTCTCCACCTGCGCCTACGGCAGCGGCACCGCCGAAGCAGATGCGTCGGCGTGGGGCGCGCGCGGGTGCTCGTCGCCGCCCGACGTCGGGGAGGTGGACGACGGCATGGATGGCCGCGTGTGGAGGTGGATGACGACGGCGTGGCGGCGGCGTCGCAGGCGGAGGGAAGGCCGGAGGTGGCGTTGTCGCGAGGAGGATTGGTGCTGCGGAGGGGAGCGCGAGCGTGGCCGCGGAGACGGAGGTGGTGGTGGTGGATGCGGAAGATGGGAAGAGGAGTCGCAAGAATCACGGAGCCTGGGTTTCTTTCTTTTTTTTCTACCGAAGGGAGGGGGAGAGCGCGAGCGTCGTTCGCACGGGGAGGGAAGCTGTGCGACGGTTTTTCGTCGCACCGGCAGACCGAAACATCCTAGTGTTTTTTACCACACCAAAAAATGATCTCTTTTATCTTTACTACATATAAAGGATGAAAGGGGGACAATTTTTCGTGCGACATTTTTTTGTGTCCGCTCCTCTCCCCTCTCCATGCGACCGGCCGCACGCCCCCCCTCTCCTTCCCTTCCTGCGATCTAAAAAAAGAAAGCTCCCTTCCTCTGCCATCTAAAAATAGAAAATTTCATGCAAAATAGAAAATTTTATGCAAAAGGAAACCACACACAAGGAAACCCATGCGGTTGCCTTTTATTAGGCAACAAACCAAATCCATCAATGCATGCACGCGATCTAGGCTCCCCTCTCCTCTCCTTTTCATTAACACTCAGCTTCTCTTTAGGTTTCATCGACCTGAAACCATCACCGGCGGTGTTCGTGGCCGGTCTCATCGACGTCGCCCGTCATCGCTCATCGCCATCGCTTGCTCATCGCCATCGCTCGTGGGCAGGACAAAGTCGGACATCCCTTCACCTCACCCAGGAACACGCAGCACCGTCGCCAAGACATCATGGGCGCCTCGCCGCCACAGAAGTGCCGTCCACGCCGCTAGCCTTGAGCTCTCTCGACCTTCCATCCCGTTCGACCCAGCGCGCGGCCGTCATCAACACCGGCCTCCGTCCACACCAACGGGGAACGTCGAGTGACTACAGCAGCCAACGACAAACGGCGGCCGACCAGGCGTTAGGTATCTTCCATGCCCAAAGGCATACATTTTTCTCAGCTTCCAAGACTTAATTCAAAGCATACCTCTCAAGCACAATTGATGGAATTTGTTGTTCTACTTTCATGTTCAACCAACAATTCAAATCAAACCTACAGCCAGCAAAGAAGAAAAAAGACTATGAAACATATTTCATTGCCTACGGTACAGAAGGTTTTAACATGATAGAGTATTAGTCATTAACAGGTTTTAACTAAGGACATTAGCACAGTTTATGGAAATTTAGATCAAAATAACCATAGAAAGTTGCATATGGACAGTATGTGGTTAATATCATATACTTATATCATCCAAAAGCCCAAAAAGTCATATGATTCAGCATGTGGTTCCCGTGAGCATATAAAGACAAATCTCACAGTATCAAAAACTCCACAAATAGATGAGAAAAAAAATTACCTGATAATGTGTCAGCATCTTGAAAAGCATCAACCAAATCTTTAATTGTATAGTCCTCAAAGCATAAATCCCCTTTGAGAACAACTGATGAATAGAATGGGTCCGATAAGAACTGTTCTCAATAAAAACTGTAGCATCATTTTCAACTGCACAAAACAGGTAAATGAAGCCTATAAGCTCACTTACAGATAAAATAGGATGTTGTTCTATAATCATTCATAAATTATCACTGTGCTTTGTTATGTGTAACTTATACCCAACAACATTACCATGTCATGTCAGAATGCAAGGGGGGCTAAAGGGTGCACATTAAGGTTCTTATTCTCAGTCCATAGTGCTGCTAACCATAAAATGATGCACCAGTAGAGCATATGAGTAGAGAAGGCAGCATACAATCAAGGTAGAGTAGAATACATGTTTTGCTAAAGGCATAAGCCCTGTTTCGCTAGGCGGTGACCCGCAGCCTAGAGCTTAGTCGGGATTAGGCGAGCCTAGGCGTTCCTAGGCGTTTTCTCGAGCAGTAGCATTTTTGTCATATATTGGTAGATTGGAAACAAAAAGAAGTTCAGGAAATAAGTTATACCTTTGCCACATTTGAGCCTATGTGCTTCTCTCGAGCAGTAGCATTTTTGACATTTTATAAGTTATACTGATCACATTCAGGACATGCAGACATCCACTCCAATAATCTTTGTGGCCTGCAATAAAAAAGAATTATTAATCATAAGAGGAAACCAATGGTTCAGCATCAACTGATCCCTTTCCAACTGTGTCAAAGTTCAATAAATGGTAGTAATAAATTTACCATTCTATGGTGATATGTTAGAAGCGATTTTCATGTATATAACTGGTTAGCTCCTGTGCTATAAATTAATTGCATGTGGTTACTAAAGAAAGTTTTTACACAAGAAGAGTGAGATCATAGGCGGATATCGAGCTAAAAGATTATATCACAAATCCAGCACTTTTCAACAGAACAAAAAGAATGATAGATCGATAGATACTGGAGCAGCCCTTACCCGCTCTGCCAAGAAATTGACATATCCCAATGATTCCAGCAAGTCATAATTTTCAAGAAATTGACATTTGTTTTCTTGGGATTGGGATAATGTGCTCTTGTAAGCCTTGGAACATAGTTGATGGCAGCCTCTGAAATGGCATCCTCTGGTAATCTGAATTCCCTACAAGCTTCAATAAATTGACAAATACAAAATCTGAGGACAATAGGATCAAAGTGACGTTTTAGTATTTAATAATTTAGATAATAGCCACTACCTAGAAAATTTACTATGTCATAATTTACTTCAATTAACTGTAGAAGTTAAAAAGAGGAAGGTTTTACATCAAATGTACACCCAAAGAAATTGCCTACATTGTTTAGGAAGTCGCAAACCTCTAGGAGTTGTTTTTTAGAAGAAAACTTACAAGGTACCAACCTATAAATCTACAGTCTATAATCCCATCAACCTATGCTCATTACAGTCTATGATTCCCCATTGGTTCTATAATATCTTAAGATATCAAGCATTAAAAAAGAAGAAGGAATCAGATCATCATCATTACTATTGGATTTCATTATCCAAAAAAAAAAAAAAAAAAAAAATCACTACTATTGGCAACCTCATAAGTGGGGTATTCAGATATGTAGCCCAATTGCCTACAATAATTGACTTTTCTAACTTACAGGATGCCAAATAGCAAGCAGGTATCAGCACCATATTAAGTGAAGAAATTACATATATAACTTACAGGATGCAACAAACTCACATTTGCCCCGACAACAACAAAATAATATTTGCTGACTCAATTCACGGCCACCAACTCAAGCACATAAAGAAATTTTCTGAATACAGTAGCAGAGAGCAGGCCTGCACCATCACTGACAAAACACGGTGAGGTTAGTGTTTAGACTTTAGAGTGCGACTCGATTCAGACTTAAAACTTTGACGATGGATGATAGAACTGTAATTAACTGCTGGGTGGCAAACTTGTAAATACCATCATCTTCAACCTTTGGCTCTGTACGGACGTCGTGGCCTCCCCTGGCTGCAGCGTTGCTGCTGCACGAGGTGCTCATGTGCGGGGGAGGGAGGGGCTCCGGCCAGGCTCGGCCGAGCCGGCAGCACGCAGAGGGTCCAGGCTGGAGCGGCGTGGCCTGCACGCACGCAGGGAGCGTCGGGCGGCTAGGGTGCGACGGGGTCCACCTGCTGCTGCGGTCTCCTCGTCCCCGCTACTCGGGTGCCGGGGTCGGCGTCGCGGGTCATGGCGGTGCTGGCCGCAGTGGGTGGTGGGCTGCGTGGTGCGAGGGGCCCTGGTGCTTTCCGCAGCTGTCGTCGCCGCCGCAAACCCCTAGGAGCCCCGAACCCGACGATGGATGGAGAATGGAGCTCGATGTGGGTTGGCCAGCAGCGTGACTGGGTGGAGCTCTGGCGTCGGGGAGGCGCGGGGCTGCGGAGTCCAGGGAGGGGACGGGACCGGAGCGGCGGGGCGGCCGCGGCATCGGGCTTGGGCTGTGGAGGACGGGGAGCTGTGGTCTGCAGGGGAGAGGGCATCGGCTGCGCACGCCCCTGAGCTGCTGCTGCTGCTGGCTGCTGCGGCGAGAGGTGGTGGCGCAGGTCAGCGGTAGGTGGTGGCGCGGCTTCCAGAATGCCGGCCGGCGGCGTGCGCGAGGACTGGAGGTGGATGGAAGAGTCCAGTCGCCCAGACGAGCAAGCGCAAAGCTATCACTAGAGACATAACACACACACAAAATAATAATTAAAGACAAAATGGAATTTTCTAATTGTTTATTTTTTCATTAAACGGCGGTTCTTACTATACGGAAAATTACATTGCCTGTGATACATGGTCACATATAAGTTGCTCATTAATTGACAACTGGTTTCTGATCTTTAGGCACATGTTCATGAGAAACATTGTTCCTTGTTGTTATGTAATGAAGATTAAGGTTAGAATTAAATTTTCATGACTTTGAAGTTTTGTATACCACAGGCTATTGACATTTTCATGACTTTATTTTGATATTAAGGTTTCACATTGCTATCTATTTGGATGAAATGTCATTTTAATTAAATTGTTTAATTTCATCATAGTATTGTTATCTTTATCGTGCGATCTCTATTTTTTATATAAAATTTAGTTATCCCGTAGCAACGCACGGGCGTTTAACTAGTCCTTTTTAGGTAGTAAAGATTTATTACATTATAGTACTCCACTGGTTTAGGTAGGCCGTAACCCGTAAAAAGTGTTTGACACTCAAATTTGTTTTTAATTCAAATCTCCCAATTGCACGATGTAGCTTTGTTTAGCAGGTCTACCCAGTAATATGCTACGGAATATTCTATATCAATACAGTCAATGACAATATAACATACTCCCTCCGTTCGTTTGTCACTCTCGGATTAAGTGTCATTTGTTCGATGATTCGTCTTATTCATTTTTTTTTGCACAAATATAATTATTTTATTATAACTTATTTTATCAATAAAAATACTTAAATATTGATTAATTTATTTTATTATTTACATAAATATTTTGAATAAGACGGATGGTGAAAACAATGAAGTTTAAAAAGTAAAAAACGTCAAACTCCATGGACAGAGGGAGTAACAGCCAAGCTGCTAAACCCTCGTATCCCAAGCTTCATGGTCCCCTTGCTATCAACTCTTTAACGAATCAGTTCCACATAATTTGCAATAAAAAATTAAAAATAAAACGAATTTATCACTTGTATGTGTGTAATAATCAGGTCAGAAAAAAAAAAAACACCAGATCAGAGATCAGACTACACTTGCAATCTTGCAATGCAAAAGCCAAGAATGCAAAAATGATTCCAATTGTCTATAGCAAGGGGCAGCAGTAGTGTCACTGAACTCCCATTCCTCGTCCGTTTTATTAGACAAGGTACAGTAACTGAATTATCCATATCGAACACCATACAAACAACCACTGGCCCTTTACTCCTTGAGCATCACTGTTGGCTATAGCCTTGTTGGGCACTTGGCATCGAGAAACTCCTTGAGCGTCCGTGTCTGACCGCCCATTAGCTCCGCCAACCTTTCCACTGGAAGCAGGGCCAGCTCGGCCAAGCTATTGCATCCATCCATGATTGCTCGATAGTTGGAATCTGTCACCCCAGGAGCCTTCTCAAGAACTCAATGCCTGATGTGTTATAATTTTCAGACCTATAGACCCCCACCCCCCCCAAAAAACTTGCATCAAGTTTGGGCTTACTCCCCTCTGGTTTTGTACGAGGTGCGTGACTTACCTCACATAATCCTCCACAACTCCATCTTCAAAGGGCACGCCAACTCTTGTTGCTTTTTTTTCTCATCAGGTTCATCCTGGTTTGTTTTCAGTGACATAAACATTTCTGCTGTAGCATGCAAGCTGCGTGACCAGAATATGCGAAGCCGAGGAAAATGCAGCACTAGCAGCGAAAGCTTTGAGATAATGTTGGTTGGAGAGACATCATCCCCGATCTCATTTGCAGACTGTAAAAGAATATGAGGCCAGGTAGAACAATGAGGTGAGGTGTTATCATGATTTTTCCCACTGGGCAGGAGAGGGGAGGGGATGTGCGGATACCTGAAAGGAAAGCTCTTATCTTGTGAAAACTCAATGAGGAGAACCGGGATCTTATAGTAACGTGCCATTGTCTCAACCTGATTGTACAGACGACCAGAAGTAAAGCTTTGGAACAAGTCTCTGATACTTTTCCGTTCAACACAGATCAAAGGAGAGAGAACATAGTCACCAACTTCAAGGGTGACCGGTACTATTCGGATACCTTTCTGATGCAACACATTCGGAAGGCTGCTCATGAACTCTCTCATGTCTACAATAACCTAGAAAATTGTAGCAGTAAATTTTTTTAGCAATCCACCAAATAGAAACAAAGCCCTTGCCCACTAACAATATGATCGTAAGCATCACCTGCATGTCCTTCTCAGGTGCCTTTTTACCACCTGCCTTTCTTGTAATTGAGTTCTGACATAAAAGAGGTTCTAGTTCATTTGCAACAGTTGGTCCAATGCAACGGCCATCCTGAAAAGAAAAGATAGATTTATTTCATGTCAGGAAAGTATGACAGCAATTTGGCCTGCATATGGCTGATTGTGATTGAGCTAAAATAAACACATGATACCGGGCATAACCCACATGTAGATTCATAGACAGGTGCAAAGGTCATTTGACTAAGCATTGTAGGATGCAGTAACCACTTTGCTAAGGTCAGACTGAAATTAAAATTTTAGTTACAGAGTGAAACACCACCTGATCAACAGGTATCATCATCAGGGACTTCTGTCTGATCAAAGATTCAAATGCTTCATTTTCCCGTCGAATACTGGACTCAAATTTTTGCACCTCAGTGGAATCTTCATAAAAAAGGAAGTAAACTTTTAACTTCCTTGATGAGTTTTCTGCCTTGTAAACTTCAATCTCTCTTACAAAGGTAATATCTGGATGATAAACAATAATAACAGATGGCTTCCATACATCAAGCACATGCTGGTCACTGTCTAGAGCATGAAACTGCACAGGAGGTAGTGGCTTGCCGTTTGCCAAGTTTCCAAAAGCTGATGAATGGTTAAATTTATCGTTAGAAGTAGAGGCTGACGCGAAAGCATCATATATGGATGCCTTAGAAGCATCAATCTCAGCCTGTTCATCTGTTTTGCCTGATTGACCTTCAGAATCCAGATCAGTAGCTTGGCTATTGTCATTTCCCCCTTACTTTTTTGTCGATTACTGGCTTGTCTCTTTGAAGTGGTTTTCTTTGGTTTCCCCTTTGCTTTACCCTTTGCTACCCCCTTCTTGCTGCAGCTGCTATTTGAGCCACCATTGACATCTGCTTCATTTGATATATTTCTTAATTCAGAGGCAGCGGCAAGTAAGGCATTAGTTTCGAGTTTGTTAATGCTAACTGGACCTGCACTCTCACTAGGTCCTATTTGAACTTCACCATCCAGGACACCAACCCCTTTTGGTTGCTCAGATTTTCTCTTGTTCTTCTTATTCAATCCATGCAGCTCAGCTTTCCCAATCAAATACTTCTCCCACTCTTCTCGCATAACCTTATTGAAAACAAGTCAGCATTACAAAGGATTTACAGGGTTTCATGTTCAAAATCTTAAAAACAAGCTTGCATTCAACATGGAAGAATGACACTTGTGCAAACAAACATGACAAGTTCATAGCAATAGAATAGTGCTATATGGATTGATGCTGACTTCATTTAACACTCGAACAATTACCTGACAGGGGCCTTTTAATATGCATTCCTGCAGCTGCAAGCGTGTGCGTTCATCTTTACATGTTACCAAAACTATGCCACTTTCATCACTTTTGTCTTCATCATGCACATTCCCGGCATCGCTCTTCATCTGTTCTTCTGCTATCTCTTGCAACAATTCCTGCAAGCTTTAAAGCAGTCAACTCAAAGCAAAAATAAATTTCTTGATGATAATACTCATATTATCTGATAATTAGGGATGAAGGTTGCTAGTTTGCTAAAAGAATGAGACAAAAAAACAGAGAATAGTAAAGTATTAGCATTTAGCACAACAAACAATAGTTGGATACATATGCTACGCACACCACGTTTGGTAAAATACAAAAGTCTTCATCAATTACATTGTAATATAAAATAGATTTCTTGTGCAATGTAAATGTGCAAGTTTAGCCAAATTTTGGGTGTCCATTGCCAAACAGATTGGAGCACACTGTTCTTGCATAAAATGCATAAAGCAAATATTCAGTGCTGAAGACTGCAGGGCCTTAAAGGGAACTGAATGAAACAAAAACCGAATCACTGACCCATAACACTTTCCATTTCGGTGCCTCCTCCAAAACCTCTTCCAATACAATGCCCTCATCAGTATTAGCCTTCTGAGTGTTGTCCCTAGCTACAGTGGAGTCTTCATTTTCTGCAGTAAAAAGGTACTTGTTACACAAATTCTTCAGGAAAAGCATATACCTGCAAAATAAGGGGCCAAGAGCCGCTACCGGTTTCTTTTCCTTTCTTGGTAGTATTATGTGCCACTTTCCTCTTCTTTGTTGGTGTGCCCTTATTATCTGTGCTAACCTTAACACCATCTGTTCTCACTGCCTGGTAAACGCGCCTTTTTGCAAGCTCAAATATCTTATGGCTTGAGTCAGCAAGTATCCAAACTGATCGCACACCTTCTGACACCCTCAATGTGTCAAGGTACTTCAAGTATGTAACAGCGTCGTACCTACGGGTCCAGTAAAGAACATAAGAGGGTGCCTAGTTTTCCTAGCTACTTGTATAATTCTCATAACTGACTCAGAGTCAGCAGAACATTTATATAAGCAAAAACATGAAAAAAGGTGGTAGGAAAGGGGATGTGATCACTGAGAGGACAACATTTACCTGAATTACCTGACGAGGTAATCAAGCAGTTTGCGTAGCGTCCTGAGGTCAGCCACAAGCTGCTTTGTCTTCTTCCCAAGAGTGTGCCAGATGGGGTCGAGCTGCCTCCGGACGATCTCATCCAAAGACTTGAAGAGGCCATTGTCGACGGTGAGGTCCTCAACATCCACCTTGTTGGTGCGCCTAAGCTCCTTGAGGCAAGCGTCCATGGTAGCGAGGGTGGCAGCCTGGATACCCTTCATGGGCGGCGTCATGGGAACGCGAACGTCTACGACGTCAGGCGGGGCCCGTTCCAGGTCGGCTGCGGCGAGAACATGGAAGCGGGGCCAGAGGTGGAGGCGGCGGACGTAGAGGCTCTTCATGGTACGCTCGGCCTTGGAGAAACCGGCGACCATGGCATGGGGGCAGTCGGAGAAGGCGTAAACGGGGAGGAGATTGCGTTGACGGAGGAGCCGGGCGATGAAGGCATCGGAGGAGGTATCGGTGGAGCGGTGGGCGGAGAGGAGGAGTAGGGCCCGGACGCCGGAGGGGAGGAGGCGGGAGGTGAGGAGGTCGGCAGCGAGGGCGCGGGGGAAGAGGAAGAGAGCAGCGCCAGAGGCCTAGAGGGAGGCGCGCCGCTGCGCGGGGAGGTCAGGGGGCACGTCGTGAACCTGCAGCTTGTCTTGGAGGTGGCGGCGGATCCGGACCTTGAGGGGATCGGGGGCGGAGAGGACGAGGAAGCATCCTCCCCCTGCCGCGTCGCCGGGGGCCTGGTGGAGATGGAGGAGGAGGGCAGCGGCAAGGGAGGCGAGAGGGAGGCCCGAGGAGAGCACCACCAGACCTCCGTTCGGATCCTCCACCAGGTCCGCGACCACCTGCTCCTCGAACGCAAGCATCGACGGCCTTCGCCTTCTTCTCCGGCAAGTCAGGCATTGGGAAACGGTGATAGGGTCACTGGGCTTGTGCTCAAGTGGGCCGTAGGCCATCTTAAGTCGGCCCGCGATTAGTGGACCCTCTAGTTGTCCTCAGGAAAAGGATTGCAGCCCCCATAAAGGTACAAAAATTCGCGTAAACACGGCCCGATTGCATCGGCCATTTGTATTGTATGAGCAGCCAAGATAAAAAAAAAAAAAAAAACGGTTCTTTACTCCTTCCATTCTCTTCATAAACTTTCTCTAATAGAAGTTGCATTAAAACTGCGGTAGGACACAAGGACCATTTAAACTTTAACTGTTGTAGGTACATAGCCAGAGTTTAGATGGAGGTAATATTTCTAAGAAAACGTGTTTACAGACTCGGAGCGTGCCACAGTCATATTGCGACATCTTGAGAAGAGTTCTCGCGAGGAAGCCCGGATAAAACCACGTCCCGGGAAGCTCACGGCGGCATTGTTGCTCTGTTGCATGAAGTCGACCAAGTAGGCGGTGGCAATGAGCTGGACGCTCCTCCACCGTCGAGCCGCCGCGTATTCGCGGCCAGCCTCGACCCTACGGTGCTCCTCCGTGCGTGTGCGTGCCGCCCTCGCCCGACCACGGCATTGCCGAGGCACTGGCCGGGGCGACGCTGTCCTCTAACGCGGCGCAGCGCCGCCCAGTCGGCGTCATCGGTGCAGCGCGTCGCCGGCCACGCAGAGCGCCGCCCTTGCTGATGCTCACGGCTATAGCGATAGTGGCAGCGGAACCGCAGCGGCACGGCGAAGACGTCGTCGCTCGCCCCAAACGCCTTCGCCGGCACCTTTAAGGCCGCCAGGTTTGCCAGCACGAACCGCTTCAGCTTGGTGCCACTCTCGATGATGGCTTTATCTACGGTTACAAAATTCGGGTAGAATTATCACACAATTATTTTAGGGAAAACAAAATCTTCAACCTCTAGAAATTAGAACCGATAGAAAATCATTCTTCTACATTGGCACGATGACTAGTGTTAACCTTTTTCAGTAGGCCTCCAGCTGAAGAACCAGTAGATGTCAGTGTCGTTGCAGGGTCGCATGCCGGAGCGGAAGCCGCGGCCGTTGAACTGCAGGAACCTGGGCTCGAAGCCGTGGCCGTCCGGGAAGTGCGCGAGGCCTCTCGCCGCCATGCGCCCCGAGTAGGCCGGCTCCGCGAGGCCCAGCCATTTGGACACCACCGAGTTGATCCCGTCGCATCCGATCAGTACCTGCAGATGAAGTACGCCAGCTTCTCTTGAACAACAGTTCTCCAATAGAGCAGTGTGTACAGCAGACAACATGTTTTTGAGGTTGCTACCTTTGTTCTCAGCTCCGAGCCATCGGCCAGTTGCAGGACCTTGAGGTTGCCGTCCTCCTCGATGGACACAATCCTAGAGGAGTAGCTTATGGTGCCTCTCGGCAATTCCTCCTCCAAGGCCTGCACCAGCAAGTCCCGCCTCACGCAACGGATTTCATTGCATCCTCTACTGTACCTCAGAGACGTATACAGAGAGTGTGTGGCGACGCTCATGTCGATCAGTCTGTAACTCTCTGTACGTACCAACTGTCCAAATAAAATGTGTGTGTGTGATTGCGGCCTCACCGTTTCGGCTGCACTATGAGGTCCAGCTCCTGCGCAACTTTCCCCGTCGACGACGACATGACTCGCAGCCTGCGAGCATCAGAAGAATCTTGAAGTCTTCTAGAGAGGCGGCAGTGAAAACCTGCTCAGATTTTCCTTGTTCGCTAGGGCTACAGTAGCGAGGAGGCGAATCAGGGGCGAAAACCGATTTCCGCCGCCGATCCGCCGCCCCCCGACTCCGACGGCCTGTAGGGGCGTCGGAGGAGGGTGGGTTGGGCTTCGGCGGGCGGTGGTCGGTGCCCTGGGTGGCGGGATGGGTCTCCTTCCGCACTAGCGGGGGACCTCGCCGGGGCGCCTAGGTTTAGGTTCGGTGTCCCCTGTCGCGACGGCGAGTCGATGGAGACGGGCGCGACGGCGTTGGAATAAGGTCTTCCCGCTCTTCCATCGTCTCACCGGCGGTTGCTCCAACGCCGGCGAGGAGCTAGTGAAGGCGAGGTCGGGCGATTCGGGGGCTTCCTTCCTCGACTTCAACGATGGCGCGGGCGTCTCGGGCGGAGGCGGTGACGACCACCGGGTCGGGTTCCTCTTTCGATTCCGGCAAGGAGATAGCCAATACTCTTTCAAAGATTAGATGCGGCTTGGAGGGAGATCCGAGGCGTTGGCTTTTGCGGCTTGTTCAAAGTTTGAGGTCTCTTCTTTGGAGGGGGTTCTTCTTCTCACGGTGACGGTAACCACCGACGGCGGCGGCACCTACGATGGCGGAATAAGTTCGGAAGGTTCTGAGAATCGGCCTGTAGGGTCTTGTTTGTGTTTTCTAGTGTTTTCAGGGGTGTTTCTTGTAAACTCGGGATGTACTGTGTCTTCTTATCTATCTATCCTATAGTTGGATTCTTCTCTACACACCCCAGATCATGCGGCTCACCTTAAAGCTAGATGAGAATTGAGGGCTGCGATCAAAAGTTTGTGTAAAGTCTTACACCTGCGATGCATGGAAGGGAACAGCGCATGCATGGAAGGGAACCGATCATGCGGCCCATCACTCATGCATAGAAGAAAACCAATCACGGGCAACCACTCCGCTCATGCATGGAAGGAAACCGAACACTGCCCAATCACTCCCGCGACTCTCCATTCCTGCATGCGGCCAACGCTCCTATAATTCCAGGTTACCAAAAATAGTCATTCATGTCAAAGCAATGGTGTTGCCTCCGTCCCTGGTGGTGGTAGGCGTCGGTTACACTTGAAGAGCGACGACGACAACCTTCGTCGCTGGTGGCGGCGGCGTCGGGACCCCTGCACGACGACGACCTCCATTGAGCGATTAAGACGATGACCTTGATCGAGCGTTTAACCACCGCGTCCCCGGCACCAGGTACGTCCTGTTCCTGCAGCGGGTCGAGGCCACCGATCGCCACGTTCTCGTCGGTCACGTGCGCGGCAGGGCGGTTCCGGTCGGCGCCCTCCGGCAGGAACTCCCGCCACATCCAGTCCGAGCCCCGCACGGTCACCACGTTGAGGACAAGGAAGACGCGACGCCGGCCGTCGTCCAGCGCTGCGCCACGTGGTGGGTGATGTTGGCACCGGCACTGTCCCCGGGGACGAAGCAGCGGGAGAGGTCGACCGGGATGGCGACGCCGTCAGGGTGACCGGCGTTCGCGAGGTGCCGTAGCACGTCGACGCCGTCGTCGTACCCGGAGGGGCAGCGGTGCTCGGGGGCGAGGAGGCACATGGCGTCGTATCATCTAATTAGTCTAGGAGCACCAATGGATTTCACGGATTGCACCATTCATTGACTTCAATTAGCTTATCTTGTGTCTGCTGCCATGGCGCCGCCGGCCACGTATCGCTCGGCTCCGACGACGACGCCTCCGATGAGGAGTGGCGGTGCAGGAGCAGGTCCTAAAGCCGGAGCTCATCGAGAGCTCTGTACCACCTCCCCGCATGCACGTGCATGCAGCAAACAGCGGCCATGATTAGTGCTGGAACGCGGCGGGGAGGACGAGGAAGACGCGACGTCGGCCGTTGTCCAGCGCTGCGCCACGTGGTGGGCGATGTTGGCACCGGCGCTGTCCCCGGCGACGAAGCAGCGGGAGAGGTCGACCGGGACGGCGACGCCGTCGGGGAGACCAGCGTTCGCGAGGTGTCAATGCCGTCGTCGTACGCGGTGGGGCAGCGGTGCTCGGGGGCGAGGCGGTAGTCGACGGACACGATGACGGCACCCAGCTCGCGGCAGAACCGGCGGCACATGGCGTCGTAGGCGACCGACGCCGCGGAGGGCAGCGCGAAGGCGCCACCGTGGAAGTAGACCACGACGGGGAGCGGGGACGTGGCCGCCCCCGACGGAGAGAACACGCGCACCCACAGGTCGCGCGACGCGTCCACGTCCACGTCGCCGGACCGGATGCCGTGCACGTCCCGGCGTGCGCTGGCGCGAGCATGGCGGTCGAAGAGGCTAAAGACGGAGCGGTTGATGGTGCCCGTCACGACGCATCGAGAGGCCGCCGACCACGTTGAGGGCGAAGAGCTGGAGCCGCACCTTTCATGGCAGGGCCGGCCTGCGCAGCGCGCTTGGCGCTCCTTCCCCGGCGCGCGGTGCCTGCTTCCATCTCGCTGCTAGCTCTCGCTCCTGGGATGGTAGCACGTTACTGAAATCAATACAGTACAGGCACATGCAGGTCGTCGTCAACCGCAAAGGCGACAACCAAAACTACTCACTCACCTAACCAAATTCAATGATCGTGTCTACCCAGTTGTTTTGGACCTTCCAAACAACCGGTTGTTTCATACAACAAAAATAACAGGATATATAGAAGGGGCTAAAAAATCCGGTTGTTTTCAGACAATCCAACAACCAGATTTTCTAACTCAAAATCTAATGGTCCAAATAAAAGACAATAATCTAATGAACAAAATAATAATCAACCTGCTTGCCTGCTGATGGTGAACAATATCACCCAGCTTTACTTAGATGATGGTTGTTACATGAATTAGCTTCATTATTTCTTATGTGTTAAGCAATACAAGTATGTTATGTTCAGGTTCTGGGGGTTCATCAGGTACGTAGATCAGGCAAACTGTAGCCTGCAGGTAATTTTGACTGGAGCCCAAAGACATGAAGTATATTTTTCCATCGAATATATTTTTCATCCTATGCAGTTGTTGTTCCTTTCCAGAGCTATCTCTACACGCGACCCTCAGATATCCAGTCAATCAATCTTTCATAGAGTAGAACAGATGTGTACGCCTAGAGATACACACACTCCACTTAGCAATATCACAGACATCTCAGGTATGTTTTAAGAATGTATATATGCTCCCTTGCTTGTGTCTTATTTATTCACGATATTGATATATGCCACGTTGCTTGTGTCTTATTTATAGATGGAGCCCGGCGGGAACGGAGTCGCCGGGCTGTCGCCGGGCTCAGTTGTCCGACGAAGAAAGGGAAGAGGTCAAGAGGAGACAACGTGAGTATCAACGTCAATACCGAGAAAGGAAGAAGGCTGAATCACAAAACAATAACACTTCTTCTGCTTTGACTACACTAGGTATAATTTATGATTTACAATTAAATATAAATTTGTCGGTCAATTTTTATAAATTCAAAACAACATTACTGAATCTGACAAGAACTTGCAGGAACTAATCATGGCGACATGGACCAAAACTCATCAAGTATATTGAACCAACTCTAGATGCGGGAGGAAGGGCACTCTCCATGGCTGAATGTAACTTCATGTTTATCATGTTTTGGATGAATGAATTTATTTTATATCTCTGTTCTAATAATAAAATGGCTACAGGTGGTCCTAACGCTTCGATGGAAGGAATGAACGTGCAACAACGAAAGAGAAAATCTGCGATGACCGATGAGCAAAGAGAAGCGATTAGAAAGAGGAACTGTGAATACCAACAGAAATATCGAGCACGGAAGAAGGCTGAGTCGCAAAAGTAGCGGCACCACACATGTTGCCAGTCAAGACAATGCCGAAATGATACTCACGGCATCCTTGCCCACAGGTGAGAAATATGTGAGCCTATATGCATTTCGTCCGTCGCCTACTATATATCATTTGCCTAAATTCATTTGAATATGTGAAGCCATGATTTTGGGAACTGGATTATCGACAATAATGGAAAATGGTGGCTACGATGAACCCAATGACTGGTTGCATAGGGATGATGAATATGTCCCACGGCGTAGAGGCACACGTACATCCGATGAGTCCGGTAAGCACACTAATCTCTAGGTGATTATTTTTTTAAATCAAGGGATTTATATGTACGTTGTTGAACTTTTTAAAAAAAATATTGCAGAACTTCATTTGGCAAGCCATGACAACAACCATATAGATGTCCAGCCCAATGCAGATGAATTCGACCCTACGCTATTTGAACCACCGCACGATGTAGGCGATGGTCATGAGCATGCCATGGATGGCGTCCATGGTTTAGACAATGAAGTTAATCAGCAACATGCACAAGGTACTTTGACAACATATATGTTTTGTGCTCGAAAATCAATCCCCAATTTAGCATATTTAAATATTAGTATTAATTAATATAAAGTGATTGCTTCGATGTCTACATAGGTCATGAATATGAATCTTATCGCGTGCTTCGACCAGCTGCACATATTGAGGAAGATGCAGATCCATATGATTTCATCTATCGCAACCTGCCTGCATAACGTCATAAATTGAACCGTGTCGCTGACTGCACATATTGTGGTGCGATGAGGTTTCCATATGAGACACCCCGGGTTTTGTTGTCAAAAGGCAAAGTACAAGTACATATAACAGAGGTTCCTCCAGAACTGAAAAGGTTATTCACAAGTCAAGTGGATAATGATGCAAAATATTTCAGGAAGAGGTTATTCACAAGTCAAGTGGATAATGATGCAAAATATTTCAGGAAGCATATACGGTATATCAACTCACATTTCGCCTTTGCAAGCCTAGGAGTCACCCTGGATGAGAGGTATTCAAGTCCAGCAGGGTCTGGTATTTATAACTTTCGAGTTCATGGTGCTTTGTACCACCGTCTCGACCATTTGGTGCCAGGTGTTCCAGATGGCGCTCGCCATCTACAGTTGTACTTTTATGATACAGAAGATGCTGACTTGTCACATAGAAAAAAGAGGTCTCCTGATCTTGATATAAACCTCATGAGGACGATCCTTGCAAATCTACAGGATAACCCATATGTTCAGGTTTTTAGGAGAAACGGTGATTTCCCAAACTTGGATAACTACCGTATTGAACTCAATACAAATATCACGCCCGACCAGAGAAGGTTCAATGCCCCAACGGCGTCCCAAGTTGCTGCTATCTGGATGGAAGGAAATGATCCAGAGAGAAGCTTTGATAGGAGTATGGTTGTATATGGTAAGACGATCGTCGTCCGCAATATATCCGCCGTACTATGGTTGTTATGACCATTAGGTTATCCTGTAAACCCACGGGGGGAAACGGGGTGGAACAAGTTTATGCCGTATAGTGGGGATCCAGTCAGTCCACCATCTGCAGCCCCGGCTTCTACTGGTGGTTACGAAGGTATTATCTTGTATGTTATTGACCGTAATAATATTACACTAATATTACAGTAGACTCTAAAATATTTATTAAACTTGCAGCTACCCCGGCTGCTACTAATAATGTTAATTACATGGATGATGGGAATACAAACAATTATCAAGGTACTATTGAACTGTTGCAATAATACTACATATATTAGAGTCTATTGTAATACTTTTTATATATTGCAGCCGGTAATAATAATGAAAATCAACCAGAAGAAGGTGGAAATGACGTAGCAGATGAATCACAATCCACGAGATATGTAACGGCACGACAATACTACTGCTATAAATTGCAAATCAGACGTATGCACTTTAACATTTTATTATATGGAGGGCGTCTACTCCAACAGTGGGTTGTGGATATGTACATCAAGATTGAGACTATGAGGCTAGATTGGTACTCTAATCCCGCGCACCAAAAACTTATACGCGCAGAGCTATACCAGGTAAACTCACATAATATTTGTTTATGCATTGTTATTGTTCATGAATACTGAAACCTTGTTAATGCCTTTGGCTAAAATGTATGCTCACAAATATGTTTTAGGGGTTGGTTGATGTTATCTCTGCTGGAGAGACGCAAGGTTCTAAGGTTGGCAAGAGAGTTGTGTTGCCAAAATCATTCCCAGGAGGCGATCGAGACATGCAACAGAGGTTCCTTAATGCTATGGCTATTGTGCAGCGCTTTGGCAAGCCTGATTACTTCATCACCATGACATGCAATCCATACTGGGAAGAGATAACAAGCAACCTTGAGCCGGGGCAGGAACCACAAGATAGGCCAGAACTGGTTGCAAGAGTGTAAGAGGGGGCAAAGTTATGGGATCTAAAGGATCTTACGGTCAAGAGGAAGTATTTTGGTGAAGTTGCCGCATACGTCCATGTTACCGAGTTCCAAAAAAGGGGCCTGCCACATGAACATTTCTTGCTGATCATGAAGTCATGGAGTAAGTTGACAACACCGGATGCATACGATCGAGTAGTTTCAGCGGAGATACGGACAAGGACAAATACCCAGAGTTGCACGATCGGGTTATCAGCCATATGTTGCATGGACCGTGTGGCGTCCTAAATAAAAATTGTGCTTGCATGGTTGATGGAAAGTGTCGCTTTGAGTACCCTCGACAATTCTGTGAAGAAACCCAACAAGGAAATGATTCCTATCCAAAATATAGGAGAAGGGATGATGGACGTCGAGTCAAGATTAGGAGAGCAGAGCTAGATAACAGATGGGTTGTGCCATACAACCCTGGCCTGCTATTTAGATACAACTGTCACATTAATGTTGAAGCATGCTCGAGCATTAAAGCAGTGAAGTATTTATTTAAGTATGTATAGAGAGGTCACGACCAAGCATCATTCTCAGTAAATGCAGGTGAAAATGGTAGAGATGATGTTGTCATCAACGAGATACAACAATATAGGAATGCTAGATTCATATCTCGCACCGAAGCTATGTACGAGATATTGGGATTCCCAATGTTTGGTATTTATCCCAAGCAAAGATTACAACTTCAACTACATCTACCCAATATGCGATCAGAACATATAATGACGATGATAACTTGGAGGATGTTGTGAGACGCCTGTGTTCTAATAGGACCACATTGACAGAGTATTTCAACAAAACCGAGACGACCAAAGCAAAGAAGGAAAATATTGTATAGAGAATTTCCGAACACTACCGTTGGATCCCCGAAAGAAAGTGTGGCAAGCAAGGAAACAAGCATCGGCATTGCGAATAGGCCGGCTTGTTTATGCTAACCCTACCAAGGCGAGAGATACTTCCTAAGACTTTTATTGAATCATGTCGAGGTGCAACATCATTTGATGATTTGAGAACAAAGGCGGTGTGGTGCACTCTACTTTCCGAGAGGCATGCAAGAAAAGAGGGCTTATCGAGACGATAGTACAACCGATGACCGCTTGACCGAGGCCACCACGCTTCGTGATGTCGTGTTCCTTGCGAAGGTTGTTTGCTACCATCCTTATATTACGTGGAGGCTACTAATATACGCGGGCTATGGGAAAAACATAAGGATGCTCTAGGTGAAGACTTCAATCGACACATTAGTAACACATCAACAAAGTGGAGCAAATGGTGCCGAGAGAGAATTACGGGATATGCTTGAATCAGCGGGAAAAAATATAAAAACTATGGCCCGCCGAGATTACCGATATGGGTGCAAGTGCCATTGACAATATGAAGGAGGTTAGGGAGGAACAAAATGTACCCGTAGAACAAGAACACCTAGACATCTTTCATTCTCTAAACAAGGAACAAAGAGAAGGGTTTGATGAAATCATTGAGCATGTCTTTTTCCAACAAGAGCCAAGTTTTTTTTGTAGATGGGCCGAGAGGCACGGGCAAGACGTTCTTGTGCAAGGCGCTACTTGCTAGAGTTCGTTCCAAAGGATTAATAGCCATCGCAACAGCCATTTCCGTATAGCAAATAATCAATATTGCCCCGGAGGCCGCACCGCACACTCTAGGTTTCAAATTCCAATTAAAATTAGTGACACCACCACGTGTAAATTTACAAAGCAAGACCCGACCGCAGAGTTGATGCGTAGAGCGTCATTGATTATTTGGGACGAAGTTGCCATGATTAAGCGTCGCTTGCATCAAGTGTCTTGATAGGTCCCTATGGGATATCATGGAATGTGCTTTGCCATTTGGAGGCAAGATCATGGTATTTGGTGGAGACTTTAGACAGGTCCTTCCTGTGGTTACACGTGGAACAAGAGCACAGGTAATTGATGCTACTGTGCAAAGATCCTATATGTGGGATCACATAAGGAAAATTAGATTGTCACGTAACATGAGAGCACGGTCCGACCCTTGGTTTTCTCGAAAGTACCGCTTTCGGATTGGAAATGGGGCCGAGGAAATGATAGGAGATGATTATGTTCGACCGCCTCGATGACATTGTGATTCCATATAATGACACCGAGGAGGCCATCAAGACACTAATTGAATCCATTTTTCCATCAATGGAAGAAAATGCAAAATCAGCCACCTATATGAGCTCACGGGTCATCCTATCCACTAAAAATGAACATGTTAATAGGCTCAATGCCAAGCTGATTGAGCGGTTTCCCGGTGAGGAAAAGGTTTACCACAGCTTTGACACTATTGTTGATGATCCTCACAATCACTTCCCTTTAGACTTTTTGAACTCAATAACTCCAAATGGCCTGCCCCACATGAGTCGAAGCTAAAAGTCAATTGTCCTGTAATTCTTCTCCGCAATCTTGATCCCAACAACGGCTTGTGCAATGGCACAAGGCTCATGGTCGAAGTTTGCAAGACAATGCAATTGATGCTTTGAGATCGTAGCTGGGCAAAACGTAGGCAAGAGAGTTTTTTTATACCAAGGATACCGTTGTCACCTTCGGATGATAATCCTATTCCTTTTAAGTTCAAGAGAAAACAATTCCCTGTGAGGTTAAGTTTTGCTATGACTATAAATAAATCACAGGGACAAACCATTCCTAATGTTGGGATCTATCTTCCAGAACCAGTGTTCTCGCATGGACAACTTTATGTTGGTTTATCAAGAGGGGTGTCCAGGTCAACAACAAGAATTGTGGCAAAACCAAAAATGGATTTGGATCCTACAGGCAAGAGCACGAAAAATATAGTTTACAGAGACGTCCTGAACTGGTGATTAATGGTATGTATGGATTATGACGAGTTAATTCACTCAGTACCTTTTTGCCTGAATTTTAGTTCACTTTTTCTATATATACACGTTTGTTGATTTTCTCCGGTCCCTTCGAGGCCATGTATTAGACATTCATTAACTTATGCTTCCTCTGTTGTGTCCTTGCCGGGAGAGATGGTGGTGGAGGCAACCATGCAGATGTTAAACTACCAGCCATCCTATTTTTCTTTGAATTGTAAAATATGATGACCTAGATAAGGCCGGTTCTTGTAGCAGGTCCGACAACGCTTAAATAGGGGAAAAGCGTGAGCGTGGTTTATCTCCCCGCAATGCGAGAGAGTATGAACTCAGACGTTTATTGTAATAAATATTTGCAGAATTGTAATTCAGTTTTCTTGTATTCTTATGTGGGCGATGCTCGAACAAACTGGCAATTGTTTCAAATTAAGTACGGATCGTTTGATTAGAACTAATCAAGCACTAAAAGCGTAGCATATATCTGCGAATATCGAGAACAGTCTTCTTACAAATTTGCCGGACATGTACGAACTTTGTTAGACATCCTCGACGCTTGCTGATGCTAAAGTTATGGAGGCAATCTCTATTCTTGATTAAGAAGTTAGCTAAAATTTAAATTACATTATTTATTGCCGCAATATACAAAAAAGTACAATTGTCTTCCTATATATTTGGTTGCAAATTTAAGCTTCTCAAAATTAAAACCGTAATGTTAGCACGGGCATTATACTAGTCTTATTAATATAATTCATCCCTTCGCAAAAAAAAAAAAAAAAAAAAAAGAGAGGCGGCAGTGAGGCTGTCGGAGAGACAGGACGGGAAGGAATGGTAACATACGCCTGAGCCTGGGGATGCTGCTTCCTGATCTTGTCGCCCACCCCGAGGGCGTCGAGCGCCCGGAAAGCATTCTGCCACGCCGTGAACGCGAACCCGACGTTCTCAACGCCGGCGACGATTCCAGGACCAAGCTCCTCGCCCCTCTCCTGCGGCGTAACTTATGAGCGACACCGTGCCTTTCCGGTCGTTTGGCGGATCAAAGCAAAGTAAGGGCCGACGACGTATGTCAGTTACCGGTGAAGCCCAAGAGCTGTCGCAAGGCCGGCAAGCCCGGCGCCCACGACGACGATGTTCTCAACGGCGTCCTGTTGCTGCATGCTTTCGATGAACTCAAGACCACCGTTGCTGCTAGCTAGAAAGATGAGGCTGGCGGCTTTGGATGAATGGATCAGTGGTGTGCGAGTGTTCCGAGTGACAGGATGGGCTTGCTGCGATTCGTTTCTGTTAAGCTTACCACTAACGTCACTGGTGAGTGGTGACGAATGGATCAACGGATTGGGAACTGATGACGGCGTGACGTTTAGCATAGACTAGGGCATGACTGCTATATATTTTCTTCTCTTTTTTAAGAGTTACTAGCAAACGTGCCCGTACGTTGCAACGGGAGAAAAAATTAGACATCAATAAGAAAAGAGTACTTGGAGTGTTCCATGTTTATTAATATATTTCCTTTTTTAAATTTTCTGAGCTAAATTCGTGGTTTTTAAGTACATCAGAAGAGTCCTTGATATTCCTTTTTAATAATATACGCGTCATTGTTTTCTCCCCTACAAATTAGAGCCTGCGACGGAGCCCATTGGTATTTATTTTTATTCCTATTTTTTCATGTATGCACGTTGCAATGAGATTTAGAATCTAAAATTTTATAACTTGTAGCCCAAAAATTCATGAAATATCATGTGTTTTACCACTATTGGAACCATTTATGCTAAAACCATCCAGCTAGCACTCTCAAAAGAGAGAGAGAGAGAGAGCGCCATACAGCTGGCCAAGCAAGAGCTGCTAGAGGACCTTGAACAACGCGACCTGGAGGAGCCTACATCCCACGCCCAGCCAATGCACGATCCATGTCACCAAATGCAAGAAGCGAGGGCCAGCTGCTGTCGGCTGATCATAGCAGCCCAGGCAGGCCCAGCGACAGCGCCATGCAGAGTTTGTGCTGGGCACCGAAGGTAGCCAGGCGGGCCCCACCTGCTTTGTACGCAGGAACCGACGACGGGCTTGGCCTATGGGCCTGCATCACGCGGTGCCACCGCTGGTCCGCATACACGCCCCATGCCAGCTGGGCTGGGCCTGTTGGGCCGCTACTATCTTGTGCAGGTCGTACATTATTATTTCCATGTTTAAGTTGGATTAAAATCATAGTTGAATGAAACCGTAACCGAGTCAAATTCTTAGTTGGCAGACGGAAAAAAAGAAGGTGGACAAGAAATTTTCTCTCTTTATTAACAGGTATAGATATAGATATAGATATATGCGTCGGTCAAACCTTCTTAGGTTTGACTAGTAGATTTATAAAAATAAGAGTAAAATGCACTCTAGATCCTCGAACTATTGACACCTTTCCATTCATGTCCTCCAACATTCATTTCGACTATCTAGGCCCCTCAACTTATCTCGCGGCGCATTGACAAATCCAAAGTCAGCCACGCCAACCGCAAAGTTCGACGTGTTTGTGCCACCATGGCAGATGGAACCCGAGTTGGACGCATTTTTATATATAAAAAAAAACCGTAAACATGATCTATCTCACTCCCAACTCCACTCCCTCCGTCCCCGGTCGCCCTTGGCACCGGGCGCCGGTGACGCGACGGTTGAGTGAACGACAACCGCACTAGAGTAGTCAAAAAAAAGGGTCAATTATAATCGCCCCTATTCTAGAGTCTAATTGTTTGTTTGCCCCGTTTTTAGTTTCTCAATTACGCAAATGTCCCTAATAGAGGCAAACGAGCAATTAAACCAATTGCGCAAAATGCCCCTAATAGGGTCAAACGAGCAAATTGGAAGACTAAAAACAGGGGGCAAACGAGCCATTAGACTTCGTAATAGGGGCGCTAGCGAATTGTTCAAAAAAACTGCACCGAGAAGTCCGGTGGGCCGGAATGTCTCGGGGACAGAGCCCATGCTGGTCTCCGATCCCGTGCCCATCACAGGCTGTGTAAAGGGCATGTTTGATTGGAAGCCTAGATGAGAAAAGGGATAATTGCTTATTTGGCCCCGGAAAAACTTCTTCTTGCTTATTTAGCCTTTTTTTTGAACTTTTCTATTTGGCCTTAAAACGAAACTTTCTTGTTTATTTGGCCTTCCGTTAGAATTTAGGGGTTAACGGTGTGAAGTGGCAGCAAAAAGTCTATTTTACTCCTGGCTGAAAAAAAAAAAACAGAGTTTCATTTGTTTATGGTATATTTTGAGTGGATATATATATACATTTGAAGCACATATATATTCAGTATATATAAAAACAGAGTTTCGTTATATACTGAAGGGTGAGTCATGTAATCGTATTTTTCTTATTTAAAGTATATATTAATTAAAATATGAGTACATACTCATTTAATGCGAGTATTTCAGGTATAAGTACATACACGAAGTAGTATAGTATGTGCGGATACATGCTAGGCAGTACTCCTATATGCTTGTTGATCTGGATGAAATGGGAGGACGGAGATCGGATCTAGCACCTGTTCGCCAGTCTAGCACCAATACGAGAGCATATCAGATACATGCCTTCGAAAGTCAGAGAAAAGTATGCCAATCTATTAGATCCATTCATAATATTCGGATCAGCGCATGGATCAACCTTCTCACGATCTGTTGCTAAAAAAAACGCCTTCTCACGATCTGTATGCACGCATTCAGTTTTATATATACTGAATATATATGTGCTTCAAATGTTTATATATGCACTCAAAATATACCATAAACAAATAAAACTATTTTTTATTTTTTTTTTTTAGCTAGGTAAAATGGACTTTTTTGTCTGTCACTTCACACCGTTGACCCCTAAATTCTAACAGAAGGTCAAATAAGCAAGAAAGTTTCATTTTTGAGGCCAAATAGACAAGTTCGAAAAAAAAGAGACCAAATAAGCAAGAAGAAGTTTTTCTAGGGCCAAATAAGCAATTATCTCATGAGAAAAGTGTTGCATGGAAGTTGCTTAAAAAATACGAAGAAATTTGTTACATAAGAATAAGTGTATGGTAATAAAATAAAATATATCAATTTATTTTATTATTTTTAATGTTTAGAATAATACTCCTATATCCTTTAAAGAATATAAATATTGTTTTAGGAGACAAATAATTTCACATTTGACTAAACTGCTCAATTTTTTTTAACACAAAATAAATATATTCTTATAGTTGGAAACATAAATATTTGATTACTGTTTTTTTCTATAAATTAAATTAAACTTAAAATAAATTTTCTAGCTATTTAAAAAGCATCACAAGAACAAGAACGCATTAGAAAGAAAAAGGTCATAATTACATTGCTAATTTAGCGTGAACATGATCGATGAAAGACCGAAAAGAATATAGAAAGCACAACATATACAAAACAAAAGCTACATACGGTGCTACCCCTCCGTCCCCACCGAGTTTATCACCCTCGAATTCCGTGCCATCTTTTTCGATATTTCGTCTTATTCAAATTTTTTGCACAAATATAATTTATTTTATTACGATTTATTTTATCAATAAAGATACTTAAATATTGATTAATTTATTTTATAATTTATATAAATATTTTAAATAAGACAGATGGTCAAACATGAAGTTTAAAAGTCAAAAACGATAAACTCTATAGGACGGAGGGAGTATGCGTATGATTCCTTTTTACCGGCAAAGACCCAGGCGGTCGAATTCGGTCCACCCTCAATTTAAAAGTAATATTGTGTGTGGAGTAAATCGTCGGGCCACAACGTCCACGGTAGTAAAATTATTTTTGATCGTTCGATCTCGGCTTCGACGGTTGGATCTCTCTCGCCACTTGTAGCGCCCGGTATATATAGGCTCCCTCACGGTAAAAAAAAAAAAAAAAACCGAACCTCTCGTTCTCTCCCGCCTCGTCGCGGTAAAAAAAAAAAAAAGCTCTCCGGTGCGGCGACGTCGGGCCGGAGGCCGCGGCCCGCGCGGCGCCCCCCCTCCTCCGCTCCCGCCCCCACCCCCCTCCTCCGCCTCCGAGTGCGCTTCCTCCTCCCGGCGGCGCTGGCGTCGGCGTGGGCGTGCGACGCAGCGGCAAAGATCGGCGCGGGGGCGGGGCTGATGGGGGGCGGCCAGCGCGTCGGTGCCGCCCGCCTCCCCTGGCCCTCTCTCTCTGTCTCCATGGCTCCTTCCCGTCTGACTCCTCGCAGGTAACCCTCACGATTTTCCCTAGGTTAGGGTTAGGGTTAGGGTTCAAAGATGGTTTTGTGCTTGATTTTGTGCTTGATTTCTCGGTTTGTGAAAGTATAGAATCGCCAAGTATCAACTAATATCATGTTTTTGGTGGTATGGTATGGTAACCTCCATTTCTTGAGCCCCCCTATGTCGCATTCCATGATGAAGAATGGGGAGTTCCCGTTCATGATGGCCAAATGCTATTCGAGCTGCTCACACTTTTCGCAAGCCTTAGGTGAACTCACCCGGCCTTGTATCTTGAGCAAGAGGGAGCAATTCAGGTGTCTTTGCTCAAAAACTGAAACTCTGTTCATAGAAGAGAATGTTACGATGTGCACCGATAGATTCAATCTTTGTACCGGGGAGATTTTTATGGCTTCAACTTTGCATTGGTATCTGAATTAACGGAAAAGAAGATAAACTTATTGAGATCAAATGGAATCATGCTTCTGCCAAGAGCCAAAGATTCGCGCAGTTGTAACAAATGCCAAGCAAATGCGATGCGAAGGTACAGAGTCTTGTATTCTTTACTCGCTTATTTGCATTTGCATCGAATCTTTTTTGTTGAGTTTATCTCGATGGACGAGGACACAATGTGTTATTCTTCTTATCGCTCTTGTGATAAGGCCCAATGCTAATATTTTGCTTTTTACCTATTTGGCATTTAACAATAAAAGTGGAAATAGTATCGAAATTTGGCCACATTAGAAATTTTGAGCATTTGTTCAATGCATATAAAAGATAATTGTGAGATCACACTCAGCTTACTTTTTAAGCTTTTGCAACACAGCGATAAGCTGGCTAGCACAGCACTAAAACAGCCATTTTCTGTCCCATAATAATAAGCAAACAAAATCCCAAGAGGCGAGACCTCGTTTCATACATGGGCCACATCATGTACCCTCTGAGAATCTGGATAATGTGATACATGGGCTTCTTCTATACATGATTTGAAGTTCACAGTGGTTTGATCAAACATCTTATGTGTAGATGTAGAACGGTAGTACCATACGTTTCATAAATTCAGCATTCCATATGTTAAAACTTTTGAAATGCATACCTGTAGGTGGTTAATGAATTTGGATCATTCAGCAACTACTGCTGGAGCTCTGTGAACCACAGGCCCATAAAAAACGGCTTCCGCTATGCTCGCCAAGTACCTACAAAGACGCCGAAAGCTGAAGCCATAAGCAAGGACTTGATGCGCCGAGGGTTCCAGTGCGTTGGCCCAACAACGATCTACTCCTTCATGCAAGATAGTGGAACAAATTTTCTCCTTTTGTTTTGCCCCCTCGTCTAGTATGTGGCTGAAATTTTTGTTTATGAAATTGGCAGATTGCAGTGACTATATTGAGCATGTTAGCTGAGACGCAAGCGGAGAATAACTTGTCTGTTTAAAAAAAATGTCTGGTTGCTTTTCACAATGGATGAAAAGCCCAAGCGACCACACCCCCCCGCCAGCCTAACGGAACCCGTCCTCGTATCAGTTAGACAGTCACTCGGCAAACTGAGAAGGGTGCCGCCACAAGAATATGTTTTTTTTTTTCAGTTTATTTTTTTTTGTACGATCTACCCCTTCGTTCTAAATTACAAGTCATTTTAAGAATCTTGAAAAGTCAAAGCATCTAAAGTTTAACCAAAATTATAGAGAAAAATACGAATTTATAACATCAAATAAATATATTATGAAAATATAATTAACAAGAAATCTAATGATACTTAGTTGATATCATAAATGTTATTATTTTATTATATAAATTTGGTCAAAGTTGAGATGCTTTCACTCTTTAAGATTCTTGTAATGAGATGCTTATAGTTTTAAATACAACCATGTTTCAATCGCCCTATGAGGTATATTGTTGTATCATCGCGTTGATCCTTGCTACCATATCTACCATCTAAAATTCCAAGCGCTTTGTTGTTTATTTCATCCGATTCACCAATCGGACCAACTTGTAGAAACCAAATATAAACAATGAGATCGCCCATAGTTTCCAACTCAACTCCGTTTCCACCAACACTAGGTTGTATTTTTTTGTTAGAAATATCATGTAACAAAAGTTCTATTTCATGTCTAGTGGCTCAACATGTTCATTTTATGATACATTGGTTTCTGTTTTGGTTGAAACATGCACAATGTCACAAACCGGATCGATTCCGCGTGACACGTGGCTGCCGGCCGGGCGTTAGGGGCGGCGGCAGAAGCTGGAGGGAGGTGATCGGCGGCGTGATGGCGTAGATGACGTGGGCCGACGATGATCGGCGAGGTAGGAGATGACGATGATGACGTCACAGCAACTCCGGGCGGTGACGAGGGACAGCGAGGCAGCGGGGAGAGAGAGGGAGGAGGGGCGGCGTGGCTGGTGGAGGCGGCGGCGCGGGCAAAGCGGCGGCCAGCCAAAGAGCGCGGCGGCGTGCCAAGGGCGGCGGCGCTAGGTGGTGGCGGCCTACAAGCGCGCGAGGGAGAGAGAGAGAGCCTAAAGCCAAGAGCTGTTGGGTGTTACCCCTTTAATTTTTTTTGATTAAGATTCAACCGACTACATGCCCCTTGTATTTATAGTCCGAGGGAGACTTGCATGCTAAGAAAGATCTAGAGGTTTCCTTATAGATTGGAATTCCTCTTTTACGAGCAATCTATTTATTCCCTATTTTATTCCTATCTTTATTCCCTAAAAATATTCCTTACTTAATTGCGTAAGCAAATGACGTGGCGTGTTTACGGCGGACAATGGCGGCGCGGCGGGCCAGATGGCCAGCCAGCCAGGCCTTGGGCCCTAGTCGGCGCTTGGCTCCCCCTTGTTGGGCCGTTCTCCGGCGGTGCTCCTTTGGTTCATGACATTTCTCCCCCCCGCCGACAGCGCGTCCTCGCGTTGTCGTTCTACACCGTTGTCGCTTTTTGATGAGTCGGGCGAAGATGGAGATGTTGACCTTTGCTTTGGTTGAAGAACATCCCGTAGCACCTTTGATAAGGCCGTGACGTAGTAGCGATGGTTGCCGAGGAAGACAATCTCCATTGCTTTGCGCCCAAGTTGTTGCTCCCGGTTGGAGCTTGATGGTTCTCATGTCGTCGTCGGTGAAGCCCGCAAGTCGAGAAGCTTGCCGCACCCTCATAAGAGACGAGAGCGTCGAACGGTGGGCGAATTGCATCATCATGCCCAACATGTAGGGCGCCTCCCGGTGCATTGCAGCCCAAGGCTTGTTGGCGTAGTTGTACGAAGCGTAGATGTCGCCGCGGAACGAGGGAGCCAACCGATTTGGCTTTGTAGTCGTCCCGCCGCCATAGCCTTGTTGTCGATGGCGCGATGGTTGTTGCTTGGCGCCGTGGTGTCCGGTAAGCCCATGTTCCCGGATGGAGGTGTCGGGGCCATAGGTGTAGTCGATCAAGGCGCCGTTCGGTCGAGGTAGTGCGGCAGTCGTTGGTGTCGCCATTGATGGGCGCCTTGAAGCCGCGAGGAAGACATCGTGGTGGAGGTGTCCCAAGACTCCGTGTCGTCCGGGTTGGCATGTAGACGAACTAGAGAAGAAGGAGTGCCGCTCTTGTCGGTATAGCGGTGTACGATGTTCCCCGACGTGGTAATCGATGGTGGCGCCTTTCTTTGCCGATCTCGAGGTTGCCTGATGGTGTTCTCCACCATTGTTGATGTCGGGAGGATGTCCAGCAGGTGTAGCAGATTGTTGTTGTCGTATGTCGGCGAGTGAATGACCGCCTCGTCGGTGGCGCCCAGGGGGACGTCGGTGTTCTCATCTCGTGGCGGCGTCCGTTGGGTTGACGCCGTGGGCTGCGGTGTCGGCGTTGGTGGCCGGGGTCGTCGTTGTTCGTGCCCTTGTAGTTGTTGTCGATGTTAGGAGGGTCGCCATCGGCGTTGGCGTCCTTGAGGGCGTCGTTGACGCTCATAGCGCCCACGGTAGCGTCGTCGTCGTTGTCGATGTCGCCGATGCCGAGGACGTTGTAGCTAGCGACGTCAATGGTGATGTTGAAGATGTCGTTGACGCCGGGGAGGTGTCGCCGTTCCCTCCTTTGGGGGCGCCGTTGTTGTCGCCGATGGTGCGGTGTCGAAGACGTCATGGTTGACGACGCCGAGCGGCATCGTTGTAGCATGGGTGGTAGAGGTAGAAGCTCCTTGTTGATTGGGATGGACTTGCCCGGTGACCGTGGAGCGTGTGATGTCCCGTCGTGAAAGTGTTGTCGCCGTTGTTGTTCACGGCGCCGGTGTTGTCCAGATGCCGTGATCGGCGGCGTCCGATGTTGACGTCGGTTGACGCCGATGTGTCAACCGTAGTGACGCCGGTATTGTCATTGATGCCGAGGACGCCAAGGTTGGTGACGCCATGGTCGTTGCTGATTTTGTTGGGGGCACCCTTGGAGGCGTTGTCGATGTCGATGACGCCGGAGTTGAGATTGGCGACGGCGTCGGCGCCGACGTCGGACGACGCCGTTGTGTTGCTCTTGATGGTGATTGCGTGGATGCTCCTGGTGTTCCCAGTGTCAGAGAAGATGTTGATGGCATAGGAACTTATCTGCACTGTCGTTGGAGCCTCACGACGTTGGCCTAGTTGGGTAGGCTTTTCGTCGAAAGGTACCGGTGGACGCCGGTGGTAGCCTCTGATCCGATTCGAATCGAAGCCGCGACGGCGGGTGCGCCCTTGGGGTATGCGTACTCTTTGCTTGTAGCATTACCGATTTTGGAGGGGGGTGACGTGGCGGCGCCTGTGGGGCGGACGTCGCCGTCGGTGGCGCCCATGGCGGGCGTCATCGATGGCGAGATGACGTCGGAGGCGCGTCGACGTCGGACGGCAAGGCCGCAGCGTCTTTGCGGTGTTGCCGTCGTGGCCACCCGCCGTCGTGGATGTGGAGGACGGCGTTGTCATTGACCGCGGGCGGCTTGTCAGCATACCGCTTCTTTGTTGCTCAGCGTGTTGTCCATAGAATGTAAACCTCCTAATTATCGGGCCCACACTTTTGTCTTTGTCCCAAAGACCTCTAACACCGTGCGGATGCACCCAATAACTTAAGAAGCTGTCGGTGTCATCGGAAACCCCGATTACACCATTCTCATACCAGGATCAACAAAGGAGTAGCTACAACATTACACATTTGTTATAAAAATACAGATGAGAGTGCAGAAGAATAATAACATTAATTTTACAAAATGTGAGTAAGTTACATTTAAGTGAACTTAACTTAATTTACGGAAGCCGAGTATAACTATAGGAGACATCCAAGTCATGTCGAGCCCACGACATAACCTTGGTTAACAAAGACGAGTCAAGACTGCAACAAGGGTTAACAAACCCCGAGTGCGGGAGTACTCAACAAGACTTACCCGACTAAAGAAAATAGGAGAAGACTCAGGAATGCTAGTCTTAGGAGTCAAGGTAAGGCTTTAGCAAGAATCAAGAACTCTTTTGCAGAAAAGCTTACTATAAGTGAATCCTTACTTTTAATATTTTTAATTCAGATTAGTAGCTCATATACTCTAGATTATCCTATTCTAGAGCAAACATAAATTATTATTCCAACTCTTTTTCCTCAAAACATAAACCATCATTTACTACGATGAAGGTCGTGAATCGGGTCTCCTTCTACGAGAAGCAACGGCGATTAATGAATCGATTATACCCACCGGGGATCCCTAACCACACGAAATATGTAGCACCTAAGCTTGCATATATCAACCTTTACTCGATTTGTCCAAAACGGAAACGAGGCCTGCGCCACCCGAGAGCACAAGACTCCACCTCCCTACCCCGGTCCTAACGACGGTTTGACCCGAAGAGGGTGGGTACACGCTACTCCCGCCATCTCTCCACTCCCGGTGCGTGGTTGCCATTCCCGATTTGGCTCCACCGAGATCCGGCTTACCGGAGGAGTATGTGGCTAGTTAGGGTCGACCGACCCGGGGTGATCGCCGGTCGGGCGTGCCATTGACCAAAAAGGTCTCAGCGCAATATGCGTTCAAAACGTCCCGATTTCACTCGGGCCAAACAACGGACGGTCCTTAAACGACCAACACGGGACAAGCACGACTAGGTATCCCGCCCTACGCTTTCAACCTACGTCCCCGTCCGATCTCAAATTCATCACTACATCTCTTTCTTTTCCGAAAAGGTACCATCTCCTCAAATAAAACATTTTGATGAAAAAGCCTAACTAATTAAGCGGGGCTAAGCATCACTAAGCATTTTTGAAATAAAACAGGTTATCAAGGATGGTATTGAAATAAACAAAGATGGTAATGCAAAGAATTAGGTTATCACTCAACTCCTAATTACTTAATGCAACAAAGTATAGACAAAAGTGATATAAAGCTTTTAAAACATCAAGGAAGGGTTTAATGTAACCGGGCTTGCTCATGCGTTGCGAGAGAAAGTTAGAATCCATAGCAAGTCCTCCAAAGTCGAACGTGATGTCAACACCTTTGGAAGATGTATCTTCTCCAAAGCTTCATCAACACGATCCGACTTACTCTCGTATACTCTACACGTAGATGATGATGCATGCTTTAGTATGATAAAGTGTAAACATGATGCTTGATGGATGCATGAAACGATAAACAACTTGAGTACAACTTTCCTTCACGATAAAGTTGCAACCCAACAAAACCAACTTGTTAAACTGATAACATTCATAAAGAAGTTCTCAAGTACCATTTAATTATGGTATGATCCATGATTCATCAAACAATCCAAAAAAGTCACACAAATCCTAAGTCATTAAACACCAAACATCTCATTTAAACACATAAAATAATAGAGCATAAAATAATAAAGAAATAAAGTTTGTCAAAATGACTCCAAACTTTTTGTACAGCTAGATCATAGCTTAAAACAGCACCAAATCAATTTTCATGATTTTTGAATAAATATTGTATTTTCTAAAAATCATGGAAAATGCATTTTTCAATTAAAATTTGTATTTTTAAATCATGCAAGAACTATTCAAAATCAAAGTTTCAAAATTTTCATAAATACTAGACATCATGAAAAGGCTATACAAAAATTTTCAGAGTTTATAAGCAAGTATTTGAATTTATATGAAAATAACAAAAACAGATACTATTCATATAAATAGAAATTGAATAAATCATTTTTCAAACAAACCGGCCTTCGGGCCTGATTTGGCCCGACACTGTGCGTGGCCTGGTACTGTGCATACAGGCCGGCCCACAGGAATAGTATCAGGCCGGCCCACAGGAATAGTAAAGCCTGGGCCGACAATCTTGCAAAAAGGTCCCTAATATTTTACAAAATTACAAACAAGTATAAAGCACTATTCACAAGTCACGAGTTTTCTCTCACCTAGGCCCCTGGAAAAGTTTCTATTCTGACACGAAGTCCTTGGCCGCGAGCTAGAGCAGAGGACGCACAGGGAATCGCCGGTTCCGGCCGACGGGCTGCACTCCGGCGGCGGAGAAGTGGCGGAGGAGCACGAGGGGGTCCGTGCGCACCTGCGGGGCTGCTTGGCTCGGCCCAAGATGGATCGTGGAGGCGCGGCCACGTGAGCCTGCGGCTTCTGCGTCGGCGGCCGCTACTGCTGCGCTTCCCGGCGGCGTCAGGGAAGGAGCTATGGAGGAGTGGCGTGAGGCGGAGAAGGTGAGGGTAGGCTCGGCCGGCTTGGAGGCGAGCAAGAGCTGTGGCGCCAAGCGCTGCTGTGCCGGCGGCCATGGCTGCAGAGGGAGAGAGATCGAGCGAGAGAGAGCTGGAGAGCGGGAGAGAGACCGAGGAAGAGGATGAAGGGGTGGCCGGAGCCTTCACGAACGCGGCCACACGCCCAGGTACGGGAAACATCGCGAAGGGGCGACCAAACGGCGCACGGCAGTGACGCGGCAGCAGCCTGTTCGTTGAAGTTACTGTAGCAGTCCGTATTTTCCTCTTCTTCTTCCATTTTCTCCAAATTTCATATTGTGACTTGAAAAACGCCCAAAATGAAAGTTGCTCAGCTTGACGAGATCTTCATCTTTGCTTTAAGAACCATCCCCAAAATCTCAATAATTTTGAAAGTAGGTTTTTAAAGTTTTAAATGAACGTAGGAATAATAAATATTTAATTTAAAAAAACTGATTTTCAAAAAAAAAAAGGAATAACTACTACTCAAACAACTCAAACAATGGTACCACTTCAAAGCATAAATTTCATAACAATAAAAAGAATCAAAGTTTTTATTTACAACACTCAACTCATGTAACATGTGAGACATTACATATGCAACATATGAATACTATAATTAAAATATAAAATGCATTTATGCCTTAATGCACAATGATAATGCATGATTATTAATTACTCAAGTTTTAACTAGTATAGTAACACCAGGGGTGTTACATTGTCACAGCCTGCCGTGAGTCGCCGAAGATGGTGTGGAGCTTCTCCATGAATGCGATTGTCCATGCGCCGCCATCCGATCTTGAAGACGGTGGTGGTCGTTGGAAGCCTTCAGTGGTGGGAATCGCCCTGGTCTCCGGATACCGTCATAAACCGGATCGATTCCGGCGTGACACGTGGCCGCCGGCGGTGTTAGGGCGGCGGCAGCAGCCGGGAGGGAGGTGATCGGCGGCGTGATGGCGTAGATGACGTGGGGCCGACGATGATCGGCGAGGTAGGAGATGACGATGATGACGCATGCAGCTCGGACGGTGACGAGGGACAGCGAGGTAGCGGAGAGAGAGAGGGGAGGAGGGGCGGCGCGGGCCGGTGGAGGCGGCGGCGCGGCAGGCGGCCGGCGGCAAATGGCGGGCTTGATGGCGGCGGGCGGGCGGCGGCGTGCCAAGGGCGGCGGTGCTAGGTGGTGACGGCGCCGCGTGCGGGAGGGAGAGAGAGAGAGCCTAAAGCCAAGAGCTGTTGGGTGTTACCCCTTTAATTTTTCCGATTAAGATTCAACCGACTACATGCCCCTTGTATTTATAGTCCGAGGGAGACTTGCAAGCTAAGAAAGATCTAGAGGTTTCTTTATAGATTGGAATTCCTCTTTTACAAGCAATCTATTTATTCCCTATTTTATTTCTATCTTTATTCCCTAAAATATTCCTTACTTAATTGCGAAGCAAATGACGTGGCGTGTTTACGGCGGCGGACGATGGCGGTGGCCGGCAAGAAGGCGCACGCGCGCGCCAGGCCTTGGGCCCTAGTCGGCGCTTGGGCTCCCCTTGTTGGGCCGTTCTCCGGCGGTGCTCCTTTGGTTCATGACACACAACCACTTTTTATTGTAGGTCATAGAATTTGAAAATGAAAGTAAAGAAGAAAGGATGTTTCATAACAACATATTGAGTATGAAAATTGAACTCGTTCGTTAGATACATGATAGAAGTATTGCTGCAGCGTCATGTTATGCTACCACATCTATCCGACTAACCCCCACCTCTCTAAAAATCCAAATGCATTGTTCTTTCTCGAACATTTCACACACCAATTAGACCGACTTCTAGAATCTATACAAAGGACAACAAGGTGACAAATAGTTTCCAACCCAACTTCATTTCGTACTTTTGTTAAAAATATCACATGGCAATGTTTTATTTCTTGTTCAATAATTAGTTTTTTTTTCCACCATCCAACTTACATTAAAAACATGTTCTAGACATAAAAATAGTCACAACTAGCACATTTTTTAATCATCATACTTAATATATTATCTTCTGTAGGTACACTAAAATCACATGAGGAATTAAATACTGATCACTTTTATAACGACTGATCGATCTAATTTTAGTTATAAACATGCACCATACTGTTTTGGCCGCAAAAACACTTGCACATAATCTGAATTTGCAAGCAAGGAAGAAAAAACTGCCTTCTGGCCACATATTTGATGTGGGTGTTGATCTCAATCATTGATATGCCATAGAGGTATTGTCACATTGTCTTATGTCTTGGCTACCACACCTACCGAAAAGTGCTCTACAACTAAGTATTGTCACAACTAGTTATTTAATTTAAAAAAGCTAATAGTAATCAATGCTTTCTTTTCAATTAGGAGCGCTAGATAATATCTAGTGGCTCAACATGTTCATTATATGATAGATTGATTTTTTGTTTTGGGTTTAAAACATTTTTTTCGAGACCGCGCCGTTAATATATTTCATTAAGCGAGAATAAAGTTCAAACAACAAGATGCAACGGTAACCAAGCCATTACCGATCACGAAACCTAACAACTCTTGGATACATTGACCGGGATTACATGTTAACCAATTTGCGACTAACCAACCCGCCGTACATTGGGCTACGCCCGTCGGGCGGCGAAGTCCTCGTGTTGAGGTCCATGGCGGAAAGATCAATGGCACCATCAAGAAGTATCTCGGCGACGCCGCTTAGCCGGGCGGCACACCGCCCCAAGATGGCCCCGACCCTCTCCTCAAGGACAGCTGGAGCCTCTCCCGCGTCCACCTCAACGCCCAACTTCCGGAGCAGGACCGCCTGAGCTTGCGAAGTCGCGTTAGCCGCCCTCGGTCGCGCCGCGATACGGCTGCTGCGACGCAGGTGTGTGGGTGGAGACCGGAGTGCGTGCCCGCGCAGCACGGCCCCGACTTGAGAAGCGGGGCGATGCCAACGGCACACACACCTCATCCTCAATCTCCTCCCCGTCGAGAACACATAGCCTACGAGACGGCGGTGACATCCACGTCCCTCGGGACACCTGAGGCGCTCCGAGAGAGCGGGGGGACCTCCGCAGCCGATGGGGCCTCCTCGACCAACGGCGACGACGAGCCGGTCGCGAACTCCGACGCCATTAAATCAGCCCACCGGTCGGCGCGACCGGGGAAGCGGGTCTTCCGGAGAGCAAACGTCCCGTAGGAGTCACGGCGCGGAGCTCCAGCCGCGAGCTCAACAAGCATTGGGTCTACCCGAAGCGAGGCTCGGCAGCCACACGCGACTCGAGTGCCAACGGATCGGCGCAGCTTGGCGTGAGCTCGGTGCGGTGCGGATCGGGTCAACAGCATCGCCGGCGTGGTGGCAATCCGCGAAGGCACGGCGACGCCACCGGCGACGGCGGCCGCGGCGGCGCCCTTCCCAGCGCGTGCGCGCCAACGGCGAGGGGCTCCCGAGGCGCATGCGCCGACGATGTCGAGGGAGCCGGACTCGGCGCGCCGCTGCGGGGCTGCCACCACCACCGCCACCGCTTGGCGTGAGCGCCGCACATGGCTCGGCGAAGGCGGAGTGGACAACGATGGTGACGGTGCTTGCAATCCCGGGCCCGGTGCCTCATGCCAAAGCAGAGAAGGCAAATGCGGAGACGAGGGGTGCACCGGCGGCGATGTGGTCGGCCGCCGACGCTTGAAGCGGGCCGACGAGCCCGGCGGCGCTCACAGGCGGGGTGACGACGAGAGGTGGTGCCTAACGATGCCCCCGGGCGACGGCTTTGAACAAGCGTGAAGCCGTCGGCGTCAACCGGCGCAGCCTCTCTCGAGGTACGAAGGGGGCGACGAGGGAGGCGCCGCCGTGCGCGGCACACGACCGACCGGCCGTGGACCGAGTCGGCGGAAGGCGGCACGTGAGCTGTTGTTGGTGGTACAGAGGACCATCGGGCGCCCCGAGAGCCGGTACGGCGGCGGCGACGACGACGGCGACGTCGCCGCCCCTCCCCGGGATGGCGGCGGGCTTGAGGCAGCGTTACACCCTCACATGGCGCCATAGGGGCGAGATGAGGGCGTCACCTCTAAGGCTCGGCGGGGCGGCCTCCAGTGCGCGCCACCGGGGTGGGCGACAACTCATCGCCGGAAGCGTCGCCGCCATCGCCCGCCCACCGACGATGCCGCGCGCCCCCTCGGAGCGGCTTCCGTGGAGGAAGGGCGCGGCATGGGGGACAAGGTGGACGATCGACCAAGGCGGGGGCAGACGGGCGACGAGGAAGACGCCGGGGCCGAGGCGTCGTCGTGGCCCTCATCATCCTCCTCCAGACGCCTTCGACGCCGAAAGCGAGCCGTCCGTGACGCCGAGGCCCGGCCGCAACGGCCCCGCGGGCGTTGTTGGCGACAGAGGCACCAAGGCCCGCCGTCGCCGAGCCGGGCTCGGGCGGCTCCTCGACGGGCGACCGAGGCGCAAATTTCTGCTAGCAGATACAAAGAGCGGCGAGCCTTGGATAGCCCGAGATGAAGCCGCCGGGTTACCGCTACGCCCATGACGGCGCCTGATTCCAGTGTAGGCCATAGAATTTGAATTTACATGTGAAGAAGAAAACATGTCTCATAACAACATATTTAGTGTGAAAATTGATCTTATGTACATGATAGAGATATTGTTGTAGCGTGATATCCTGCTACCACATCTATCTGACTAACCCCACCTCTCTAAAATTCCAAGTGCATTGTTATTTCTTCTTGAACATTTCACACAATTCACCAATCAGACCAATTTCTAGAATCTATACCAAGGACAATGAGATGACACAGAGTTTCCAACTCAACTCAATTGTGTGACACTTAAGTTTTATTTCTTGCTCAAAACTAGTTATTTTCCACCATTCAGGGATAACATGTTCTAGACTTAAAAATAGTCACTACTAACACATTAAAAACATGGTAATTAACATTTTTCTTTTGTAAGTGCATAAAATCATATAAAGAGAATCAAATACCGACCATGTTTGCGACGGCACGACTGTCCTAATTTTAGATATAGATCAACACCGTTCTGTTTTGGCCAGTTCAACACCATTCTGTATGTTTCTAGGATGACCTCTTGATCGATGAAATTCTCTCCCTCAAGTACCCAAGATTGGCATCCTTTGCAAATCTGAAAGTAGCTCGGTCTATGAGATAATGCAAAGTGAAGATCTGGACTCAATCTTCTTCCTGCCACTATCAGTTGAAGCACTTGATGAGCTTGAAAGACTACAGCAACATCTTCAGTCCCTAGAATATGATGACCGTGATAATGATAAATGGATACCCATTTGGGGAAGCAAATACACATCCAGAAAATTTTATTCCTCAGTATTCAATGGTATTGATGCCCACCCGATGTACAAGGTGATGTGGAAATCCAGATGCACACCGAGAATAATTTTTTTTCTCTGGCTCATAATGGTGGATAGATTAAACACCAGGGATATGCTGCAAAGAAGACACCTACAATTCCAAGGTGGTCCAGAATGTGTCATGTGCAACACCAACTCCCGTGAAACCATTGAACACTTGTTTTTTGAATGTCCCTTTGCACAAGAATGCTGGCAAAAGATTGGTATAATCTGAATACAAATCTGAATATCATGCACAGACTAAGCAAAGTGCTAGATCATTTTTTTGAAAGAACAGTGCTAGATCATTGAATTCAGTTCCAGCCTTCACTGAAGTAGCTATGATAGCAGCATGGGAATTATGGAAACTCCGAAATGATAAAATATTTCAGAGAAGAGACCCCACACGGGCCACACCTAATGTTTGGCTTGCAAATTTTGTAGCTCAATCCCATTTGCAGGCTATTAGATTTAAGGATGATTTGAAATCATCCTTTTGTGTATGGCTAGATGCTTTTAGTTAATTCCCCTGTATGTATCTCTGAACTTTTCTTTAAAATTAATGAAATCATAACTGTAGGGAACTCCCCTATAGTCTTTTTGGTAAAAAAACTAAGTATTGTCACAACTAGCTATTTAATTTAAAAGCTAATAGTAATCAATGCTTTCTTTTCAATTAGGAGCGCTAGCTAATATCTAGCGGCTCAACATGTTCATTATATGATAGATTGATTTTTGTTTTGGGTTTAAACATGCACCACCACATTTTATTGTAGGCCATAGAATTTGAATTTCACGTGAAGAAGAAAACATGTCTCATAACAACATATTTAGTGTGAAAATTGATCTTATGCACATGATAGAGATATTGTTGTAGCGTGATATCCTGCTACCACATCTATCTGACTAACCCCACCTCTCTAAAAGTCCAAGTGCATTGTTATTTCTTCTTGAACATTGAACACAATTCACCAATCGGACCAACTTCTAGAATCTATACCAAGGACAATGAGATGACACAGAGTTTCCAACTCAACTCACACTTAGTCGTATTTCGGTTAAGAATATCACATAGCGAGAAGTTTTATTTCTTTCTCAAAACTAGTTATTTTCCACCATTGAGGGATAACATGTTCTAGACTTAAAAATAGTCACAACTAACACAATTAAAACATGGTAATTAATATTTTTCTTTTGTAAGTGCATAAAATCATATAAAAAGAATCAAATACCGATCACTTACATACTCTGTTTTGGCCAGTTCTAATTTAGGTGTAGACCAACACCACTCTGTTTTGGCCAGTTCATCACTTACATACTCTGGGACGGAGGGTTTGGCTTTTTGACATGGTAAAGCTATCTGGGCCAGGCAGCGAGGCCCGTTCTGATTTGGGTGGCTGTACCCACCTGGGTGGGTGGCTTGTGTGCCGGACAGCGTTTGTCAGTTTATATAGGACCCTCAAAACACGCACAAAATTTGAATTTGCAAGGAAGAAAAGACTGCGCCACATATTTCATGTGGATGTGATCTCAGCCGCTGATACGTGATAGAGGTATTGCCGCACCCGCATCGTCTCCTGTCTTGGCTACCACACCTACCCCTGCTATCTTCTTCTTCTCTCCTCTAAAAATCCAGAGGCTTCGGTCCCCTTCTCGAGCCTTTCGCCCAATTTCCCAATCGGACCAAACCCTAAGGAGAGATTCGATCGGACATGGCAATGTCAGATCTCACGGCGACCGTGATCCCAAAGCCAGACGGGGCCGACGACGAGTCGGTGGAGATCCGGGAGGTGTGGGCGGACAACCTGGAGGAGGAGTTCGCGCTGATCCGCGACATCGTCGACGAGTTCCCCTTCGTCGCGATGGACACGGAGTTCCCGGGCATCGTCTGCCGGCCCGTCGGCGCCTTCCGCTCCCCGCCGACTACAACTACGCCACCCTCAAGGCCAACGTCGACATGCTGCACCTCATCCAGCTCGGCCTCACCTTCTCCGATCCGCGTGGCGAGCTGCCGGCGCTCGGTGCCGGCCGCCGCCGCTGCGCCTGGCAGTTCAACTTCCGCGAGTTCGACGACGCGCGCGACATCTTCGCGTCCGACTCCATCGAGCTGCTCCGTCGCAGCGGCATCGACTTCCGCCGCAACGCCGAGCGCGGCGTCGATGCGCGCCAGTTCGCTGAGCTCCTCATGTCCTCCGGCGTCGTGCTCAACGATTCCGTATTCTGGGTCACCTTCCACGCAGGATACGACTTCGGATACCTACTCAAGATTCTCACCTGCAATAGCCTCCCAGACACACAAGCCGGCTTCTTTAAGCTTATGAAGATATATTTCCCGACTGTCTACGACATCAAGCATCTCATGAAGTTCTGCAACAGCCTGCACGGCGGGCTGAACAAGCTCGCTGAGCTGCTCGATGTGGAGCGCGTTGGGGAGTCTCATCAGGCTGGGTCCGATAGCCTGGTCACGTCCTGTGCATTCTGGAAGCTCAAGGATTCATTCTTCGCGGGCTCAACAGAGAAATATGCAGGTGTGCTGTACGGGCTCAATGCAGAGAATGGTGTTAGTGCCCATTGAGGGTTGTCACTCTCTTTGAATTTTAGCTCTGTGAATGGATTGATTTAGGACAGGAAGGGTGACAAGTGTGCAAGAGGGCTCACTGAAAGATCAAGTCTGTAGGTTAAGTCTGCCTCACTCATTTGGGTGTATTTGGGATGTAGTGTTCTTCGGTTGCTCATTATTGAAATAGTTATTTCTCTTCTCTCTTTCAGCCTTGCTTTTGCTCCCATTCTCTTTTCTATAAGCAAGATACTACACTCGATTAAACATAGTAAAAGATGACCTCTGAGAATTAAGCCGTGGTACTTCCATTGTCACTGTTACACGTAGTCCAATTTAATTTTCTTTATCTTCATAGCAAAAGAATTGATATATGCTTTTAACATGAGAAGCTGATTGTCTCAGAAGAGTGATAGTGTAATACTAGCTTATATCTAAGCATTTGTGAATATAAACTTGCTATAAGAGAGAAATGCCACCCACATTCACATGGTTATGCCTGAGGATAGCTCTCTAAGTTTCCCACAACAAAGAAACATAGATATTAATCCATTACCTATACTTAGAGTACGCACATCACCCATTTCATTTTGAAGCTGCACTTTTTTGAGATACAGGATTCTGAATGTGTCTTGATTGAGAACTTCTAGTTTCAGTAATTATGTATGCAAGGCGCTTTCTATCTCTCCAGTATTATTCCATATGAGATGGAGCTATAATTCAGCAAAATCCCCAATAGCAGCTCGGAAAACTCATCACTTGATAGTTACTTATGACATGTCTCTTTCTTGTTTGCTAAGGGCAGCTTGGAAAGCTCATCACTTGATAGTTGCTTACGACATGTCTCTTTCTTGTTTGCTAAGGGCTTGTAGAATCTATTTATGAAATCTGACCTTCTGTCAGTGCCTAGTGCTGCAATTGACTTGTTGGAGTTCTTGTCTATAAAGTGTATCTTTACATGAGGACAATTACAGATAACATTGTTTGAGGTTGAAATATTTGAGTAATTTAGAGTTCAACAACCCCCTCCCTCTTGCAAAATTGGGGTTATTTTAATTATGTTTGTCAAACTTTTCTAATTTTGACCAAGTGTAAATATGCAGCCATGCACCATCTACAACATCAAATTTAGTATAGTTAAACCCACCATGAAAAATGTCTTGATACTGTATTTATTTGGTATTGTTAGTGTTGACAGATTTTTGTATAAACTTGGTAAAAATAGTTAAGTTTGGCTTTGGACAAAACTAAAACGACCTAGACCTACATTTTAGAATGGATGGAGTAAGTGGGTGTAACAAAAAAGTCCTCAGCCATTGAGATATTTATTGATTATTGATGGTGATACTAGTTTGCCTGTTCTTCATAAACTCACTTGGGTTTGGACATCTACTGCCAAAGTAGATACGTTGTTGTATATCTGTGTGCTGATCATTCGAGCGCTTTCAGGGCAATTTCATTGATAGATGCAATCTGTTTGTCTGCGTTGTAGAGTCTGGTAGATGGTATCCTGTGGAGAAAATAGTCTGATTCATTTGCCTGATTACTTTATAGATTCAACTTGAATTAGCCTGCATCTGGGCCAGGGCTGGTTGTCAAGGTTAGATCGTATAAATTTTTCTTGCTAAGCCTGAGCTCTTTATGTTGATTGTCATCTATTCTTGATTCGGCTGATATGGTTCACTTTAGCCGGTTGCCTTTTGCCTATTCATGATTCCCTTGGATCTTGTAATGGTCACTAGTGATGATTGTACGCAGAGCAAGGTTACTGAATTGGCAGTTGGCACTATGCAAGATTGGTATTTACACCAGATCTGTAAAAGCTCCATACATCGCACCTAATAGGTCATCATGAACTTCGATTTTTTTGCCCCCTAGGATTTGCAAATCAGTCTCCTGGCGCCTGTCATTCTAATTATCTGAATACGTCACTAAAGGATACTTCGGTTGCACAAATAATAATATTAATAAACAAGTTTTAGATTCTTTTGGTTTTCTAAATGTCATATAATATTGACTTGAGGAAGTAGTGTATCGATGTTAAGCTTTATATAAAAGATGAAAGGATATCAAAGTTAATCTCCAAATAACATTTCTCAAAAAGCGAAAACAACAGGCTGCGGTCTTTGGCTCATCTATTTGCTAATTACACTGTAATTCTTAATTTGTTGTAAAAGTACTTCTGAGAATGAAACCAAAATTTGCAAATCACTTTGTTCAAAGCCAAAGCCGAAGCAAGTATTTGGGGACTGGACGTGGGAAATTCTCCCAGAACAGTTCATTTCATTCAGGAGAGGTGTTACACGCAGATGTTACATAGCAGCACACCAGCTTTTCGCGGATAGTTATTTAAGAACGAATAAGCAAGCTATGTGCTTGTATTATAAAACTGGTTGACATTAATTACATGTGATGATTGGGGAATGCCAATTTATTAAGTTCTGATAGTCCAAAAGTTCAGGTGATCTTTGAGAAGCTGAAAGCATTTGTGTGTGCCGGTTTAGGTCATCAGGTGATACGCTGATACCTTCACGTTCCACGTTTTCCAAATACACTAAGATACCTAAGGAGATGGAATTGTTCAGGTTTGCACGGCTGCAGGAACACCAAACAGGGACTCCAGGAGCGCCTTCTTTTTTTTTTGGGGACCAAGGGAACCCCCATTTCCATTATCAGATAACGGAAATACATGGTAAAGAGTTTGAATCCTGAAGACAGATAACAGAAACTAAAGAGAACAATGTGCATTACAACCAGGGTCGAACTATAGAAAGAAACTAGAAGGACACCCTGCCATCAAGCCTACAAAAGTGACAGGAATGAAGCCAATCAGGAGCCAAACAGACGGCTGGACGCACAGCCACCAAAATCATCCGATATCTTTGTTCACTTAGCAGATCTAATTGACAAAGAATGGATGCTGGTATCATTTGACTAGTGATTGCCTGTTCCAGTTAATGAATTGCATGTGATATCTATCTTGCTAGCAAGTATGATCAACCGGTCCATTTCTTCGTCCGTAACAATCTGATCTTTTGCAATCATCTCAAGGATATTCGGTGGCACGACATCAACATTGATATATGCTCGAATCAATGACTTGTAAAGGGGTAAGCTTGTCAAATTAAATCTCTGGAGAACCTTAATGTATTGATATGCATCGTCGGCATTTCCTTGCTCCTCAAAATGTTTTCCAATTGCCTCCATCAATTCAAGTGGAGGTCTAAAATGGCAGCTCTTCAACAGAGACAAACCTTTCTTCATGCAACCAAAGGCTTTGTCCATCTGCCTACTCTGAACATAACCCTCCATCAATATCTCCCATGTCTTGTAATTTGGACACGCTCCTTTCTCTAGCATGTGGAGGTGGAGCCTCTCAGCCTTTTCAATCCACCTGTTCCTCACATAAGCACCGAGAAGAACATTTGAAACCCTCACATCATGCTTCCTGCACCCTGATTCCCAGCTTCCAAAGATCCACTCGGCTTGGCTGATGTCCCCAACTTTTATTGAACATAGCAGAGCAGTCATGTAGTTTGTAGAGGGGATTCTACCTGGCACACCTTTACTAGCCTCCCACAACCTCATAACTCCATCTCTGTCATTCAGAGCAGCATAACATGTCATTACAAAGGAGTATCCTAAGCGTCCTGTTGGTGACAGTTTTGTTTCAGCTTTCCTAAGGCAATCTTGCGCTTTAGTGTTCAGTCCATTCTTCCTAAAAATGTTGGCTAATGTGCAGTATGTGCTCCAACCAACCTCGACCATCTCATCATTCAACATCTCCTGGAACACTGATTGTACCGGGGCAACACCAGAGACTTCGGCACAAGCATCCATCCAAAGGTTGTAGGAGAGAACATTTCTGGGAATGTTGTTCCGTTTCATGAGGTCAATTACACTAAGTACCTTCTCATACTGACATGTTGCAACATAGAGCTTCATGATTTCATTGAAAGAGTGAGGATCAACGGGCAACCCACGACTCTGCAACTGAGCCATGAAGGTTTCAGCCTTCTGCACATTTCTTTCTGTAACATAGCAGTGGAGGAGAGGGAAGGATGCAGCTTGTCTGTCAGCAGGGCTCTGTAGTTTGTTGTAGTATTCCTCGGCTCGAGAAGTACCATAAGCTTTAGCAATCAAGTCCAGTCTTGCTGCATGATCCCATGATGATAGTCGACGGGAGTTGCAGGATTCCATCCAAGAGAAAATCTGTTGCACAATGTAACTTCGTTTAGCCAGTGTAGACTGTAACAATATGCTATGGAACATAGTATCAACACTATGCAATAAAAAAATAGAAATAAATCGAGTTTATAACGTGCATGTGTGTAATAATCAACTCAGAAAAAAAAAAACATCCAGATCAGACTTCACTTGCATTCCGAAGGCCCGAATGCAAGCATTATGATTCCAGTTGTCTATAGCAAGGAGCAGCAATAGTTTCACTGAACTCCCATTCCTCGTTCGTTTTACCCACCTCAAATGACACAGCAACACAGTCAGTGCGTCGACAAAAACAGAGCCAGGAGAACCCAAAATTTCCACTACTCACCTCGAGGGCGTGCTCGTAGCGGCGCGCGCGCCGGAGCTTCTCGACTGCGTGCCGGAGCTCCGGCTGCGAGACCTGGACACGCTCCGGGCCCATCTCTCGACGGCAGCTGCGGCGTCCCCGCGCGGCGAGCCGAAGCGGAGCCGGAGCAGGCGCCGTGAGAGGAGGCCACTCTCGTCCTCGCGGACCCGGCCGGCCGCGGGAGGCGCGGAGATGGTCGAGGAGGAGAAGGCGGAGGAGAGGAGGGGCTTAGGGTTTGGTGGCGTGCGGGAGGCGAGGTCGAGGCGGAGGAGGCCGGCGGCGGTGAGGCGCGAGCGCGCGGCAGCGGCAACGGCAGCGGCCATCGCCCGTGGGCCCTGCGTTTTTTTTACCGACCGGACGAAGCAAACCGCCGGGGCCCGAAACGGTAAACCGGTCCGGTTACGTAAATCGGCCGGTTACCGGACGATTTCAAATTTGAATTCAATTGAATTCAAACGGCGCCGGCGAACGGTAAGAATCCGGTAACCGGGCGGTTTGGAATTTATACCGCCCGGTTTGAGCGGTTTACCGAGCGGTTTGAGCGAGTTTGAACGGTTTTTCAAAATTCAAAATGTAATTTTTTTATAAAATGCTAAAAAAATTCCTAAAAATACTTCATGATTTGTAGAATCCAATGATGTCAAAATTACTTAAATTTGAGTGTGTTTAGTATGTTTTTCGACCTTCATGATTTAATGGGCCTTAATGGGCGGTGTGTATTTTTTCTTTTTTTTTTTTTTCAAACTTAGATTTGAAATTTTTTATACCAAACCAACTCCAATTTGACAAATTTTTACACCCTTGGCTTCTATAAATCACGAACTATTTTACAGAATTTTTTCAACGATTTTTTTTCAAATTTTAAATTTTGAATTTGCCTTCTTTTATACCGGCCGGTCCGGTATAAAATGGTAACCGCGGTTTACCGCGGTAAACCGTCCGGTAGAAAAACGCAGCGTGGGCCTGGTTTGTCGTGGACTCGTGGGCTTTTTGCCTTGTGTGGGTTCGGCAGCAGCTGAGCAAATCTCCCAATTTGTTTTGAACTTTTTAATTTGTTTATTTATTTATTTATTACATTATACTCCACTGGTTTAGGTAGGCCGTAACCCGTAAGTGTTTGACACTCAAATTTGTTTTTAATTCAAATCTCCCAATTGCACGATGTAACTTTGTTTAGCCAGTGTACCCAGTAATATGCTACGGAATATCCTATATCAATGCAGTCAATAACAATATAACATAACAGCCAAGCTGCTAAACCTTCGTATCCCAAACTTCAGGGTCCCCATTGCTATCGATTCTTTAACAAATCAGTTCCACATAATTTACAATAAAAATAAAAATAAAAATAAAACGAATTTATCAAATGTATGTGTGTAATAATCAGCTCAAGAAAAAAAAACACCAGATCAGAGATCAGACTACACTTGCAATGCAAAAGCGAAGAATGCAAAAATGATTCCAATTGTCTATAGCAAGGGGCAGCAATAGTGTCACTGAACTCCCATTCCTCGTCCGTTTTATTAGACAAGGTACAGTAACTGAATTATCCATATCGAACACCATACAAAGTTACAAACAACCACTGGCCCTTTACTCCTTGAGCATCACTGTTGGCTACAACATTGTTGGGCACTTGGCATTGAGAAACTCCTTGAGCGTCCGTGCAGCCTTCTGACCGCCCATTAGCTCTGCCAATCTTTCCACTGGAAGCAGGGCCAGCTCGGCCAAGCTAATGCATCCATCCATGATTGCTCGGTAGTTGGAATCTGTCACCCCAGGGAGCCTTCTTAAGAACTCAATGCCTGATGTGTTATAATTTTCAGACCTATAGACCCCCAAAAAAAAAAAAAAAACTGCATCAAATTTGGGCTTACTCCCCTCTGGTTTTGTACGAGGTGCATGACTTACCTCACATAATCCTCCACAACTCCATCTTCAGAGGGCACGCCAACTCTTGTTGCTTTTTTTTCTCATCAGGTTCATCCTGGTTTGTTTTCAGTGAAAAAAACATTTCTGCTGTAGCATGCAAGCTGCGTGACCAGATTATGCGAAGCCGAGGAAAATGCAGCACTAGCAGCGAAAGCTTTGAGATAATGTTGGTTGGAGAGACATCATCCCCGATCTCATTTGCAGACTGTAAAAGAATTTTGACTCGGTCTCCTGGCCCTTCTTGATAGAGATCCTGGAGCACGCAGGCTTCCCTCGACGTTGGAGGGACTGGGTATCGACTCTGCTAGGCACGGCGTGCACGAAGATAATGGTCAACGGCAGGCCAGGCAGGCGCATTTACCACGCACGTGGTTTGAGACAGGGGATCCTCTATCGCCCCTCCTGTTCGTCATTGCGATGGAGGTGCTCAACGCCTTACTGGCACACGCGGACCGGGGGGAGATGTTGACCGCCCTGCCGCCGGGAGGGATCAAGCACCGAGCGGCCCTCTATGCGGATGACCTAGTCATCTTTGTCCGCCCTCTACCTCTGGACTTCCAGTGCATCAGCGGGATCCTTGACCGCTTCGCCGGGGCTTCGGGACTCTCAACCAACCTTGCGAAGTGCTCCATCACTCCAATCCGGTGCACCGAGGAGCAGATCAGCGAGGTCCTTCAGGTGTTCCCTTGCAGGCTACAGCAGTTCCCAACCAAGTACCTAGGGGCACCCCTCTCCGTGACAAGACTAAGCAGAGAGCATGAGCAAGCCATCGTTGATGCAGTGGCAGCAAAAATTCCAACATGGAAGGCGGACCTACTCAACAACGCTGGCAGGAAATCACTTGCCCAGACAACCCTGTCTGCAATACCGGTCCACATCTCCATTTGTTGTGCCTTCTCACCTTGGGCCATCAGGCAGGTGGACAAGCATCGACGTGCTTTCGTGTGGGCAGGCGCAACTACCGTGTCCTCGGGCAAGTGCAGAGTAGCTTGGCCCATCGTGTGTTCCCCGTGCGATCGGGGCGGCTTAGGGCTGCCCGATCTCACCATTCTAGGCTACGCTCTGCGCCCTAAGATGGGAATGGACGCGGAGAACAAATCCCGACGCCCCCGTGCGCGCATTCCGGACCGGCCGGACCGAAGATGGATAGAATGTTTGCGGCATCCGCCTCGGTGGTCGTGGGAGACGGGTCACGTGCGAGGTTCCGGATCGACGCCGGCTACGGATGGCGCCATCTGGCAACACGGCTGCCTAATTTGTTCCAAGACTGCGACCGGGCCGGAGAAGGGAAACGCTGGGTTCGACGCGCCTCCATGAGCACCGGGCCGATACAGACATCTCCAAATACAAGACACTCCATGCCGGCCCTGTGGAGTATGCTGAACTCGGGAGAAGCCGCAAGGAATCGCCCCGCAGGGGACGCCGAGACCGGTTCGGGCGTTGGACCGCCTCCGGCCTACACCTCGGCCTCGGCCTACAAGGCCTTCTTCGTTGGATCCACCGCCCTCGCTTGGGGCGAAAGAGCCGTGGAAGGTGAAGGCCCCTCAGAAGGTCAAGTTCTTCTTTGGCCGGGCTACCCGGAGACTCGACGGCCGAGCGCCGCAAGAGACACGGCCTACAACAAAGCGATGATCGCGTCATCGGCTCCCAGCTATATATGTGCATGCAGCCCGTGGCCCGGCCGGCACGGCCCAAGCGGCACGGCACGGCTGACCAGTCCGAGGCACGGCACGCGGCACGAAACCGGCCCGAGGCACGGCACGGCCCGGTGATTGTTGGCCGTGCTCGGGCCGCCGGTCCGCCCGTGGCACGGCGGCACGCACGACGCCCACGTGCCGGAAAGGCCCACGGCTGCCCTAAGTGCCCTTTGCCGAATACAAAATTACACATCCTCCCGGGCGCCCACGGCCATCTTCTGCCAGCCGCCGCCGCCACCCCCCCCAATCTCGCTCGCTCCCCGTTCCCCGCCCGCGCGCTGCACTCGCGAATGGGAGTCGCGCCGCGCGCCCGCCCCACCGGCAGCCCCTCCCCGGCCACACCATGCGCCTTCCTCTAGGAGTCCAGCGCCGCTCCCCCTCGGCCCTCCGAGGCGCTCGCCGCCCGTGGAGCTCCAGCGCGAGGTCGCCGAGCCGGGCGCCGTGGAGCTCCGCCCGCTTTGCCGGCCACCGCTGGGCTGGAATGGAAGGCTCGCTCGGCGGCCGAGCTCTACAAGTCGCCCTCCAAAGCGTCCCCGGCGCAGCCGCGCCCCACCTCAGTGCGTGCCTCCCTCGCGGCACCCTCCTCCCGGCTCGTGGCGCGGCGAGTCTCGGCGCACGGCTCCAGCGGGCGTGGCACGGCGGGCGACGCGGCGGCAAGACGGCGGGGAAAACGGCCGCGGCCGGGCCGTCGGCCGTGGAGGCCGGGCACGAACCTGGCACGGCCGCGGCCCGACGCAGCACGGGCGCTGCACGGGGCCGGGCGGCCGGGCCGGGCCGGCGCGACGATGCACATGTATACTCCACCGCCGGAAGCCGCCGATCACCTCCTCGGCGTCCCGTGTCTTCAGCCAGAGGTCCGCACCGACTACTCTCGCTTGCACACCCGGGCAACCTTTGCCCAACCATGGACGATACTACTGTGCGGTGGTGGCTACGATCGAGGCGCGCCGTCAACAAGCGATTCAGAAAGGATTTGACTCCCTTGTTCTGTTGGTTTCATGGGAGATCTGGAAAGAGAGGAACCGGAGAACCTTCCGACAACGCGTTTCCAAGACCGCTGCACAACTGGTGCTCAAGATCAAGGACGAAGCATATGGGTGGGCAGCAGCGGGGTACAGGGACCTCGAGTTCTTGCTAGCGTCGGTGCAGCGCCAGTAGCCTCCCGCTCCTTCTTAGTCGCACAATTAGTTTCACCTTAGTTTACAAAGCCCGAAGCTGCGCCGTTAAAGCCGGCGATGTGTGTTAGTGTGACTTTGCATGTCGCGGTCAATGATTTTGGCTAGAGCATGTACCGTGTAATAACTCTCGCTTCTCTTAATACAATACGTGCACAATGTGCGCGCTTTCGAAAAAAAAAAGACTGTAAAAGAATGAGAGGCCAGGTAGAACAATGAGGTGAATTTTTCCCCCTGGGCAGGAGAGGGGAGGGGATGTGCGGATACCTGAAAGGAAAAACTCTTATCTTGTGAAAACTCAATGAGGAGAACCGGGATCTTATAGTAACGTGCCATTGTCTCAACCTGATTGTACAGACGACCAGAAGCAAAGCTTTGGAACAAGTCTGCGATACTTTTCCGTTCAACACAGATCAAAGGAGAGAGAACATAGTCACCAACTTCAAGGGTGACCGGTACTATTCGGATACCTTTCTGATGCAATACATTTGGAAGGCTGCACATGAACTCTCTCATGTCTACAATAACCTAGAAAATTGTAGCAGTAAATTTTTTAGCAATCCAGCAAATAGAAACAAAGCCCTTGCCCACTAACAATATGATCATAAGCATCACCTGCATCTCCTTCTCAGGTGCCTTTTACCACCTACCTTTCTTGTAATTGAGTTCTGACATAAAAGAGGTTCTGGTTCATTTGCAACAGTTGGTCCAATGCAACGGCCATCCTAAACAAAAAAAGATAGATGTATTTCATGTCAGGAAAGTATGACAGCAATTTGGCCTGCATATGGCTGATTGTCATTGAGCTAAAATAAACACATGATACTGGGCATATGAACCCACATGTAGATTCATAGACAGGTGCAAAGGCCATTTGACTAAGCATTGTGTAGGATGCAGTACCACTTTGCTAAGGTCAGACTGAAATTACAATTTTAGTTACAGAGTGAAACACCACCTGATCAACAGGTATCATCATCAGGGACTTCTGTCTGATCAAAGATTCAAATGCTTCATTTTCCCGTCGAATGCTGGACTCAAATTTTTGCACCTCAGTGGAATCTTCATAAAAAGGAAGTAAACTTTTAACTTCCTTGATGAGTTTTCTGCCTTGTAAACTTCAATTTCTCTTACAAAGGTAATATCTGGATGATAAGCAATAATAACAGATGGCTTTCATACATCAAGCACATGCTGGTCACTGTCTAGAGCATGAAACTGCACAGGAGGTAGTGGCATGCTGTTTGCCAAGTTTCCAAAAGCAGATGAATGGTTAAATTTATCGTTAGAAGTAGAGGCTGACATGAAAGCATCATATATGGATGACCTAGAAGCATCAATCTCAGCCTGTTCATCTGTTTTGCCTGATTGACCTTCAGAATCCAGATCAGTAGCTTGGCTATTGTCATTTCCCCCCTTACTTTTTTGTCGATTACTGGCTTGTCTCTTTGAAGTGGTTTTCTTTGCTTTACCCTTTGCTAGCCCCTTCTTGCTGCAGCTGCTATTTGAGCCACCATCGACATCTGCTTCATTTGATATATTTCTTAATTCAGAGGCAGCGGCAAGTAAGGCATTAGTTTCGAGTTTGCTAATGCTAACTGGACCTGCACTCTCACTAGGTCCCATTTGAACTTCACCATCCAGGACACCAACCCCTTTTAGTTGCTCAGATTTTCTCTTGTTCTTCTTATTCAATCCATGCAGCTCAGCTTTCCCAATCAAATACTTCTCCCACTCTTCTCGCATAACCTTATTGAAAACAAGTCAGCATTACAAAGGATTTACAGGGTTTCATGTTCATAATCTTAAAAACAAGCTTGCATTGAACATGGAAGAAAGACACTTGTGCAAACACACATGACAAGTTCATAGCAATAGAATAGCGTTATATGGATTGATGCTGACTTCATTTAACACTCGAACAATTACCTGACAGGGGCCTTTTAATATGCATTCCTGCAGCTGCAAGCGTGTGCGCTCATCTTTACATGTTACCAAAACTATGTCACTTTCATCACTTTTGTCTTCATCATGCACATTCGCGGCATCGCTCTTCATCTGTTCTTCTGCTATCTCTTGCAACAATTCCTGCAAGCTTTAAAGCAGTCAACTCAAAGGAAAAATAAATTTCTTGATGATAATACTCATATTATCTGATAATTCGGGATGAAGGTTGCTAGTTTGCTACAAGAATGAGACAAAAAAACAGAGAATAGTAAAGTATTAGCATTTAGCACAACAAACAATAGTTGGATACATATGCTACACACACCACGTTTGGTAAAATACAAAAGTCTTCATCAATTACATTGTAATATAAAATAGATTGGAGCAGACTGTTCTTGCATACAATGCATAAAGCAAATATTCAGTGCTGAAGACTGCAGGGCCTTAAAGAGAACTGAATCAAACAAAAACCAAATCACTGACCCATAACACTTTCCATTTCGGGTGCCTCTTCCAAAACCTCTTCCAATACAATGCCCACATCAGTATTAGCCTTCTGAGTGTTGTCCCTAGCTACAGTGGAGTCTTCATTTTCTGCAGTAAAAACGTACTTGTTACACTAAAATTCTTCAGGAAAAGCATATACCTGCAAATGAAGGGGCCAAGAGCCGCTACCGGTTTCTTTTCCTTTCATGGTAGTATTATGTGCCACTTTCCTCTTCTTTTTTTTTTGACAACCACTTTCCTCTTCTTTGTTGGTGTGCCCTTATTATCTGTGCTAACCTTAACACCATCTGTTCTCACTGCCTGGTAAACACGCCTTTTTGCAAGCTCAAATATCTTATGGCTTGAGTCAGCAAGTATCCAAACTGATCGCACACCTTCTGACACCCTCAATGTGTCAAGGTACTTCAAGTATGTAACAGCGTCGTACCTACGTGTCCAGTAAAGAACATAAGAGGGTGCCTAGTTTTCCTAGCTACTTGTATAATTCTTATAACTGACTCAGAGTCAGCAGAACATTTATATAAGCAAAAACATGAAAAAAGGTGGTAGGAATGGGGATGTGATCACTGAGAGGACAACATTTACCTGAATTACCTGACGAGGTAATCAAGCAGTTTGCGTAGTGTCCTGAGGTCAGCCACAAGCTGCTTTGTCTTCTTCCCAAGAGTGTGCCAGATGGGGACGATCTCATCGAAAGACTTGAAGAGGCCATTGTCGACGGTGAGGTCCTCAACATCCACCTTGTTGGTGCGCCTAAGCTCCTTGAGGCAAGCGTCCATGGTAGCGAGGGTGGCAGCCTGGATACCCTTCATGGGCCGTGTCATGGGAACGCGAACGTCTACGACGTCAGGCGGGGCGCGTTCCAGGTCGGCTGCGGCGAGAACATGGAAGCGGGGCCAGAGGTGGAGGCGACGGACGTAGAGGCTCTTCATGGTACGCTCGGCCTTGGAGAAACCGGCGACCATGGCATGGGGGCAGTCGGAGAAGGCGTAAACGGGGAGGAGATTGCGTTGACGGAGGAGCCGGGCGATGAAGGCAACGGAGGAGGTATCGGTGGAGCGGTGGGCGGAGAGGAGGAGTAGGGCCCGGACGCCGGAGGGGAGGAGGCGGGAGGTGAGGAGGTCGGCGGCGAGGGCGCGGGGGGAGAGGAACAGAGCAGCGCCAGAGGCGTAGAGGGAGGCGCGCCGCTGCGCGGGGAGGTCAGGGGGCACGTCGTGAACCTGCAGCTTGTCTTGGAGGTGGCGGCGGATCCGGACCTTGAGGGGATCGGGGGCGGAGAGGACGAGGAGGCATCCTCCCCCTGCCGCGTCGCCGGGGGTCCGGTGGAGATGGAGGAGGAGGGCAGCGGCAAGGGAGGCGAGAGGGAGACCCGAGGAGAGCACCACCAGACCTCCGTTCGGATCCTCCACCAGGTCCGCGACTACCTGCTCCTCGAACGCAAGCATCACCGCCGCCGCCAAGAACGTGACGCCGCGACGGCCTTCGCCTTCTTCTCCGGCGAGTCAGGCGATGAGAAACGATGATAGGGTCACTGGGCTTGTGCTCAAGTGGGCCGTAGGCCATCTTAAGTCGGCCCGCGATTAGTGGACCCTCTAGTTGTCCTTAGGAAAAGGATTGCAGCCCCCATAAAGGCACAAAAATTCGCGTAAACACGGCCCGATTTAGCAAATCAACATTAGCTTGAAGAATCCAGATATCTTACTGCTAGCACATTACACATAGAACTAGAACAGACCTCGTAGGTACTGCATTTTCTTGGCTGTGAGCAGCATAGATAGGCTCACAGCTACAATTTTACCTAAGATTATTAACTAGCTACACAGCATACAATGAGAGATGAACACAGATGCAGATGTGGAAGGTGGCCATCATATGCAGGCACCCAGGGAGTAGAAGTCGCATCCCAGGTCATCGCTGAAGGAAGTTTCGTCCTTCTCCTGCAAGGTGATCAGCACTGTTGTTAGATGAAATGTTTGAGAGAGAAAAGGTTTGCAGGTACTCCTTTCTTTCGTCAGAAGGCGAACCCTGCACAAGTAGTTGGGAAACATAACAAGAGCCTCCTTACCACTTTGATTATGGAGTTGAGGAGGCCGTCGAAGCTGCAGCTGCTAGAGCTAAGCTCGCTATGGACCTTAGGGAAGCTCAAATCTGACATGCTCTTTGGAGTCGTTGTGTCTCCAGTAATAAACATGTCGATCCTCGCCTGTTGAGCAGCTGTTGAAGCACTTCCTGTTGTCTGTCCAACCACTGTGCCACCAAGGTTTCCGTTATGCGGTCTTTGGATCATGGGATGATGACTTCCGATAAGATTCGGTGGTTGAGAGGTCGGCAAACAAGTCCATGTCAGCTTGGGATTCAACAGATTGTCTGTGTTCCTTCCATCCATGCTCTGTCTCAAATTGCTTCCACCACCAAAATTCAAGTATTTTTGGTTTGGCACGGTGTCTGGAGACAAAAAGTATCACACTACTAAAGGAGCTAGCTCCCACTTTGTTGTCTCTTGCTACCCTGAGGTCATTGGAGGGGCAAATATTTGTACCTCCAGAGGATGTAGCACCCAACTCAGCTACGCCATTACTGCAAAACGAGCCATTCATTGGCGATGCACTGGTAGAAAAGGCAGACAATGAAACAACCCTCTGTTGGGATGCACAAGAATCCATCAGATTGGAGGAAATTCCAACAGTGCCTTCAAGACGATCTGAACTTGCAGATGAAGATGGCTGGATAACAACTTTGTCTTGTCTACATTCAACAAGGCCTTGCTGGAGCAATTGACTATTTGTGACGCTTTGGAGTGTGCGAGGCACACCATTATTAGCCCGGCCACTCACAGAAAGGATAGCAGATAGATCATCAGTTTCTTCATGTATCCACTTTTGTGGCAGCTGGACCTGCCCAACTGAAGTTGTCAAACCTTGTGCCAAATTTCCTTGTCGGCTAGTAGTCCCTGGTAAGCTAAGGTGATATTTACTCGGATTGTCAATGGAATGACTTATTGTGGAATTGCCGGTTGCAATGTGAATTGGCCTGGAAGCAGACATCCCTTGAATCCCAAATGGTGTAGGATTATTTCTATTTAACAACCCCTGTTGACTAAATGATGGCAGAACTGCTGAAGAGGCAAAAGATTGATAATCCTGGAGTCCTTCAAATGCACCCATCCGCATAAAGGGGTCATTGCCTCCCAAGGCAGCAACAAAGCTAGCCTGTTGCGATGCCACAACACTTAACCGTTTAAGATAGAGTCTATACTTCTGCATGGCACACAAAAGCAAACAGTTTAGGTGTGTATATGATGTCTAACTCCCATTTAGTTTGTTTAGTATTGGACATGTACAGTAACAAGAGGGCCAATTTTGCATAAGATATATGATTGCTGAGTCCTTTTCAGATTCACTATGTATGCAAGATGTGGTATTGTAGTCCAAATCATTACACGATAAACTGAAAATAGAGCCATGGAACAAACTATGTGTCCTTTGTTCCACATTTATAAGACTGATCAGCAAAAAAAAACCCCAAAGAACTTCAACCAATAAATCTATGCACTTGTCACGTATTCCCACTGTATAATATGCCTAAAACAGGTATGTCTTCGCTTAATCAGGGGGGTGAGGTGGCTTTCTTCTAGCAGTTCACAGTAATAATGTGTGAGCAAACAATCTACTAGAACTTTTTCATGCTCGAAAGCTCTAGGACACTTGCATATTTTTACATAGCCTAATGCCAAGTAGCTTGAAAACTTAAGCTACACATCTTCTGACCAGTGGAAACTAAAAATTTAATGCTATCCTTATACACGTACTGGTGAACCACTACTGAACACCACAATACTTAGAGTTGCCAGTACTTGCTAAACTGAACGAAGTGGGGTTAAGTTGTGTCTTGCCTGCAGGTGACTTGCAACATTTTCCCTGGTGAGTCTCTCAACATTCATGAGCTCAAGTATCCTTTTTGGCACAGCTTCTGCACCAACAGAAAAGATTAGGCTGTAGAATGAACCATGGTGAATAACTTAGCAGCAGCAAAGCTGAAAAAAGAACAGCAGGTGCAAGTGGGACTCACTGTCAATTCCTAGATGATTGACAGCGGCAACAAATTTTCGGTGTAGTTCAACTGACCAAACAACCCTTGGTTTCTTTGGAGCTGAAGGATCATCGTTCTCTTGGCCATTACTATCTTCTCCTTCATCTTCCTCTTCACTATGATATTCCTTCCTCTTCTTGCTGGGCCTCCCACTCTGGTCAGGTGTCCCAGCTGCAATTTGGCTGTGTACAAGATCAAAATCTGCATTTGATGGTCTATTGCACTCCTCATAGCCATCAGTGTTAGCACGCTCACAGTTACTGAATTTCCTCCTAACAACATGCTGCCAGATATTCCTAAGCTCTTCCAGCCGAACAGGCTTTAAGAGATAGTCACAGGCGCCATGTGTGATCCCCTTCATTACAGTTTTTGTTTCTCCATTCACCGATAACACTGCATGGATAATGACTAGTTAATATTCAAAGTTTTGCACTCCTCTAATAGGCTTAAGGTTTGTTGTATGGCATGGATGCTTTGAAGATAGTATAAGAATATCCTTAAATAAAAGCTGCATATTACGATCAACAACAGTGAGAGTCAGCCACCAGTAAGATCTAGCATTTTGGACTTACTAATGACAGGGAGGTCCATTTCAAGCCCCACAAGCTCCAGAAGCTTAAATCCATCCATGTCTGGCATGTGCACATCACTGATAACAAGATCAAACAAATCCCTGTTTTGCCTTAGCATGCTCAAGGCAACAATAGCCTGATTCGTCGTTGTCACTGCAAATATCAAAGAATCCGTCTTACAGGTGAGTAGCTGTAGCAAAAGCCAGAACAAGCATCTTCTTGTACATACTGCAAGAGAAACTACCAAGCTACTTGCAGTAAAAGCCCCCCAAAAATGCAGCATTCAGTTACATGGTGATAGTGAGGTCATCAGTTCAGTGCTTAACTACAGTATTTTGACCATTTGTTGTGAACAAATATGTAGCTGGGGGAAGAATTTACACATGATAAGTAAATATATACCTGAAACAGCTAGTATAACTACTGTCCACAATAACTTGTTTTTGTTTTTTAGCTACTCACTCAGGAAGCAGATAATTCATGAAAAATAGAAATCTAACAACACTGAAGCAGAAATATACTAGCAGGCCGCAAAACGAAAATAACATTGCTGCCGCCGTGGCGGCGCGCGCAGAAATGCTTTACCATGATACTGGCAGCGGCGCAGGAGGTTCTCGAGCACCTTGAGGCAGACGGGGTCGTCGTCCACGGCGAGGACCCGCATGCCGACGGGGAACTGGTCCCTGACCCTCCCCACGGCAGCATTTCTCTCATCTAGCCTCATCCCAATCTCGACCTGATGGATTCACGGCGCAAGAACACGCTGCAGTTGTTGCTCCCAGCAGAACAGAACAGAGCAGAGCAGAGAAGCAGCAGGTGAGCCGAGGAAGCAAAGCCGGCCAAGAGGACAAAGGTCCTGTGGTTGGCACGCACCAATCCTATCAAGAAATTGGGCTCCTAGCAAGCTAGCAGTAGCGGCACCACCACGCACAAGCTAGGAGCGGGATGTGGACGGCAGGGAGGACGATGAAGGCCTCCCGATCCCCAGCAAGGAATAGGGATTGTGGGGAGGGGAAGAAGGCAAGCAGAACCAACCCAACTGTAGCTGAAAAGAGGAAAAGGAGCTGGGTGGTGGCGACTGGCGAGCCGGCCCGGGATGATGAGAGGAGAGGAGAGGAAAGCAAGCGGCACGGCAGCCGGTGGATTTGGACGAGGGTGGGGATGCAGGTCAGGTTCACGACCAAACCCACCAGCAGCACCCCATCATTATTGGAGCAAAGATGTGGGAAAGCAAAAATAGAGAGATGGAGATGGAGATGGAGATGGAGGGCAGGCCAAAACAAAAGAGATGTGCAGGGAAAGCAAGCAAAGGAGCTGAAAAGCAGACAGAGATGGCGACTGTTGCAGATGAACCAAGCCACCTCCTGTCGTATTTCCCACACACACAAGCAAGCTCAGCTCAGCTCAGCTCAGCAGCCACTAGAGTCCAAGTCCACACCAGGCCCTCCGTCTCTTCTCCAGCGGGCGCCAGCATCGGGTCGGATATGGATGGAGAGAATGTCTGCGACTGCAAGAGGCACGGCACGGGTTTTTGGGCGGGCATCCATCCTCCTCCTCCCATGGCTGATCTGATCGATATATGTGGGTCAAGACGGAGGCAAGTGCGAGTGGGCCCCGCCCATGCACAAGCGTTCAACTCTCATGATACAGGCGTGACGACGTGAGTGATTCCCTCTGCGTCGTCGTGCAGTGAAATCCTAAGCGATACGTACGACGTCAAAGCGCTCGGTAATTCTCTAGTGGCGTGCTACTGCTACCTTACCTCTAGTGAAACTGTCAAAGCCTTCGCTCTCTCTCTCTCTGTCTGTGAAATTATACTACGGCTCCGTGATGAGCAACAAGACCATGTGATGGGTGAAAACGAAGGTAATCATAGTTTAGATACATATCGGGCATCATTGCGTGCGTCATCACTGTTTTGCTGGAGCAGTAGTATACGTAGTACTACTACAGTAGACTACAAGTGCTTTCTCACGTGCTTTGTTGTTGTTTTCTGAATGGTGCGGCATGCATGGCATCAAGGCTCTGCCACGTGTACGTGTATGTACGTGCAGTACTTCGCAGCTGAAAAATAACGATGCGACGGAACGGAGCAGGAGGTGATGACGCGTTGACATGGAGAGCTACTGAGCTAGCATACGACGCGCCCGTGTTGTCAGTCACCAGAACGGAGTAGTTGTGCCTGCTAGGACGGATCGGACATATGGGCGGGCGGGGACGTGGTGGACGATCGATGGAACCGCGTACGTTCGTCCCAGTACACGTCTGTTAACACCGTCGCACTCGCCAGCGCGCGGTAGCCATGCTACGCTCTATTAGTATATGCTATACGCTATACATACCTACTATACTAGTACATATACCACACGCACAGATTATACGCTTACGTAAGCGTATACGTAATATAGTAGGTATGTATATGTACTAGCTAGTGTGTAAGTATATATGTAGTACGCCACAGGGTCGTCACAAACTCATTATAATTATTATCTCGCCTAGTTTACATGCGTGCGGCCGTAAGTGTGGTGTGGTAGCCTGGTAGGGGCCTGCTACAGTGCTACCCTAGATGCAAACGCGTAACGTACAGATAGACGTACGTGCGTGCGTGCGGCTGCTGGCCGGCCGGTTACTACAGCAGTGTAGTACTATAGTACACACCGACTACACCACACGGCCGGTTGCTCACCATCCAACAGAGAAGAGAGAGCTGCGCAACGAGAGTGGAAACAGAGTACTGTAGCTACGCGCATGCTCTCGCGCGAGTACTTATAGTATAATTTCACAGAGAGAGAGAGCCTATGTTTTTTATATACACGCGGCTACGCATTTGCAGCCCGGCTGGGTGATTACTGATAGTAGTAGTATTAATTAATTAACCAGGTAGTAGGTTTTAAATGACCGATCGAGCATCAATGCATGCATGCGATCGATACGACGGCGGGCATTTAACGGCCATTCAAGGCGGCGCTACGGCCGGCCGGCCGGCGAGGCGACGATTCGATCTCGCCGTCCCACCCGTGCCGGGGATCCCGTATTGATTGCCCTTGCCCGCGTAGGCTCCGGCGAACCTCCGAGTCGTAGCGTCCGTCCGTCGTTTCCCGCGCTCGGCCTGGGATCGGACCCGCGTCCACGCCCCACGCCACGCACGCCCACGTACGCGCGCGGCTGCACATGGGCGGCTGCCGGTGCACGGGGAGGCGAGATGACCCACGGCAGATTCGTTCGTGTGTCATTGTTTTTTTTTTTTTTTGAGGGGGGTGGGGGGTTCGTGTGTCATTGACTCATTGTTGTGTGGGTTCTGTCTCTGTGGGGGATGATTGATTGATAATGGGCCGAGATCGAGCATTACTTCCACGGACGGACGGGGCCGCATGATGTTGGGCGTGGGATTGCGTTCTTGGGCGGGCCCGCTTCAGGGTAGCCGGCCGGCCCCTCCCGACCTCGGTCCCGTCCATCTCCGCCGTCGGTACCGCGTGCGGCGGCGCTGAAACGCACCACGCAGCCGTCAGATTCACCGGTCTACACCGAGGGTCGACGATTTACTGTTACTCACTAGTCAGCGTTTAGTTTGCCACATCGTCGTCCATCGACACTGTTTACAAGTCGCTGGTTACACACTACCTGCACCGATGTCACACTGCGCCCGCCACGACAGCTAGCGTCGTATTATTAGGTTGTCTCCTTTTCCGTCTGAATTATAATCCCGGTCAAATTACTGTATTGTGCTCGTCAGATGTTACTGCAGCACGGTACGTGGGCGTACAATATTATTGACTCCGCTCACTGCTGATCCTAGCTAGGTACACTCTCAGTCCGGCTGCCAGCACATAGTAATAAAGCGTTAATATTCTCTCGCGGTCTAGAAAAAACAAGGAACAATTTCACAGACACGAGGGAAGGGGTACGTGTGGAAGGGTAGTTGAGTCTTTTCATGTCCCGTGTTAGCCGTTAGTTAACTATTTAATACACCCCCACTGTTTAAGCGATTAACGAGTATCAAACATGTCATATATCCCACACCGTACCCCAGCTGTTTTTATCATTGCAACAACGTCCTTTGATTCAAGAGTTGAGACTTCTCAGTTTTGATGATTATCGACTTGCGGAAGGGCATTGTGGTGGTGATCGATGATTGGATAAAACTAGAATCACTCGACAAAATCAACTAATACTTAAGATGCATGCTTAGTTCTCTGATAACATATCATCTTCAACTCCCTTCAAATGATACTAGGTGCATCCTTCCTCACTATGCACAAGTAAAAGCAAGTGGAAGATCGATCGATCATCTAGGTAGATACCGCCGCCAAGAAACTGCCTGAGCAACTTCCACTAACATAACCATAACTACTAGCTGAAAAGTTCAAATGATGCACCGTTTAATGCGTTGGAAACTAAACAAATACACATTTCAACGATATAGTACAAATATGGTTGTTAAAACCATAGATATTAGTGCTACCTAGGCATGAATTACTGGACTAGTTCTATATGTACAAATTTGTGTAAACCGTAACTATTTGGTATAACCAATTACTCCCTCCGTCCAATAAATATTTCCACATCTGGGTTTGGGCACGAAAACCAAGGTGAAGGTGAGATGATGAAAATACCCCTACAACAGTACCGCCTGGGCATACTCACAAGGAGACAGGATCCTCTGTGGCAGGGCTTGCATGGGATGTGCACGTGGCATGGTATCCATGGACTAAATCTTTGTGCAGTTTTCTTCGTTCCGCATGGGATCCGGCTGCTGAGCAGATTACAGACACCAGGGACGTTCCGGAGCCTTCGTCATTGTTCCTTCCTTGTTTTTGTACACAAAAAAAAAAAATTGTTTTACGGTCTTCATTAGCGCACGCTGCTAAACTTTCCCTACCACTGCACCAGACCTGACACCCTCTTACCATCCCGTTCAGGCCTATATCAACCAATTATTTGTGGGAAAATTTTTGAATCTCAAATGTATTTTTAAACATGGGATGGAGAGAGTATGTATTACTCTAATATGTACTCCTTCCGTCCCGGAAATATTTTGTACATCTGTGTTTGGGCACACATACCAAGGTGTAGATGAAATTACGAAAGTGCCCTTGCAAGTGTCAGCTCTGGCAACGAGCGAACAAGAGGACAGGGACGTTCGAGAGCCTCCGCCATTCTTCTTTTCTCTATTTTTTAAAACAAAACAAATGAATGAGTGGACAGGAAGTGTTGGTGCTTTGTTTCTTTTTGTTTTTATTCGGTTATCTTCACAGCTGTTCCTCGGTCAGACAATGCCTCAGTCAGGCTGTTTCTACCGCCAGATGACAGTGGCCAATATTTTTGGGAAAAATTTGAATCACAGATTTACTTATATTCCTGGGACTGAGGGAGTACATTGTTTACCTTCTCATGTGGCCTCATCAACTTTAGGCTGTCTCCAACAAAGATAGGAATAGCTATAGGCTGTGTTTGGAGCCCAAAGTTTGGGGCAAAAATTTGGGAGTATGTCACATCAAGATTTGAAGACGTTTCGTTTGTTAGTGGTAAATATTATCCTACCATGACGTAATTAGGCTCAAAAGATTCGTCTCATAAAGTACATCTAAACTGTACAATTAGTTATTTTTTTACCTACATTTGATGCTCTATGCATGTCTTTTTAAAGATTTTGATTTGATGGGGAATCTTCTTTTTGCATAGTGAAATTTTGGGGGAATTTGGGGAACTAAACACACAGCCATACGTGGTTTAAGTCGTGTACAGTAAAATGTTTAGGACTCAAAACAACGGCTGCTCCAACAGCCAACGCATAAGAGAAAACCAATACGATGTGATTTGTCTCTCTCTCCTTTATCTCTTCCTCTCTCGCTCAGCTAGAAGAGCCACGGACGACGAGCATGGATGCAACTCACGCATGGTGGACGAGCATGGATGCAGCTCGCGAGGGGCTGCCGCCGGAGCTCGCCGGCCGCGGGACCTCGCCGGCATTAGGCGGAGGCCGAAGCGACCGGACGGCGGCCACTACGACCGCGGCCGGGGCGCGCGGGCTGGATCGCAGGTGGAGCTCGTGACGAAGCGGACCTCGCGACGGCGGCGCGCGTGACGAACGGCGACTCGGACGGGCGCGCTACGATGCACGGCGAATCTCGGACGGGCGCCGCCGGTAGGCGGCGAAAGAACATCTCGCGCTTAGAGCGGCTGCCATCCGCCCTCCCGACTCCGTCCGGCACGCATCCTCCACGGGCGAGGAGTAGGCCACGGGCGATGACGACCACGAGCTCCGGTGAGGCACGCGGCCCTGTCCTCGCTCGCCGGGCGGAGCACCCCTGCGATCCCCTTCCTCGCCTCCGGCCGGGCGGTCCGTGGGCGTCGGTGGCATGGTTAGGCGGCCCGCGCACTCGACCCAGCACGCCGCGCCGGTAGCCTCCGGGCGGCGGCGGCGCGGCCCGGCGAGGTCCGCTAGAGGACACGCGGGGGCCGCAGTGAGTACGGCCCACCAAGGACGACGGCGCCGGTTTGGGTTGTTGGGGGAGGGACGACGCGAATTTGCCACTTCTCTCCCAGCGCAAAATGGCTGCTTGCTTTGCCTACACCCGTTGGGGGCTGTGTTTTTGCACCGTGCATGACGTATTTTCACGTTTAGGTATCGGTTTGGCTAGCCTGTTGGAGACAGCCTTAGTCCTATGTATCCAAATATGTTGACTAAAAGTCAACTAAATTTTAATTATCTTTGTTGGCAAATATGAACTAACATCAGACTAAAAGCCATGTATGAATATGAATAGTCTATGTCCATAAAAGTACTTGCTGCTTTTAATCCATGGATTGAAGCGGCATTGGACTAACCTTCACTCACATAAACTTTAGCTCAGTGCATATATATAACCTAAATCCTGCGTACTTCATTAATCTGTTAATAAATGCACCATCTTTTCTTAGTAATTTGCAGTAAATTGAGGATGAACAAATTAGACAAAACATCCAATGCATGCCCATGCTTAGCTTAATTATGAGCGCAAGCCGGCCGTATGATTTGTATTTAATTTCGAACTGTTGATCGAGTGAATCGTTACTACTAGTAGCTACAATAATGAACAATCCTTGAAACTAAAGGGCTACACAGTGGCCGTATTTAAACTGATGATCCTGATGTGGCCCAACCCAACACAGCCGAATGAATTGCTACATTTGTGTTGGCTCCATTAGCTTTATGGACGTGTACCCTCGGCGGCCCTAGATATAGTCATTATCAGTCAGTCCATTGGTAGCAAGATTTTCCTGCGTTTGCTGCATTTAGTTGCTTGTCGTCGACGAAATGCTCGCCGGGCTGACGAGCACGTACGCGTGTACCAAATGCATATGTTGGTTTGATCGAACCATTACTCCCTCGTTCTTTAATTTTGTTATTAGGAGCGTAGAAGTTTAATTAATCTATCTGTATATCAGGCAAACCTGCATTTGTTTGGTCGTTGTGTGCATGCTCCTTTTTTAGTGGTGTAGCTGAGCTCATCAACTCAAGAGCTACATATGCATGAACTTGCTTGATTGGCCTAGGCTAGGCTAATAACAACCACGCAACACAGTCATACATGGGTGGTACAGAGCTCTTAATGATCTATAGTATGTCCTATAATGAAGCATAAACAATGAAAAAAATATTGATACGCCTCGGTGCTACTTGGATCCATGAGAACGGGCGTATTGAACACCCACAACAGTAAAAGTATGCTACCTTTTAAGCCAATATCTACAATAGTTTAACTTTCAAATTTAGCAATTGCTCAAAGTATGTTTAGGCCTACATGATACTCTCACGTGTTTTTATCTCTCTCTTCTATTAAAATATGAAAGAAATGTTTAGAGCTGGCTTATGAGCCAACCACTGCAGGGTGCCCTTATTAGTGTTTGTTTTCCTATCCTTCACGTCTTATAAATCACTCGAGGGAGTAGATAGATATATAGATACTCCGTATATATACTGTAATAGTGTTTAATATGAGGATATAGATCGTCAATTGGTCGAAAACATGGATTTACTCATTAATAATTACAAGTATACACAATGAGGTTGGTCAAATAATGTGAAATAAATTTGTCTAGGAAATACAGTGATATCACTCAAGGTGTGGTGGCCCGTCGACGTGATCGCCTTATTATTACGTACGACGTTTAATTTTGGATCGGAGGAGAACCCAAACCCACGTGGTCGCGTAATGAAGCATTATATATAATTTTTATTACGCTACATGCTCGATCGTAATAGTACAATATAATATAATGCTCTCCTCGGTTGAGATCGAGAGAAATGAGTAGTAGCCTAGTAGGACCATGCATCTAAAGCCATGCAGTTCGTCCCTACCTTTGGCACTACCACTACCAGATCGAGGCCCAGAGCAGAGAGCCCTCGATCCTCAACGATCGATCGATCGATCCGACGATCCCCATGCATGTCCTTTTGTCCTCATGCACACACACACACACATAATATTGTAAAAACACTAGTAGATGCGAAGTAGCCAATGGACGCTAAGATTTATCGACCAACATAAATGCTTTGCTACTACACGTACTTAGTCATAAATATACATGACAGAAGAATTTAAGGATTTGTTCTCTAGCGTACTGTACGTCTCTATTTTTTTTAAAAAAAACATGAATGCGATTTCAGAATTGGTTTATGTTATACTATTAATATTTAAATTAAATTAAATTTATGTAAAATAGTATCAACATTTATGAAGCAGTCCATGAATTATATGCATATTATTGGTATCTGTGGGGGATCGATATTTGGGATACCCGTAAAAGCAAGCTCGGCCCAAACATAACTCGAATCCCGATCGCGAGAAAGGAAGGACATCCTACCGTGGCACATGAAGTCTCCACCACACATGAGCTCTCCACGTAAGGGCATGCCTCCGCCTCGCTCGGGCTCTCGAACGAGCTCCTCGGACGGAGACCCGTCGTTCCGCTCCGCTTTCGAAGTCTCTCAACGACGAGCTCCCCTGTCTTCAACGCGCTCGGCCTCGTCCGGGACCTCTTTACGCCTCGCTCGAGCTCCCTCGCGATGGGCCTCACGACGGCGACCGCCCGAGCTCGTCCGCCCTTCTCGAAGAAGCTGCGGGTACGGGAGTTGGCCAACAACTCACGACAAGCTCAACCACTCCTCGACCGGCCGGTAGCCACGTAGAGCTACGGCTACGGGGAGAGGTCATTCGATCACCTCGCCATACCCCGTCGGCTCCAACAGTCCCGCTACAGTGCCGCGCAGGTACATATGGGGTACACCTTCCCACGATATGGGCACACCCATACCGAGAAGACGTCTTCCAACTGCGATTAAAGACAGGGCGACGCCTGACCACCGCCCAAACCGCGATTCCCGCGTACGACGACGACCAATTTCGACGCCCAAGACCCTCAGGAGCTCGAAGGGAGCTCTCGCTCACGCCGGGAGCTCGACTGAGAGCTCTTCCACATATCTACTACCCTGTACACGCGTTCTCATTTCTCCAAGTCCTCAGCCCGAGAGGAGCTCATGTTCCCTACCCCCCTTGCGACTATAAAAGGGGAGGTAGGCCTCCGGGTTGGAGCAGAGAAAAAAGAGAACAACAAGGTTCACTCTCAACACGCACACCCACTCGATATTGGCGCTAGCCTCGACTTGGGAGCCCTCTCCCTCTCTCGACTCGCTTGTACTCGCCCCGGTATGAGCGATTGAGCTCGGATAGTGATCAAACTGGACTAGGGAGCCCGATTTGCCCCGAACCAGTATAAATCTTGAGTCATTGTCTCTAGAGCTAGGCCATCGGAGCACGCACTAGCCAGACATTACTGTGACGGTGGTATTAGACCACGACAGTTGGCGAGCCCGGTAGGGGCAGCGCTAGTGCGGCGTTCTCCACTCCGATGGTTTTCTCTCTACCCGACGGCGGCCGCGGCGCTAGCAATGCGCGCTTCCATCGACTTCTCCGCGCCATGCGGAGGAGCCCCTCACCCGGAGCTGTCTTCACCCGCCCGATGCGGCGTGAGGACATTCCCGGCCGCCTCCGGGGCGCCACCGACTCCGTCTTGACGGGCATGGGGCGGGACTCGACTTCCGCACCGATCAGCCCCTTCAGCGCCGCGGCGGATCGCTTCTTCATCCTCATCGAGGACTGCTCCCGAACATCACGGGGCGCGAGCCTCACGCGGCTCGTTCCTTGACGTGACCTTCTCCACCGCCAACGTCGTCTGCGCAGCTCGCCAGAGGAGGCGTTGTCTGCCGACGAGTTCACGGCGGCCTACGCCAGATGTACCCCGACGGCAGCGGGCCTTCCACTCTATCACGGGCGACGAGCCCCGGCGGACCGGCGTCCACGAGCTCGAGCTCGCCCTCGACGGGATGAGCCTCGTGGATTGCGACCCCCACGTGTCGGTGCTACATGTGCCACACCCCCGGGTGTGGTAGAAGAAGTCCACTCAAGCGGCGCTCCCAACACACACCTCGGGACTCCGCCGCACGCCCTTGTGAAACCGCCTTGTCGACCGCGTCAAGGCTCGGCCGAGGAGCTCGAGGAGCTCGGCGCGGGGGCAGCTCAAGAGCGCGAGGCCCTCCTTGCCGACGAGGGGGGAAGGCAACAATCACGAGCACGAGCTCGAGCTCGCGACGTCCAAGATCGCATCAACGGGGAGGGTCGGCGGCTCCCGCCGGTGTTTGGGAGGGCGTCCTGAACTCCGGGGCGGCTGCGCTACTCCTCCGCCGTTGCCCGGCCCCAGGAGCCCGAGGCGCGGAGACCCATGAGCAGCTCAAGAGACTCGGGCGGAGGCGATCCGCCAGGTAGCAAGCTCTCGTCTCACCGATGACCTTGCCGGAGGGAGCACGAGGCTTCCTCCCACCCCGAGGTCCACGCCGCCGTCGGCGGGTCGGCGAGAACCGCGACGCCGGGGACACCATCAATGCCCGACGCAAAGGCGAGGCTCGCCGAGAAGAACGTCCCCCGGACGACGACAAGTACCACCGCGATGACCACGAGAAGCGTCCCCGCACCTAGAGAAAGCGACGCGGTGGGGCGTCACGACAAATGAAACAAGACAAGAGCCGCAGCCCCACACGGTGCGCCGCCCGCGAGCCCGTCTCCCAAACGGATCGCCGGCCCCGAGCTCGAGCTCAAGGGAGGCCGAGGGCGTTCGGCTCACGCATCCACGACGCCCATTCCCTTCTTGTTTCCGAGCTCCGACCTCGGTGCGTATACAATGGGGAGACCAACCCCGCCACCCGCTCGAGGATTACCGCCTCGGCTGCCAGGCGGGGCGCCGACAACGACTACTTCATCATCCGCAACCTCCACTTTACCTTGCAGATTCCGCACGGTCATGGCTTGAGCACCTCCCTGAGGGCACCATCCACAACAGGGGAGGACCCTGCGCGAACGCGTCTTCGTCGGCAACTTCCGGGGCACCTACACCAGGCCGGAGCACGGCGTGGGACCTCCGAGGTGCAAGCGAAAGAAGGAGGAGGGCTGCTTGCTACGATCGCATCGCTTCTCCAAGCTACGCAACAACCTCTTCGAGGCCTCCGACTCCGAGGTCATCACGCCTTCACGTTCGGCACCACCCTGCGAGACCCTCATCCACAGCTCGACGTCTAGAAGCCCAAGACCGTGAAGGAGCTCCTCGACCTCGCCACCCGCCATGCCGAGGAGAGGGCGCCGTCTCCGCCGTCACGGGCAAGGGCAAACCCAAGGTCGACGGCGACGTCGCCGAGGATCCGGCTCCCGCGCCGCAAGAAGAAGAACAAGAAGAACAAGCGTCCCCACGACGGCGACGACGGCGAGTTCATCGCCGTGGTGGACAAGCGCAAGGCTGGCCCCAAGGGTGGCGCAAACCGTGCCCAAAGAGCACCGACAAGATGCTTTCGAGGCACCGTGCCCGCACATGAGGGCCGGTCAAGCACAAGATGAAGGGATGCCGCCTCGCGAAGAAGCACGTGATGGGCACGCTGCGGGAGGAGGCAAGGGCGACGGCGACAAGGACGCCAAGCCGGCTCCGACGAGTTCGGCGGTGACCTCTACATCGAGGACGGCGCCGTCAACGTGGTCTTCGGGGGATCTCCCGCTCCACGAGTCAAAGCGTCGCCAAAAGCTCACCCGCCGCGAGGACCTCTTCACCGAGCCCGCAACGCCCCCTACCTCAAGTGGTCGAGCTCGGCGATCACCTTCGACAAGGCGGATCACCCACGACACATCCCGTGCCCCGGAGGTACCATCGTCGTCGACCCATCATCGGCACCAAAGCGCCTCGGCAAGGTGTTGATGGGCGGCGGCAGCGGCCTCAACCTCCTCTACATCCACGCGCTCCAAGCCCTTGGCATCCCCAAGGAGCGACTCCGCCCCCCGGAACCGATCCACGGCGTGGTGCGGGGAAGCGAGATGGTCCCGCCGGGCGGATCAATCTCCCTTGCGTCACCTTGGTACCCCTGACAACTTCCGCAAGGGGAGGTCCTCACATTCGAGGTGCTCCCCTTCAAGAACGCCTACCACCTTGTATTTGTTGGGGCGGCCGTGCTATCGCGAAGTTCATGGCCATCCCCAACTACACCTACCTCAAGCTCAAGATCCCCGGGCGAAGGGGTCATCACCGTCGACTCACCTTCGAGCACGCCTTGGCGGGCCGCCGCCGCCCCGTCGATGCGCCCGACGCAGGCGATTGAGATCGAGGAGATCTTTGTCGAAGATGATGGCCTGGCGGCGGCGAGACTCCCGAGCTCAAGAAGGTGGCCGGCGTGAGCGCGGCCGATGAGCTCAGCAAGCTGGGGGAGCACGAGCTCCCGGCCGAGACCGACAAGGTCACCGTTTCGAGCCGAGAAGGACGCCAAGGAGGTCGAGATCGGCGGCGACGGGCGCACCCTCTCGCGTGGGGTCCCCGAGCTCTCTCCCAAATAGGAAAGCGAGCTCGTCGACTTCCTCCCGCCGCGAACCTTGACGTATTCGCGTGGAGGGCCTCGGATATGCCCATCTGGGGACCGAGGGAAGTCGAGCACTCCTTGAACATCAAACCCGGCTCTCGGCCGGTGAAGCAAAACTTAGAGCGTTTAGACGACGATCGGCCCCGGTACAATCGCGAGGAGATAGATAAGCTCTTAGCCGCTAGGTTTATCAAGGAGGTGTATCATCCCGAGTGGATAGCCAACCTGTACTAGTTAAGAAGAAGAATGGGAAATGGAGAATGTGTTGATTACACGGGTCTCAACAAGGCATGCCCAAAGGATCCATTTTCTTTGCAGGCGCATCGACCAAATTGTTGACTCCACCTCGGGTGCGAGACACTCTGTTTTCTCGACGCCTACTGCGGCTACCACCAAATCGCGATGAGCGAGCTCGACCAGCTCGCCACCTCTTTCATCACCCGTTTGGCGCGATTACATTCGTAACAATGCCCTTGGGTTGAAGAACGCCGGCGCCACCTTCCAAAGGTGCATGCGAGAAAGTCTTCAAAGAGCTCCTCGAAAGCTCGTAGAAGCATATGTCGGCGACATCTTTGTCAAGACAAAATGCTCGAAAGAGCTCATCCACGACCTCGAAAAGGTCTTCGCCAAGCTCAGAGTTCGGTCAAGCTCAACCCCTCAAAGTGCGTTTTTCGGGGTCCCACGAGGGAAATTGCTTGGCTTCATCATCTCCGGCGTGGCATCGAGGCTAACCGGAGAAAATCGCCGCCATCACGAACATGGGGCCGATAAAAAATGTCAAGTGCGTGCAACGACTCACGGGGTGCCTAGCCGCACTAAGTCGTTTCATAGCTCGACTCGGGAAGCGGAGCCTCCCACTCTACAAGTTCTTTGAAGAAAACTGCGGCGCTTTGCACGGACCGGCGAGGCCCGGCAAGCTCGACTCATTTAAGCAACTCCTTGCCAATCCACCCGTGCTCGTCGCGCCCGCGCCCCAATGAACCGATCCTCCTCTACATCTCGGCCACCTCGAAGGTGGTGAGCCCACTGCGCTCGTCGTCGAGAGGGGGGAGGAAGGGTACGCGCTCAAGGTACAGCGCCCGGTGTACTTCATCAGCGAAGTCCTCACCAACACCAAGACTCGTTACGCGCAGCTCGAGAAGCTCATGTACGCGTTGCTGATCACTCGGCGCAAACTCAGACACTACTTTGACTCCCACCCAGTCACGGTCGTCTCCAAGTACCCGCTCGGCGAGATCATCCGTAGCCCCGAGGTTACGGGCCGCATGGCCAAGTGGGCAATCGAGCTCATGGGGGCCGACATCACCTACGCCCCGAGAGACGCCATAAAGTCTCGAGGCCCTAGGCGACTTCATCGCCGAGTGTGCGAGGTCAAGCGACCACCCGGACCCGACGACATCGAGTGCGGACACCGATTGTGCCGACGGATCCGTGAAGAAGTATGGCGCGTCGGGCTCGTCTTCATCTCCCCGAACAAGGTGCGCATGAAGTACTCGATCCACCTCGCTTCTCGGCGTCCAACAACGTGGCCGAGTCTGAAGCTCGGTGAATGGCTTGCGTATCGCGCCGCGAGCTCGACATCCGGACCTCGAGGTCCCGGGCGACTCGAGCGTAAAGAACCAAGTCATGAAAGAGATCGATTTGCGTCAACCCAAAGATGATCGCGTACCACCGGAAGGTCCGAGCTCGAGGAGCACTTCCACGGCTCGAGGTCAACCACGTCCATCGCCACCTCAACAACGGCGGCGTCCTCGCCAAGCTCGCGTCGGACCATCTGCCCGGTCCCCACCGGGCGTCTTCATGCACGAAAGCGAAGCTTCGTCGTCGATACGACTCAAGGGAGAACCCTCGGCGGACGCCGAAACTCGATCGCCCGACGCCCGAGCTCGGACCCCATGGAGGTAGACGCTCCCGCGAGCTCAAACTCGCCCAATGCGAAAGCACAGCAGCCACGAGCTCGAGCCCGACCGGCTCGGGGGCGGCTCGGAAACTGGATCGAAGTTCATCCGCGGGCGTCCCCCAAGCTCCGTGGCGGATCCCGCCGCTCCAATGGTTCAAGGAAGGCAAGCTCCCCCGGGCAAGAAGAGTCAAGGCATCCGCGAAGAGCAAAATCTTTCGTCCTCGTCGGAAAAGAGCTCTACCGTCGTGGGGCCTCCGGCGTCCTCCAATGATGCATCACCTTCGAGCAAGGAGAGGAGCTCATCAAGGAGATCCATGCCGGCGAATGTGGCCACCACGCGGCACCACGAGCTCTCGTTGGGAAAGCATTTCGTCAAGGCTTCTCTTGGCCGGCCGCCCGTCGCGGGCGCCATTCGAGTCGTCCGGACGCTGCGAAGGATGCCGATTCTTCGCCAAACGGACATCTCCCCGGCGCGGTCCCTCCGGGCGATCCCTCTCACCGCGTTCGCGGTTTGGGGGCTCGATATGGTAGGACCCTTCGAGAAAACAGGCCGGGGGCTACACGCACCTCCTCGTCGCCATCGACAAATTCTCCAAGTGGATCGAGGTCATGCCCATCGCGCGATTGTCGGCCGAGGAGACCGTCAAGTTCTTCACCGGCATCATTCACCGGTCGGGGTCCCGAACTCCATCATCACCGACAATCGGCACCAACCGTGGGAGAGGTCTTCATCGGCGGTGCGGCGATCACGGCATCGCGTCGACCACGGCCTCCGTCGGCCACCCGGGACCAACGGACGGTAGAAAGAGCCAGCGGCATGATCTGCGGGGCGTAAAGTCACGCATCTTCAAAAGGCTCGAAAAATACGCCCCCGCCCGATGGCTCGCGAGCTCCCCTCGGTCGTATGGAGTCTTCGCTGCAACGCCGAAGCGAGCTACGGGGCGACGCCGTTCTTCCTCGTCTTGGTGCGAGGCCGTGCTCCCCACCGACCTCGATGCGGCTCGCCCAGCGTCCAGGCCTTCAACGAGCACAACAACCAGAAGCCGCTCGAAGACTGCCGATCGGCTCGATGAAGCCAGCGACATCGCCCTTATCCACTCCGCCAAGTACACGCGGTCCATGAGGCGCTATCACGATCGCCACGCGTCAAGGGGAAGAGCTTTTGGCGTCGGCAACTACGTCCAGCGTCGAGTCGAGCTCACAGGACAAGCACAAGCTCTCGGCGCCATGGGAAGGGCCCTTCACCATCGACCAAGTCTTTGAGGCCGGGCACGTACAAGCTCAAGGACCACCAAGGCCGAGTCCTTACCAACGCCTGGAACATCGAACAGCTACGTCGCTTCTACCCCTAAGTGTATTTCGAAATGTTATAGCTACGAGAGCTCGATAAAAGCACAAATTCGATGCAAAAATATGTGCAAGCATTTGAATTCTTTCCTTGGCACATCGAGCAACGACCGGCCTTCGCCCCGGTGAAGACCCGCCCTTGCTCAGGGGCTACAAGGTGCGGGGTGCACACCCCTCGTTTTTTAACACACCGTTTTTTTCGCAAAAAACTTACAAGTTCGGGGCTCAACGATGAGCTCAAGCTCACAAACTCACACTCCCCCTCTTAACTCGAGACGGCGTTCGAAACGACTAAGTCGTGAGCTCATCGCCTTAGAGCATGGTGCGGCGCCTAACGACCTCCTGGCGCCCCTGCGGCCCGGCGAGGAATGGCCCACCATCCGGCTCTTGAATCATGAGCTCACCAAAAGTCAAAGTAGAAACAAGAGTGCGATGAAAGGGGAAGACGACTTCCATTGGTTAACACATGAGCTGCCATAAGTTTTGACAATTTGCCTCGACTACGAGGACTTAATAAGCTCACAACCAAAAGAGGCCCTGGCCTCGAGGTTCCTATCCTTGCGCGGCGGGTCTTGGTCCATCGGCACGGGCGGGGATGTCGTGCGCGAGCTTCCTCCTCGACGGGCTCCTCGCCGCTCCGTCTCCACCCGCCAGGAGGCTCGAAGACTTCGAGCTCCTTGGTGGCAAGCTTGAAGAGCTCGGCAGATAGCTCCGCGGTCGCGGCCGGCGGCGGCGAAATTCCGCTCCACATCACGCATCGTCAACGCCCGGCGCCCACCCCTTCTTCATGATGTCGACCTCGGTAAGGGTAGTGGGTGAAGACGACGCTGATCGCCTTGTGGACCACGCGGCCCGCATCCTCCGTCACCTTGCGGCGGGATGGGTTTTTTTTCGCTTGGCCGGGTTTGCCGAGTCCGCCACCCCCCGGCGTCGCGGACGGCCTCAACCTCGGACGCGAGACCCTCACGCGCGCGCTTCGAGCTCTCGGCCTCCTCCACGGCCTTAGCAGCATACTCTTGGAGGCTCCCGAGCTCTTTCCTCGCACCGACGAGGTCGGTCCGTGTGCCGTGCCAGTCCGCCTCCTTCTCTGCCGCCCCGAGCTGCGTGTCTTTGAAGAGAGGCTTCGGAGGCGGCGAGCTCCCGACTCTCGTCCTCGGCCTCCGCGCCGCCTTCGGGGATTTACGCTTCTCGGTGCAAACAAAGACAATGGATTAGACACGAGCCACAAGGCCATGGGGACGCAAAAGAGGAGGCAGCCGCCCGCTTACTCCACAGCTCGTCGTAGAGCTCTTGCTCGTTGTACCAGAGCTCATAATTCTCGGCTTCAAATGAACCCGCTCCGCCTCCGAGGCGCGGAGGTCGCACCACAACTCGAAGCTTCACGGGTCGTAGGCAAAGTCCCGCCGACGAGGACGATCGACCTCTAACGCCAAACAAGCAAGACAAGAAAGACAAGGGCAAGAGCACTCACCCTCGAGCTCGGCGTCACGGTGGCGGAGTTGCTGCAAGCTCGTCCTTGTCCTTCCGCGGGGACTCCGCGCTCAGCTCAGCGCCGGCGCTCAAGCTCCCTTGTTGTCAAGCCTCCGCGAAGGGAGTCGAGCTCCTCCCCGCATCTTCTCACGCTGCGGCTTATGGGGCGAGCTCGAGCTCCTCCTCCCGCCCGGGTCGCCTCTGCCTGGCGCCACCTCCACCTTCGCCCTCTTTGGCAACCCGCTCCTCCGCTCCGCGAATGAGGGTCGCCGCCTCCTCCGCCCCGGCCTCCGGGGGCACCGGTCTTTGGGCTGCGTGAGCCAAGCTCGTCGCACATCTCTCAGCGCTGCAACGTCGGCCGCCCCGACGAAACCACCGGCCCTCGGGGAGGTCTTTGTAAAGGCGGTTATACCCCACGATGGCCTCCCTTACGCCCTGCGAACCACAAACAATTAAACAAGGAAGAAGGCACGAAACGAAGCCCCGGCGCCGCGACGGCGACAAACCTCGGAAGACGACGGCGCACTTCGCCCGGCTCCCGATGGTCGACGACTCCGCCTCCTCCGGCAACGGGCGGCGGCGCGGCGGCCCGGGGCATAGGCGGGGAATGGCGATGTCCACGCCACGGGAGGGCGCGTCGCGGCGACAACAAGACGGACACCTTGGCCCCGTCGACCGATCGCCCCCACGGCAAGGAACGGCATCTGGACGCGGTGGCGGCGTTCGAGTGGCGGCGCCTCGACGGCCTCGTCCTCCAGGCCCTCATCGCCCGCCGTCCGCACCGTCCTTGCCGCCACGTCGGCGTCCCGTCGTCGGAGATGTCGGCGACCTCCTCAACCCGAGGATGGGCCTTGACCTCGCGCGCTCTTCGACACGCTCCTCGGTGGCGGGGTCTCCTTGGAACCGCCTCCTCCATCTCCGTCGCCGCCGAAGAGCTCGCGGCGGCTTGAGTACCGACGTCCCCCGCCGCCCCGGTGAGGCCGTTGGTTGGCTCTTCGATCGAGCTCGGCCGCGGTCCTCAATGCTTGGCCTACGGGGGCGGTCGGCGCCCCGACGGAGAGTCTAGAGCATGAGAGGCTCTCGAAACCAGGTGAGGCGCGTCGACAATGTCCCTTGAAGGGGAACAGCGCCATCATCTTCGAGCTTTTCCCGCGCTGCGCCATCGTTGCCCCCGCTCCCGGTGTCGAGCTCGCCATCACTACCCCCGAACTTCGCCCCAGCCGCACTCAAGCTCACCGGCACCGGAGCTCATGGTCGACGGCGCCGTCGAGCTGCGTCATCTCTAAGCCCGAGCCGCGCCCGGCGGGGTCGGCGGACGTCCGTCTTCGGGCGTTTCACGGGAGTACACCGTCGCCGCCACGAACGCGGCGGAAGTCGGTGCCCGTGGCCGACCATTACGACCAACAACAACACGAAGGGTGGAGAGCTCACCTGGCGGCCACCCTCTTACCGCTTCTTCTTCTTAGCCGCCTCGGCCACGCCCGAGCCCCGAGTCGCCCGATCGGCGCCCTCACCTTGCTCATAGTTCAGCATCACCCACGGTGATGGACGGGGCGAAAGGGTTAATCAAATTCTAGAGGATATGTTACGAGCTTGTGTTCTCACTTATCAAGAAAAATGGGATGAATGTTTACCTCGGCGAATTCTCTTACAACAACGATTATCAAGAGAGTATCAAGATGGCACCTTTTGAAGCTTTATATGGTCGCGGATGTAGAACTCCTACGAATGGTCGAGCACGGAGAAAGATGGTTCTTTGGTGTGTATTTGCTAAAGGATGCGAGAAGAGAAGGTTCGTGTCATACAAGAAAATATGAAAGTAGCTCGATCTCGGCCAGAAAAAGTTATGCGGATAAAAGGCGTCAATCTTTGACATTTGAAGTGGGAGATTATGTGTATTTAAAGGTATCACCTATAAAAGGAGTAAAAAAGATTTGGAATCAAAGGAAAGTTAGCACCTCGCTATATTGGACCATTCCAGTTTCGGAAAGATGTGGAAAAGTAGCATATCGTTTGGAGTTACGAACAACTTTCACCGTGCATAATGTGTTTCATGTATCCCAGTTGAAGAAATGCCTTCGAGTGCTGATCAAGTGGTTGATATTTAAGGAGTTGCACTTGAACCCGATCCGGTCTATTCAGAATATCCTGTTCAAGTTCTCGACCAAAAAGATCGTGTCACTCGTAGAAGAACAACCAAATGGTATAAGATCCAATGGAACCAACATTACGAAGAAGAAGCTACATGGGAATCGGGGAATATCTCTGCAAGAGCACCTCCCGGAGTTTCTTGCTTCTATCTAGGTTACAATCTCCTCCCCGAGTTATAGCTTGTCTCTTTAAACCCTTGTAGCATATATTAGATAAAACCCCTACCTGTTTTATGAATTAGTTTGAGATGTGTTTGCTTGACACATTTCCTTTGCCGTTACTTAACCCAGGGCTTTTAAATCTCGGGGCGAGATTTCTTTTAGGGGAAAGGCTGTAACACCCCTGGTGTTAATCAACTAAAATTTTGTCATGTCATCATGATCATCGCAAAGCATGCATGATTAGAAAATTTGAAATGCATCAAATTAAAATAAGTTTATATTTTTATAGAATTGTTTGTGCTTAAGAATTTTAGAGTGATTTAATTTTTTTAATTTATGTTTTGATCCTAAATGTGTTGTTGGATGATGGTTTGATAGTATAGGTTGGGAGTCTGAAGTTTGAATCAAATTCAAGTTTGAATTGAGCTTCGAAAACCCTAATTCCTATCCCCTCTTTTACCCCCTTTTCCATAATTCAAAATCCAAGCAAAATTTGCCAAAACTTCCAAAAGCCAAGTTGTAGATTTTGTTTTGATGTACAAAAGATATGTACAAAGTTTTTGAAGTTTTTGAATAAATTTTAAAGTAATTTTGAATTCAAATTTGTCCCTTTTTGACCCCATTTCAAAAAGTCATATTTGGAGGCCGAATTTGAAAATCTTCCAATTGAGAAAATTGTAGATCTTGAAAAATTAGGCCAAGTTACTTTTTGGAGTTTTTCAAGTTCAGTTCAAATTTTTGGGAGAATTTGATCAAATTCAGCAAGTTAGGGTTAAAAGTGCTACGGTGAGCGGGGGATTCCCTGTTTCCCCTCCATACCGGCCGGCCGCCGGCGTCGCCGTGGCCGTCTCGCGACCGGTCGACTCCGCGCGTCATCGACCACACCGGGCGAGCTCGTGAAGCCGCGGCCGCATCCCCGTCCTCTTCTTCCTTTAAGCCAAAAGCCGACGCCGTCTTCTTCTTTTTCTTCCTCTGCGCCGCCGCCCGGTCACCTCCGCCCCTTTCCTTTGTCGTCGTCGTCGAGCTCCAATCCATCAAATTGACCTTGCCATCGTGTTCGAACTTCGTTCTTGGCGCCGTTCGAGCTAACTTCGCACCGTCCCAAACCCACCGGGCGCCCACACGCCGTCGTCTTCCTCGCGCCGCGGCGGCGCCGCCGTGAGCCACCTCGTCGTCGTCGGCGGTTTTACGGTGAGCAACAAGGCCAACCGGCTAAGCGCTTTAGAGTCGCCTCGAGGGCCGTGGTCATGATGCGCTCGATGGTTTTGTGTTTTCACCTCGGGGCCACCGGAACGCCCGTTGCCACCGCCGGAGAGCGCCGCGCTGCGCCACATCCACCGTCGTCCGCCCACCTCCGTTCTATTTCCGATCCAACCATCTTGCCATTCAATCCCGCGGTAAGCTCCGGTCATGTCCATGCTTTTGGTTTGACCTCGATGCGCTAGGATCGCCGGAGCAGCGTATCCGCCGATGAGCTTCGGCGTTGCCGTCCGCGCGAGGAGGCTGTTCGATTAGAGACCGGGTTTAGGTCGATTAAGTGGGGAATAGGGCCGCTGGAGATGCTTGAGGTAATGCCGTGCTTGTTTTCGCCGGAGAACGCTCAGGTGAGCCGTCTTTGGCGGCCAGCTGCTCGGGCATTGTGTCCGCCATCGTCGCCGGCGATGGTACCCGCTGGTGCTTTTAGTGTAACACCCCTGGTGTTACTCGACTAAAATCTTGACATGTCATCATGATTATCATAAAGCATGCATAATTAGAAAATTTGAAATGCATTGAAATTAAAATGAGTTTATATTTTAGAGAATATTTGTGCTTAAGAATTTTAGAGTGATTTAATGTTAATTTATGTTTTTGATTCTAAGTGTGATGTTGGATGAGGGTTGGATAGTATAGGTTGGGAATCTGAAATCCGAATCAAATTCAAATTTGAATTGAACTCAGAAAACCCTAAATTCCATTCTTTCTTTTACCCCTTTTATTTTATTCAAAATTTATAAAGAATTTGGGTATGGTTATTAAAGCAATTTTGTAGAGTTTTCAAAGTGAAACAAAGTTGGTATTTTGAGTTTTCAAAGTTTAGTTCAAAATTTTGAGTAATTTTTGAAATACCAAAACTAGGGTTTTGTCCCCTTTTTATTTAAAAACCCTAATTCAAAATCTAATCAAAATTTGCAAAAAACTTCCAAAACCTAGTTTGTAGATCTTGTTGAGATGAACAAAAGTCATGTACAAAGTTTTTTGAAGTTGTTACATGTTTTTAAAAGTAATTTTGAATTCAAATTTCAAAAATTTGAACTGCTTTTCAAAAGTCCTATTTAGAGGCCGAATTTGAAAATCTTCCAATTATGAAAATTGTAGATCTTGAAAAATTAGCCTAAGTCACTTTTGGAGTTTTGAAGTTCAGTTCAAATTTTGGGAGAATTTGATGAAATTCGGAGATTTAGGGTTGAGAGAGCTACGGTGCACGGGGAAAACCCCTGTTCTTCCTCCATACCGGCGGTCGCCGGCCGTCGCCGTGGCGTTCTCGCGCCGGCCGTCCTCGTGCGTCACCCGCTACATGGGCGGGTTCGCGGCGTCGCCCGACTACGTGTCCGATGGTCCTTTGCCCTATAAAGCTTGGAGCCGCGCCGTTCTTCCTTCTTCTTTCTCCTTCACCGCCGCCGGAAAACCGCCTCCGCCCCCCTTTCCATTGCCGTCGTCCAAAAGCTCCAATCCGTCCAATTAACTTAGCCATCGTGTTCGCGGCTTCCTTGCGCGTCGGTTAAGCTAGCCCTAGTTCCGTCTCGTGGCCGATGGCGCCGTCGCCGTCGTCTTCTTCACGGCCGGCGGGGGCGCCGCCGCGAGTCGAGCTGCCCGTCACCGGCTTTTACGGTGAGCTTCAATGAAAACCATCTAGAGCTTTGGAGTCGCCTTGGCGCCGCTGTGGTCATGATGCGCTCGTCGGTTTTGTGTTTTCCCCACGAGGCAGCCGCCGGCGCGCCGTCGTTGCCACCGTCTTCCATCACCGCCGCCCATTTGCTCGTCGCCGATCACCCTCGCCTTGTCTCCATCCCAACCAACGTGAGCACCGTCATCTTTTACGAGGTCCCGGTCACGGAGGGTGTCATCGGTTTGTTGTTTAGTCTTGGCCGTAGCGGCCGGGTTTCGCTGCCGCCGACGAGCGGCGTTGCGCTCCGCCACCGCCCGCGGCGTCTAGCTAGGGGGTTGGTTTGGGTTCGTTTAGGCCGGGGTTTTAGGACCCTCGAGGTCTTGGGAGCCGTGCTTAGTGCTTGTCGTTGTCGGGGAGGGCTCCGGTGAGCCTTTCGCGCCGCATGGCCGCGCGCCGCCCGTGCCGCCATGGCCGTCGGTGGTCATGCCCCGGTGCCTTAGGTATCGGGTTTTGGGTGCCATGAGGTCCGCGGGTCGAGAGGGTCGCGTAGAGCCAAGCCGCGTCGCCGGAGACCTCGTCGCCGGCCGGGAATCGCCGGCCAACCGCCGGGCGCCGCCCGTCGGTCGGCGGGGCTGGCCGATGGGCGGCTCTGCTATCGCAGCAGCGGGCTGGGCTGCACAGTGCTGGGCGCGTAGGAAGCTGGGCCGGTTTCGCCCGAGGATCTGTATGTTTTGAAAATTGATTTATCTAATTTCCTTTATCTTGAATAGTCTTGATTCTTTGAAAATTCATAGAAATTTGAAAATAGCTCTTTAAATTCTGAAATTTTTGTAGAAGCTTCTTATGAGTATATGAATCCATGAAAAATTTGAAACTTTGAATTCGAATAGTTTTTGCATGATTTAAAAATACAAATTTTAATTGAAAAATGCATCTTCCTTGATTTTTAATAATTATTTTATTTATCCAAAAATCATGAAAATTATTTTGGTACTGTTTTATGGCATGACCTACCTGTACAAAATTTTGGGCTTGTTTTGAGAAAATTAATTTATTTATTATTTCATGCCCTATCATTTTATGTGATTCATGCTTTGTTTAGTGTCAAATATTTTTCGGTTTTGTGTGACTTCGGGGGTTGTTTTATGAATCTTAGATTATATCATAATAAGTGGTCCTTGAGAACTCCTTAGGCAATGGTGATGATATCTTGAGTAGTTCAACAAGTTGGTTTTGTTGGGTTGCAACTTTATCGTGAAATAAAGTTACTTTCCTCGTGTTTATCTTTTCATGCACTTGCAAGCATCATATATATATGTGGCATCATATTGAAGCATACATTATTTCGTGTAGTGAGCGAGTTTGAGGGTATCAAGTCTTGGCGATTCGAGGAGATTCCATATCCGGTTGAGGAGGGTTCGGATTTTGTTGGGTTTTTACGAAGAACAAACTTTTTCGTCAACGAAGGCAAGCCCCTTACATTAAACCCTTCCTTGATGTTTTAAAAGTTTTATATCACTTATGTCTATGCTATGTTGCATTAAGTAATTAGAAGTTGAGTGATAACCTAATTCTTTGCATTCCCATCCTTGTTTATTTCAATACCATCCTTGATAACCTGTTTCATTTCGAAAATGCTTAGTGATGCTTAGCCCCTCGCTTAATTAGTTAAGCTTTTTCATCAAAAATGTTTTATTTGAGAAGATGGTACTGTTTTTCGGAAAAAGAAAGAGACGTAGTGATGAATTTGAGATCGGACGGGGCGTAGGTTGAAAGCCTGGCGGGATACCTAGGCGTGCTTGTCCCGTGTTGGTCGTTTAAGGACCGTCCGTTGTTTGGATTGTTAAGTTCGGGACTTTTGAGCGCAAGTTGCGCCCGAGGCCGTTTGGGTCAATGGCACGTCGGTTGCGATCACCCGGGTCGAGGCGAAACTAAGCGGCCACATGCCCCTGTAAGCGATCTCGGGGGTGTGCCAAATCGGGAAACGGACAACCCACGCCTTTGGGAGTGGAGAGATGGCGGGGAGTAGCATGTACCCACCCTACTGGTCAAACCGTCATTAGGGCGGGGTAGGGAGGTGGAGTCACTTGTGCTCTCGGGTGGCGATGGACCCGATCCGTTTTGGACCCAGGCCCGAGTGAGGGTTGATATATGCAAGCTTAAGTGCTACATATGTCGTGTGGTTAGGGATCCCCACTGGGTATAATCGGTTCATGAATCGCCGTTGCTTCACGGTTATGGAGACCGTTCTTACGCCCATTCATCGTAGTAAATGATGAAATATGTTTTTTGAGGAAAGAGGGTTGGAATAAGAAAAGTATGTTTGCTCTAGAATAGAATAACCTAGAGTATATGAGTTACTAATTTGAATTAAAAATATTGAAAGTAAGGATTCACTTATAGTAAGCTTTTACGCAAAATGAGTCTTTGATTCTTGCTAAAACCTTACCTTGACTCCTAAGACCGGCATTCACGAGTCTTCTCCTCTTTTCTTGGTCGGGTAAGTCTTGTTGAGTACCCCCGTACTCGGGGGTTCTTTGACCCTTGTTGCGGGGGAGCTGGTCATGAGCAGGCTTGTTTTGGTCCCTGTTTGCATGACGATTGTACCGAGAAGAAGAGGGCGAGTAGAGTTGAACCCTCGGGCGGGGGTTGTCGGTGTTTATATGTATAAAGTTACTCCAATAATATCGGGCTTGTAATAATGATACTTAAGTTTGAGTATTTGAACAAATGGTTTGTAAACTTATGGTTATGTAATCCTTCCGCCGTTTACTCGATGTATTTTGAATAAAGTGTTGTAATCTTGGAGTGACTTGTTAATGAGATCTGTTCGGAAGATTAATAGTACTTTCTAGATTATTGGGAACTCGTGCATAATGATCAGAGGTCTTAATGACAATGATAAGTGCATGTGGGCCCTGTAATTTAGGAGGTTCTGTTTCAGTTGGTACGAGCATGATCATTAACGATTCTTGTAGTATTCTTTTACAAAATTTCAAAATGATTTGAGTCAAATTAATTTAAACTCTTAATTTGGTCCAAATTGCTTATACCTTATCTTGAATCCATTTGCAAATCTTTTCTTTTAATCTAAATGATTTGTAGTGGAGTAACATATTATATTGCCCTATGTAATAAGTTTCGTTTAAGCATAGTTTAAATAAGTTCGATTCATGCATCATGCTTAATCAACTTGTTAATCACTTTCCCTTAATTAAGGTTTGGGTTAAGTATATCAATCCTATGCTTGCTACCACGATAATCTCCCGATCCATCCTTTAATCCAATCTTTTCTTTCTATAGGATGGCTCGTACCAAAACTACTCTAGAAAGAAGACGGGCCCAAAAGGTGTTCCACGTCACCCGACTTGCGGCGAGAGGCGATCCTGAAGCAAGCACCAGTTGTGCCCAAGCTCAAGAAGGAAGTAGTGGCAAGTCTAATGAAGATCTTCAAAAAGAAATCAAGCGTCGACTAGAGACTTGGATGAAGGCGCTAGAGGCAGGGCGTCGTGATGGAATCCAAATTGAAGACTCAAGTTGAGTTGAATCGAAGTGCTCAAAAACATGGAGAATGTAGTCGGGCATTGATCGATACAAATCCATGAGAAGACAGCACTTCAACAACGGTGCAACCAACTAATTCAAGACAATCAACAAGCGGTGGCTTTTGCACTTCAAATGGAAGTTCAAGAAATCAATTTGAATATGCAGATTCATCACTTGAATAATCTCCTCAACCCAAATTTTCAACCTCGAGGCAAGTACAAGAGGATTTGGGTGAAATAATCCAAGAAGATGAGGAAGCACGGGGAAAATCCGGAAAGGAGAGGGAGCCTCACGTCGGTGATAATGAGTCGAAAAATAATCCTTAAAGTAGAAGTGAGGTTTTTGTAGAATATGTAACATAGTTTTAGTATGAAAAACCTAGCGGGTTGGATGATCTGTCTAGTACGGGATTTTGTATAATAAATAAGGAACCAGTTTGGTGTGTTGTTGTAACCTTTTGGTAGTTTATATGTAAATTAATGAATAAAGTCGGTATGTTTGTAGCAGATGCCTCGGTCAACGCTAAGCGGTTCAAATGTCGCCTGCTCTGAACCACCACGGGTTCTGTTAATCGGTTGATGCTATAGCCGCTTTGGTCCAAGCTACTACGAGAAAATAGTCGTTTGATGCGGGAAGTGGCAAACAATAGTCAGAATAGTAACCAAAGAAAACAATGATCGTCGGGGTGAGAAGAAGAAAAATTCATACCTGGATTTCACCGACACTAAGCCCCCAATCTTTTCAAGAGCAAATGAACCTTTGGAGGTCGATGACGGCTCCGTACTATGGAGCAAAAGTTTGAGCTTATGGACTTTACCACCTATCGAAGCCCCATTTTGCGACCCAACGGTTTAGAGGTCTTTGCGGGGAGCTTGATGGGCAACTTTTTCTCGCCATGCGGCCCGGTTGGACACCAAGTGACTTGGCGAGTTCGAGAAGCTTTCCGTAAACATTATATACCTGAAGGTGTGATGGCTAAGAAGTTAACGGAATTTATTGAGTTGAAACAAGGAGATATGTCAGTTATGGAGTATGTTGGCCAGTTTAATCATCTTTCCCAATATGCTCCAGAGCATGTTAGTACAGATGCAAAGAGAAAGGAGTGGTTCATACGTGGTTTAAATATGAAGCTTCAAACAATGATGACTATACGTGCCACAGATACCTATTATGAGGTGGTCAATATGGCACTCAATGCTGAAGAAAAATATCGTCAACACAAGGAGATCAAGAATAAGAAGAAAAATGTGTCTTCTGGATTTTCTGGAGGGAATAAGAAGCGTCAGAGGGTGATCTATCATCCAGTGAATCATTATCGTCCTCCCTATCGTCCTTTCTATCGTCCACCACGGTTCCGGCCCTAGGCCGCGATCTTTTGTCGGGCCTTTACCCAACTTTTCCTTATCCCCGTCGGTAGAATGTCCCCGGCATTCGAACTCTGTTCCACAAGGCCAAGGTAGTCCTATCTGTTTTTAAGCGGTGGCAAGCTTTGGCATTATTCCCGAAAATGCCCCAATCCTCGGAAGTTTAATCCCAATTATCGGATAGCATCGGGAAGTCGGCGACCACGAGAACAAGAACGGCGATGGACCGAATGCTCGAGAAGGGTAAAGTTGAGAAAGAAGACTGGGCGGGTGTTTTATACGAATGTTGATGAAATACCAGCGGGAGAACCCGTTATGATGGGTATGTTTCTGTTGCCAATCACCCATGATTACATTATTTGATTACGGAGCATCTCATACATTCATCAATAGAACATTTGTTGTGAAGCATGACTTAACCATTGGGGAAACAAAAAAGAATTCTTGATACGATGCGCTGGGGGCGTCTGTGTTCTAAAGAAATAGTATACCCGAGGTGCACAGTAAAGTTAGGTGGGCATAATTTTCCCACTAACATGCTAATTCTAAAGGATCAAGATATAGATGTGATCACGGGTATGAATTGGATGTATCGGCATGGGGCTCACATCGATGTTTTGAATAGAACAATAAGGGTAAATATACCCGATAGCAGTTCTCAACTTCTTATTCAACTTCCTATCCCTAAGAGGGGCTGTTGAGAGAATACGTGCTACATCTGTTAAGGAAATAAAGGATATCCCAAGTAGTTTGTGAATTTCGGATGTGTTTCGGAAGATTTACAGGTTTACCGCCCGGATAGAGATGTGGAGTTCAAATTGATGCAAAACCGGGGAACCGCCCCAATATCTAGGAGAGCATATAGAATGCCACCTCAAGAATTAGCGAAATTGAAAACTCGATTGCAAGAGTTATTGGACAAAGGTTTTATCCGGCCAGGTTCATCACCACAGGGTTGCCACCGCTATATTTGTGAAAAAAAAGAAAGATCATACTTTGAGAATGTGTGTTGATTATCGTCCATTGAATGAAGTGACGATTAAAAACAAGTATCCTTTGCCCGCATTGATCTACTTTTTGATCAACTTCTTTGGAGCCAAGGTCTTCTCAAAGATTGATCTAAGATCGGGGTATCATCAGATTAAGATCGGACCTATAGATATTCCAAAGGCGCCTTCACTACGGATATGGTTTATATGAGTATTTGGTGATGTCTTTTGGATTAACTAATGCTTGACACATTTCATGTATTTGATGAATCACGGTATTCATGTCGAGAACTTGACAAGTTTGTAGTGGTATTCATTGATGATATATTAATATATTCCAAGAACAAAGAAGAGCATCTTTGAGCACCTTGGTTGTTAAAAAGCGTCTTAGAGATCATCATTTATATGCCAAGTTCAGTAAGTGTGAATTTTGGTTAGAGAAGATACAATTCTGGGTCATGTATTGTCGGCGGATGGAGTTTCGGTTGATCCGGGTAAAGTCAAGGATATTCTTAACTGGAAGCCCCCAACCACTTTGTGCATCAAGTCATGATTTTTAAGGGAATGGCGGGTTATTACCGTCGGTTTATTCGGGACTTTTCAAAAGTAGCAAAAACCTATCGAAATTGTTGAAGAATCAAACCAAGTTTGTCACGGTCACTGAGTGTGAAAGCTTTTAAAATCCTGAAGAAGGCATTAACTCTTTGCACGGTATTGGCTCAACGGATATTGAGAAGCCGTTTGATGTCTATTGTGATGCTTACGGTGTTGGCCTTGGTTGTGTCTTGATGCAAGAAAGAAAGGTTATTGCTTATGCCTCGGACAACTTAAGCGTCATGAGGAACATTATCCAACTCATGATTTAGAATTAGCGGCGATTGTCCATGCCTTTGAAGATTTGGCGTCATTATTTCTTGGGCAACACTTGTCATATCTATCTTTGATCACAAGAGTTTAAAATATATCTTCACCGGTCGACCTGAATATGAGACAAAGAAGATGGTTGGAGTTGATAAAGGATTATGATTTGGAAGTGCATTACCATCTGGTAAAGCAAATGTGGTTCTTGATGCACTTAGTCGGAAGATCCACTGCAATTGTCTTGAAGTAAGTTTAATGGACAAAACTTTATGTCAAGAAATGGAAAAGTTAAATTTGGAAATCATTGAGCAGGGAACTCTATCCGGTATCCTTTGTGGAATCAAATATCCGAGATCAAATTATTACCGCTCGAGAGAAAAAATAAAGGTATATCACATATCAAAGAAAGTTAGAAGTGGAAAGCCATCTTATTTGAGAATTGATGAAGCGGATGTGTTATGGTTCAAGAATCGGCCGGTAGTACCAAAGGTTTCCGAGTTACGTCGGCCAGATCCTGGATGAAGCACATTTGACTAGGTATTCTATTCACCCGGGTAGCACCAAGATGTATCGAGGACTTGAAAGCGAGAGATTACGGTGGACTAAGATGAAGATAGAAGTTGCTCGATATGTGGCTAAATGTGATACTTGTCGGCGAGTAAAAGGCGGTACATATGAAAGGCTGCGGGACAATTAAATCCATTGCTGTTCGTCTTGGAAATGGGAGCAAATTACCATGGATTTTATTGTTAGTTTACCCAATACATCAAAAGGTTTTGATTCAATCTGGGGTGATTGTGGGCGAGACTTACTAAGATTGCACATTTCTTGCCGGTGAAGAATCATTATAAGGCAATAGATTATGCTAAGTTATATGTCGGCGGATTTTGATCTACATGGTGCACCAAAGATTATTGTCTCAGATCGAGGTTCAATATTTATGGATAAATTTTGGGCACAATTACAAGAGTCATTGGGAACCAAACTTGTTCATAGTTCAGCTTATCACCCACAGACTGATGGGACTGAGAGAGTTAATCAGATTCTTGAGGATATGTTACGAGCTTGTGTTCTCACTTATCAAGAAAAATGGGATGAATGTTTACCTCTAGCAGAATTTTCTTACAACAACAGTTATCAAGAAAGTATCAAGATGGCACCTTTTGAAGCTTTATATGGTCGCAGATGTAGAACTCCTCTGCATTGGTCTGAACCTGGAGAAAGATGGTTCTTTGGTGTGGATTTGGTTAAGGATGCAGAAGAGAAGGTTCGCGTCATACAAGAAAATATGAAAGTGGCTCGATCTCGACGAGAAAAAGTTATGCAGATAAAAGACGTCGATCTTTGACATTTGAAGTGGGAGATTATGTGTATTTAAAAGTATCACCTATAAAAGGAATAAAAAGATTTGGAATCAAAGGAAAGTTAGCACCTCGTTATATTGGACCATTCGGATTACGGAAAGATGTGGAAAAGTAGCATATCGTTTGGAGTTACCGAGAACACCTTTCGGTTTGTGCATAATGTGTTCCATGTATCCCAGTTGAAGAAATGTCTTCGAGTGCCCGATCAAGTGGTTGATATTGAAGGAGTTGCACTTGAACCTGATCTAGTCTATTCGAATACCTGTTCAAATTCTTGATCGGAAAAGATCGTGTCACTCGTCGTAGAAGAACAACTAAATGGTATAAGATCCAATGGAACCAACATTAAGAAGAAGAAGCTACATGGGAATCGAGGAGGAATATCTGCAAGAGCACTTCCGGAATTTCTTGCTTCTATCTAGGTTATAATCCCTTGTCTCTTTAAGTTCTTGTAGCATATATTAGATAAAACACCATCTTGCTTTATGAACTAGTTTGAGATGTGTTTGATTGACACATTTCCTTTGCCAGTACTTAACCCTCAGCTTTAAATCTCGGGACGAGATTTCTTTTAGAGGAAAGGCTGTAACACCCCTGTGTTACTCGACTAAAATCTTGACATGTCATCATGATTATCATAAAGCATGCATAATTAGAAAATTTGAAATGCATTGAAATTAAAATGAGTTTATATTTTAGAGAATATTTGTGCTTAAAATTTTAGAGTGATTTAATGTTAATTTATGTTTTTTGATTCTAAGTGTGATGTTGGATGAGGGTTGGATAGTATAGGTTTGGGAATCTGAAATCCGAATCAAATTCAAATTTGAATTGAACTCAGAAAACCCTAAATTCCATTCTTTCTTTTACCCCTTTTCTTTTATTCAAAATTTATAAAGAATTTGGGTATGGTTATTAAAGCAATTTTGTAGAGTTTTCAAAGTGAAACAAAGTTGGTATTTTGAGTTTTCAAAGTTTAGTTCAAAAATTTTGAGTAATTTTGAAAATACCAAAACTAGGGTTTTGTCCCCTTTTTATTTAAAAACCTAATTCAAAATCTAATCAAAATTTGCAAAAACTTCCAAAACCTAGTTTGTAGATCTTGTTGAGATGAACAAAAGTCATGTACAAAGTTTTTGAAGTTGTTACATGTTTTTAAAAGTAATTTTGAATTCAAATTTCAAAAATTTGAACTGCTTTTCAAAAAGTCCTATTTAGAGGCCGAATTTGAAAATCTTCCAATTATGAAAATTGTAGATCTTGAAAAATTAGCCTAAGTCACTTTTGGAGTTTTTGAAGTTCAGTTCAAATTTTGGGAGAATTTGATGAAATTCAGAGATTTAGGGTTGAGAGCTACGGTGCACGGGGGAAAACCACTGTTCTTCCTCCATACCGGCGTCGCCGGCCGTCGCCGTGGCGTTCTCGCGCCTTCGGCCGTCCTCGTGCGTCACCGGCTACATGGGCGGGTTCGCGGCGTCGCCGCCCACGTCGTGTCCGATGGTCCTTTGCCCTATAAAGCTTGGAGCCGGCGCCGTTCTTCCTTCTTCTTTCTCCTTCACCGCCGCCGGGAAAACCGCCTCCGCCCCCTTTCCATTGCCGTGCGTCCAAAAGCTCCAATCCGTCAATTAACTTAGCCATCGTGTTCGCGGCTTCCTTGCGGCGTCGGTTAAGCTAGCCCTAGTTCGTCTCGTAGCCGGTGGCGCCGTGCGCCGTCGTCTTCTTCACGGCCGGCCGGGAGCGCCGCCGCGAGTCGGCTGCCGTCGTCACCATTTTACGGTGAGCTTCAATGAAAACCATCTAGAGCTTTGGGTCGCCTTGGCCCGCCGTGGTCATGATGCGCTCGTCGGTTTTGTGTTTTTCCCCACGGGGGCAGCCGGAACGCCGTCGTTGCCACCGTCTTCCATCACCGCCGCCCGCTCTCGTCGCCGATCACCCTCCGCCTTGTCTCCATCCCAACCAACGTGAGCACCGTCATCTTTACGAGGTCCCGTCACGAGGGTGTCATCGGTTTGTTGTTTAGTCGCCGTAGCCGCCGGAACACGCTTGCCGCCGACGAGCCGGCGTTGCCGCTCCGCCGCGAGCGCGCGTCTAGGGGTTGGTTTGGGTTCGTTTAGGCGGGGTTTTAGGACCCTCTGGAGGTCTTTGGAGTCGTTGCCGTGCTTGTCGTTGTCGGGAGGGCTCGGTGAGCCTTTCCGCCGCATGGCCGCGCCGCCCGTGCCCATCGCCATGGCCGTCGGTGGTCATGCCCGGCCCCTTAGGTATCGGGTTTTGGGTGCCATGAGGTCCGCGAGGTCGAGAGGGGTCGCGTAGAGCCAAGCCGCTGCGTCGGGAGACCTCGTCGCCGTGAGAATCGCCGGTCAACCGCCGGCGGCCCCGCCCTTGGGCCGGGCCGGCCGATGGGCGATGCCTCTCATCAGAAAGCAGCGGGCTGGGCTGCAGTGTCTTTGGGCAGCGTAGAAGTCCGGGCGGTTTCGCCCGAGGATCTGTTATGTTTTGAAAATTGATTTATCTAATTTCCTTTATCTTGAATAGTCTTGATTCTTTGAAAATTCATAGAAATTTGAAAATAGCTCTTTAAATTCTGAAATTTTTTGTAGAAGCTTCTTATGAGTATATGAATCCATGAAAAATTTGAAACTTTGAATTCGAATAGTTTTGCATGATTTAAAAATACAAATTTTAATTGAAAAATGCATCTTCCTTGATTTTTAATAATTATTTTATTTATCCAAAAATCATGAAAATTATTTTGGTACTGTTTTATGGCATGACCTACCTGTACAAAAAAAATTTTGGGCTTGTTTTGAGAAAATTAATTTATTTATTATTTCATGCCCTATCATTTTATGTGATTCATGCTTTTTTTTAGTGTCAAATATTTTTCGGTTTTGTGTGACTTCGGGGGTTGTTTTATGAATCTTAGATTATATCATAATAAGTGGTCCTTGAGAACTCCTTAGGCAATGGTGATGATATCTTGAGTAGTTCAACAAGTTGGTTTTGTTGGGTTGCAACTTTATCGTGAAATAAAGTTACTTTCACTGTTTATCTTTTCATGCACTTGCAAGCATCATATATATATGTGGCATCATATTGAAGCATACATTATTTAGTGTAGTGAACGAGTTTGAGGGTATCAAGTCGAGCCGATTCTTGAGGAGATTCCATATCCGGTTGAGGAGGGTTCGGATTTTATTGGGTTTTACGAAGAACAAACTTTTTAAAATCAAGGAAAGCAAGCCCCGGTTACATTAAACCCTTCCTTGATGTTTTAAAAGTTTTATATCACTTATGTCTATGCTATGTTGCATTAAGTAATTAGAAGTTGAGTGATAACCTAATTCTTTGCATTCCCATCCTTGTTTATTTCAATACCATCCTTGATAACTGTTTTCATTTCGAAAATGCTTAGTGATGCTTAGCCCCCTTAATTAGTTAAGCTTTTTCATCAAAATGTTTTATTTGAGAAGATGGTACTTGTTTTTCGGAAAAAAAAGAGACGTAGTGATGAATTTGAGATCGGACGGGGCGTAGGTTGAAAGCCGGCGGGATACCTAGGCGTGCTTGTCCCGTGTTGGTCGTTTAAGGACCGGCCGTTGTTTGGATTGTTAAGTTCGGGACTTTTTGAGCGCAAGTTGCGCTGAGGCCGTTTGGGTCAATGGCACGTCGGATCGCGATCACCCAGGTCGAAGACGAAACTAAGCGGCCACATGCCCCGGTAAGCGCGATCTCGGGGTGTGCCAAATCGAAACGGACAACCGCGCACCGGGAGTGGAGAGATGGCGGGGTAGCATGTACCCACCCTAACTTGGTCAAACCGTCATTAGGGGCCCGGGGTAGGGAGGTGGATGCGCGTGCTCTCGGGTGGCGATGGACCCGATCCCGTTTTTGGACGAACCGAGTGAGGGGTTGATATATGCAAGCTTAAGTGCTACATATGTCGTGTGGTTAGGGATCCCCAGTTGGGTATAATCGGTTCATGAATCGCCCGTTGCTTCACGGTTATGGAGACCCGTTCTTACGCCCATTCATCGTAGTAAATGATGAAATATGTTTTTGAGGAAAGAGGGTTGGAATAAGAAAAGTATGTTTGCTCTAGAATAGAATAACCTAGAGTATATGAGTTACTAATTTGAATTAAAAATATTGAAAGTAAGGATTCACTTATAGTAAGCTTTTACGCAAAATGAGTCTTTGATTCTTGCTAAAACCTTACCTTGACTCCTAAGACCAGCATTCCCGAGTCTTCTCCTCTTTTCTTGGTCGGGTAAGTCTTGTTGAGTACCCCCCGCACTCGGGGTTCTTTGACCCTTGTTGCGGGGCGGTCATGAGCGAGGCTTGTTTTGGTCCTCTTTGCATGACGGTGTACCGGGAAGAAGAGGGGGCAGTAGAGTTGAACCCTCGAGGCGGGGTTGTCGGTGTTTATATGTATAAAGTTACTCCAATAATATCGGGCTTGTAATAATGATACTTAAGTTTGAGTATTTGAACAAATGGTTTGTAAACTTATGGTTATGTAATCCTTCCGCCGTTTACTCGTGTATTTTGAATAAAGTGTTGTAATCTTGGGTGACTTGTTAATGAGATCCTGTTCGGAAGATTAATAGTACTTTCTAGATTATTGGGAACTCGTGCATAATGATCGAGGGTCTTAATGACAATGATAAGTGCATGTGGGCCCTGTAATTTAGGAGGTTACATTTCATTTAGGGTTCAGGTTTGGGGTGCCATGTGATGCGCGGGACCGTGGGAGCAGGTTGGGGTAGGTCGCGTCGGCCGCGAGGGATCGGTCGGTCAAAGCCGTGGCCGACGGTCGGGGGGGCACTATTCCCGACCACCCGGGCCCCGCCCCTCGGTGTGCGTGTGTGAGAGAGAGAGAGAGGGAGGCAGGGTGAGCCGGGCCGGCCTGTTGGGTCGTGGGCCGAGTTGGGCTACTTTAGGCCCGAAGGCGGTTTTTTTTTTAAAATTTGTTTATTCAATTTCCTTTGTTTTAAATAGTGTCGATTTTGTGAATTTGATATAAATTCATATACTTGTTCAAAAATTTTGAAAATTTTTGTAGAACCTTCCTATGAGTATATATGCTTATGAAAATTTTAAAACTTTGATTTTGAATAGTTCTTGCATGTTTTAAAAAAATACAATCTTTAATTGAAAAATGCATCTTCTATGATTTTTAGAAAATAAAATATTTATTCAAAAATCATGAAAATTTATTTGGTACTTGTTTTTATGATGTGTCCTTCTTGTATAAAAAGTTTGGAGTCGTTTTGAAATGTTTAAATTATTTTCTATTTTATGCTCTATTATTTTATGTGGTTTATAAACTGTTTAGTGTCAAATAATTTAGGTTTTTGTGTGACTTTTGGGTTGTTTTGTGAATCCCGGATCATATCACAATCAAATGGCGCTTGAGAACTCCTTAGGCAATGATGATGATATCTTATAGAGTAGTTCAACAAGTTGGTTTTGTTGGGTTGCAACTTTATCGTGAAGTAAAGTTATGTTCCCGTGTTTATCATTTCATGCACCCGCAAGCATCATATTTAAATATATGGCATCATGTTGAGGCATACATTATTTCGTGTGGTGAACGAGATCGAGAGTGTCAAGACCCGAGCCTGTCCCCTCGAGGAGGTTCTTTATCCGGTGGAAGCGGGTTCCGGATTTCTCACGGGTTTTACGAAGAGATAGTTTATTCCGTCATCGAAGGCAAGCCCCGGTTTCATTAAACCCTTCCTTGATGTTTTAAAAAAGCTTGATATAACTTATGTCTATGCTATGTTGCATTAAGTAATTAGGAGTTGAGTGATAACCTAATTGCCGCATTACCATCCTTGTTTATTTCAATACCATCCTTGATAATCTGTTTCATTTCGAAAATGCTTAGTGATGCTTAGCCCCGCTTAATTAGTTAAGCTTTTTCATCAAAATGTTTTAATTGAGAAGATGGTACCTGTTTTTGAAAAAGAAAGAAAGTAGTGATGAATTTGAGATCGGACGGGGCGTAGGTTGAAAGCCGTGGGATACCTAGCCGTGCTTGTCCCGTGTTGGTCGTATAAAGGACCGGCCCGTTGTTTGGATTGTTAAGTTCGGGACTTTTGAGCATAAAAATGCGCTTGAGGCCTTACGGCAAAGGCACGCGGTACGCCGTTGTCACCCCCAGTCGGTCGACCCTAACTAGCCACATACTCCGGTAAGCCGGATCTTGGTGGAGCCAAATCGGGAATGGCAACCACGCACCGGGAGTGGAGATGGCGGGAGTAAGCGTGTACCCACCCTCTTTTGGTCAAACCGTCATTAGGGCGGGGTAGGGAGGTGGAGTCTTGTGCTCTCGGGTGGCGCAGGCCTCGTTCCCGTTTTGGACAAATCGAAAGAAGGTTGATATATGCAAGCTTAAGTGCTACATATATCGTGTGGTTAGGGATCCCCACCGGGTATAATCGGTTCATGAATCGCGTTGCTTCACGGTTATGGAGACCCGTTCTTACGCCCATTCATCGTAGTAAATGATGGAATATGTTTTTGAGGAAAGAGAGTTGGAATAAGAAAAATATGTTTGCTCTAGAAACAGGGATAACCTAGAGTTTATGAGCTACTAATCGAATTAAAATCTTGAAACTAAGGATTCATTTTTAGTAAGCTTTTACGCAAAAACGAGTCCTTGATTCTTACTAAAACCTTTCCTTGATTCCCCTAAGCACGCATTCACCGAGTCTTCTCCTCTTTTCTTTGTCGGGTAAGTCTTGTTGAGTACTCCCGCACTCGGGGTTCTTTGACCCTTGTTGCGGGAGCGTGTCATGAGCGAGGCTTGTTTTGGTCCCTCGCCAGCATGACGGTGTACCGGGAGGAAGATGACGAGTAGAGTTGAACCCCCCGCGGGGTTGTCGTTATATTATATGTATGATGTTACTCCAATAATTCCGGACTTGTAATAATGTTACTTAAGTTTGTTTATTTGAACAAATGTTTTGTAAAATTATGGTTATGTAATCCTTCCGCTATTTACTCGATTTATTTTGAATAAAATGTTGTAATACTGCAATGACTTGTTAATGAGATCCCTTCGGAAAGATTAAAAACACTTTCTAGATTATTGGGAACTCGTGCATAGTGATCGAGGTCTTAATGACAATGATAAGTGCATGTGGGCCCCATAATTTAGGAGGTTCTGTTACAATAACTCCCGCCAACGGTAAAAACCCCAACGGTAAGATCTCAACGGCTATTTTTACACAACGGGTAAAATCCAAGAGCTGGCCAGCGCAACGGTCGAGTCGCCGAAAGCTCCGAAAAAGCGGCTCGCAACGCGAGCTCACCGCCTCGGGGTTCGAAGGCTAGCTCAGCTCGAGGGCCAAGGCCGCCCTCGAGACACCACGAGCGGAGCGCCTTGGGAAAGCGGCGCCGACGGCCCACGCCTCGAGCTCTCGAAAGGGCTCGGGGGATTTTACCTACGCGCGTCCGGGTTGCTGCGAGGGCCACGATCGACTCCGAGCTAACCTCACCGATGAGGAGGCGCCTCGTCCCCAGGCATCGTCCGGGCTCGAGAACCACGGAAGTCGGGCTCTCGGAACTTGAGGTTGATCCACCGGTGATCGGGGCGAACGAGCCGACGGCGAGCTCGAGCCTCACCGACTATCCGATGGCGGCCACCGAGCACTCGATCTCGGCTAACGAGGCAAGATCGATCTCGAGCTCACCACCTTCGTGAACAATCGCCAGAGGAACGGGTCGATGAGCCCACAAAAATTCTAAAAAGCCTCCGCGAGAATCTACTATTCTCACGGGCCTCGGGGAGCTACCCCGGGTGCGCTCAGCGGCGCACCCACGAACGAACATCATTCCTCAAACAAGGGTCCCCGCTATGAAGAAGACCGCCACGCAGCGGCATCCGGGGAGACCTCTTCTCCCCCCCAAATGCTCGGGGGCTACTTGTGGGGATCGATATTTGGGATACCCGTAAGCAAGCTCTCAGCCCAAACATAACTCCGAACCCCGATCGCGAGAAAGGAAGGACATCCTACCGTGGCACATGAAGTCTCCACCACACATGAGCTCTCCACGTAAGGGCATGCCTCCGCCTCGCTCGGGCTCTCGCATAACGAGCTCCTCTGGACGGAGACCCGTCGTTCCGCTCGCTCGAAGTCTCTCAACGACGAGCTCCCACATCTTCAACGGCGCTCGGCCTCGTCCGGGACCTCTTTCCGCCTCGCTCGAGCTCCCTCGCGATGGGCCTCACGACGACGACTACCGAGAGCTGCGTCCGCCTTGCCTTCGAAGAAGCTGCGGGTGCGGAGTTGGCCAACAACTCCCTGACAAGCTCAACCACTCCCTGACCGGCACTGTAGCCACGTAGAGCTACAGCTACAGGGAGAGGTCATTCGATCACCTCGCCATACCCCGTCGGCTCCAACAGTCCCGCTACAGTGCCGCGCAGGTACATACGGGGTACACCTTCCCATCTACGATATGGGCACGCCCATACCGAGAAGACGTCTTTCAACTGCGATTAAAGACAGGGCGACGCCTGACCACCGCCCAAACCGCGATTCCCAGCGTACGACGACGACCAATTTCGACGCCCAAGACCCTCAGGAGCTCGAAGGGAGCTCTCGCTCACGCCGGGAGCTCGGACCGAGAGCTCTTCCACATATCTACTACCACTGTTTACGCGCGTTCTCATTTCTCCAAGTCCTCACCCAGAGGAGCTCATGTTCCCTACCCCCTTGCGACTATAAAAGGGGAGGTAGGCCTCCCGCTGGAGCGGAGAAAAAGAGAACAACAAGGTTCACTCTCAACACGCACACCCACTCGATATTGGCGCTAGCCTCAATCACAGAGACTTGGGAGCCCTCTCCCTTTCTCGACTCGCTTGTACTCGCCCCGGTATGAGCGATTGAGCTCGGATAGTGATCAAACCGGACTAGGGAGCCCGATTTGCCCCAACCAAGTATAAATCTTGAGTCATTGTCTCTAGAGCTAGGCCATCTGAAGCACGCACTAGCCGGGACATTCTTGTGACGGTGGTATTAGACCACGACAGTATCACTAACATCATTTTGAGTAAGTTGAGCCGAGAGAGAGAGAGAGAGAGAGAGAGTACTAATTTAAAAATCGAGCTTAATGAATTAAACCAAGGCAATCGAGTAATTTCTACAATACCGTATATATATTCCTAGCGCCTGCTGACTTAATGTAAAGAGTTGGTCAAACTTAAAAAAGTTTGACTTAGGACAACTCTAGAAATTGATTAATTTTGGGACGGAGGAAGTACTAATTTATAGTTAATTACTGTATTAAGGAAAGTTTAGTGTCATGCCTCTTATTTAAAATCAAGGAAATAACGTACATTGTGCATCTATACCTACTAATAAAGAGAGAAAATTTCCGTTCACCTTTTTTTTTCTTCTGCCTGCGCCGTATCGTTAAAATTCCAAGTCTATTACGAGTACATAGGACGGTACAACCGTACGAGTGCCTGATAAGCCGGATCATCAAAATACGAGTCTAACACAGAGTCTGATAAGAGTACGAGTGCAAGTGCATTTTTATCTTGGAATCAGCGGAACTCACGGGCAGCTAAAATCTGTTCGCATAGACCATTGAGTCATGAAAGTCAGGTGATTGCTATTAGCCGTGTGGCATCTGCTTGCTGATTTCTTGTGTGTTGTTTCGTTTTGTGGATGGAGCAAAGACAAATCCCAGTGACATTAGCCACTAGTAGAGGATTAAATTGTCAATCAGGGCAGTTGTTCTACTGATTCTTAGGTTAACTCTTCACTATGATTGTACCGCAAATTTTAATTGGAAAGCTATCTCATCCGATGTGAAACCAGATCGAGACACCTACGGACCAAAATCGAGTCTATCACAGACTAAATTAGGCAATAGAACCAAATTGAGGGACCTACGAACCAAGATTGTGCTTACGACATACCAAAATTCTTCAGAGCGCTACTTAACGGCGAGGTGGGAGCTCGAGCGCCAGACAACAACACAGAGAGCTTAGGTGCCCATTGCGGGCCACGAGGCGTTGTTGGAATGGCAGCAAGGTGGAGCTCGACCATGAGACCTAGCTAATAGTAGCAGCCACCGAGACGTGAATCTCGGCGAAGATGAGCGCAGGTGCGGGCTGCAACGATGGCGCGGAGTTCGAAAGCACGATGGAGCTGGATATATACAATTTTTTCCCCGTGGCAACGCACGGACACTTTTTTGCTAGTTATACATATACACAAGCCTTTTAGTTACTCCAACCCAACTAAACCATACATTGTTAAAAACGAAATTGTCGCTCTGTTTTTTCTGTGTTCACATCGTGCTTAAAGGACAACTATTGGACGAGTTGATACACAATTAATCCTAGGTAAAATGTAGCTAGGTAGGATAAATTCAAACAAGGGCCTTGTCATCACACACACATGCCAGAGAAGTGAATGTGCAGCACTATTGGACGAGTTGTCACCTACCTAGTCCGAGTAGGAGGAGTATACCTAGACCTAGGTAGCTCTCTAGATCCGGAAGGGCCGGGGCCGGGCGACGGCGAGTTGCTCCGCGTCGTCGATTGTCATGACAACACGGGCGGAGCTACGTTGGCCGCACTGGGTGCGGCCGCACCCACGCCAAAATCGCAAAAGGCTTATTGTACGTGGATTTTTACCCTGTTCGCACCCCCTCATCAACTCAAGTAGCTGCACCCACAGCCCAGCACGGACAGCCCACAGCAGCCCACAAAGCACAATCAGTCAGTCCGTAGGCAGCAGGCAGTCCGCCGCCGCCGCCGTCCGTGACTCTTCAACTGGTCGACTGCACGCTTGCGTTTCTGCTTCCCTCTCTTTCTCCAGTTCTGCTCGTCGATTCGTCTTCCATTCTTCCTGTGTCCGGCCCCTCCACGCGCACAAGTGATCAGGCATCAAGATTTGATCGGTGCCTTGGCGGTGGCCGCTACCGGCTAGCAGATCGACGACGGCCGGCGCTGCTGCCTGCTAGGAGCACCCACGCAGTGCAAGCACCTACACAGTTTGGCCACCTGGATGCTCTTATGTGATTCTTTAAAAAGTAAAGAACTTCATCATTCTTTAATCTCTATTCAACTTTTGTTTTCTCTTTAATTTATTAAATATTTTCTGTGGGTGCTAGGAAATACATGGAAAGATTTTGACAATCTTTGATGTTATAATTGTGTCATTCTCTTACTGTATTTTGATAAATGGTAATCCCAAATTCACTATTACGGCTACTTTGTTGTTCAAAGTATATCAATATTGTTTGTTTTAAATTATTCACACTAAAATCATGGCTATGTTAATATTAAGTTGTGTTATGGCTCTGTTATTAGTGTGTGCCGTTGATATGTATATCACAAGTTTAACACAGTTTGTAGCAAATACATGCAACATTTGTGTCTCCAAATTTGTTAAAAACTATATTCAAATATCTTTCTAATAATTACATATCATAGGTATTAATATATTTTAATATAAAATTAGTTAATGTTGTTTTTAGAAAGTGCAAACGATATTTATTTAGAGACAAAAAGAGTAGACTTAGAGACAAGGAGAGGGGGTGAAACCTAGGGACAGAGGGAGTGGACCGTAAATTAAGTCGCACCCCTCCATATTTCTCTAGCTCCGCCACTGCATGACATGACGCCATATGCATGCAAATGCAATCGTTCGAGATCTCCCGGCCGGCCAGCTAGCAGCACATCTTTTAATTTATTTGCTGGATCCCATGATCTCCATCCCATGCATGCAATGCAACTTCATTTTTAAAGGACCGGCCGGCCGCGGCTCGGGGAGGTCAGAAATTACCCTTGCCAGGACGGGAGCAATGAGAGTCCATGCATTATTATTCATCGGCGGCATACAAAAATAACACTACAGAGTACTCCGGACGTACATACTACTCCCGGCCTAGCTCTACTCGTGTGCTACACAGTACCATGTACTAGTCTACTATATAGGATAGGCTCGCCTATCTCTACTAGGATACACTACTAGTACTAGTCTACTACGTACTTCCTATGCACGTGTAGACGGCCTATAGTTACGGGGGTAAATGTGTGCCTAAGCCTAACGGCAACATTCCGAGGAATCCTTACATCATTTTACTGATTGCGGTAGAGCACGATCGAGTTGATGAATTGAGACACGCCGACCTTCCCGGTAGCATATTGCTAGGATGAAAATTTGGCCGGTTCAATCGTACGTGGGTGTGTGCAGACATCCACACAGACAGCACACAGCTGTTTGGCCGGCAAAAGTTTCAAAATCTACTAGCTTAGTCTCTTAAAAATGCTTATTATAGAGGCTAAGGCGTACAAGTGTACGTATGCATGTATACACACGCATGCGTCTATAAGTATCTGGTATATATATATACATATATATATATATATATATATGTATATTAATGTGTGTTTTTGAATACCAGTAGCATAGTACTGCAGAGTGCAGACTGGTACGCCAACAAACCTGTGGCTCAAGCCGCCTAGCTAGTACGTGGATCATCAGCCAAACGACGAGCACAGCACTGATGCACAGGTTGCATTGCACATGGACCCCCGGCCATGCTGCTATCTGTATCTGGCTGCTGGCTAGCACAGCAGAAGCTAGCCTCTGCCCTCTCTACTAGCAGCGTGCGATGGCTGTAGCCTGCTGCGTGCTGCCCCCTGCAACTGCAAGCCTCTGCACACACAAGCATCTTTCTGCGTCGTCGTCCGCATGCGCGCGGGGAGAGATCGAGATCGAGCTCGAGTAGCACCAGGAGAGACAGGTCGTTCCAGGTTCCCCGGCCCAGCGGCGTGAATGCATGGCCCGACCACGGCAGCCCAACGACGCTTTCTTTCATCACGGCCCACGGGCGCGCGCGAGATGGGTTCACGACGCAACTGGGCTACCTTTCTGGGCCTGGCCAGCCTCAGCACAGGCCGTTCTCTGACTGTCGGCGACGGAGGGGCAAGGACCAGGTCTTAATGGGCCTTTTATCCAAGTGCCATTATAAAGACAGTCTCCAATGACCATCCTCTCCGTTAAAAGGTCTCTCCGTCGTTCGAAGTTTGTTTTAGCCTTCGTCTTGCTGTTTGATTCAAACTGAAAAGATGGTTGATGTCTGGAGCTAAAGTTACCTTTTTGCCCATCAGGCTCTAGTCAATCCTTCATCTCAATCTCCTCCCTCCCCTCTACTCCTCCCCTTGGCTTTAGAAGAGCCCGGCGGGGCAAAGCCTCCGTCTATAGCGCAAGGTCAATAGACCATCATTCAGTTTACGGTCCTTGGCAGATGGTATAGCGTGGAGCAAAACCATGGCATTGTTTGAGGCTAAATGCGAACTTCCACTACCATGGCGGAGGGAAGGAAAACTCAGATGCAGACTCATCCTTATTCCAAGACAAAAAAACTGCCCCCGACAATAGAAGGCGGTCCCACACAGCTCGATCAAACAAGAAGAAGATGTTCCAGATCCCGGGCTTCTGGGCCAGTTCTTCCAAGCATCATGGTTGACTTCCTTTCACGCCCGTAATCTTGACAGTCTGCCGACGGACTCAAACCGATAGGGACAAGAGCATTTTATTCGTGTGGCAGTGCCATTATAAAAGACAGATCCAAATGACCTCCTGGAGAGTATCGAAACTTCTCTCAATCGAAGTTTGTTTTAACCGTCGTCTTGCTGTTTGATTCTAACTAAGAAGATGGTTCACGTCTGGAGCTAAAATTACCTTTTGCCCATCAGTCTCTAGTCAATCCTTCATTCAATCTCGCTCGTTAGCTTCTGATTCCTAGGGTTTTTTTTTTTAGAATTAAAGGGCAAAGCCCCTGTCGATTAGCCAAGATCAGTAGACCATCACTCAGTTCTTTTTTTTTTTTCGATAAGACCATCATTCAGTTTACAGTCCTTGGCAGATGGTATAGCCACCTGAAACAGTTTTGTGACTTTAAACCTGACCTTACCAAAAACATGACCATGTTTGAGGCTAAATGAGAACTACCACTACTAGTCCAGGATAAAACAAAACTCAGATGCAAACTGATCCTTATTACAAGACAAAAAAAACTGCCCCAGACAATAAAAGCTTCCCACACAGCTAACAACTTGAAGATGTTCCAGATCCCGGTTCTTCTCCCAGGTCTTCCAAGCATCATCTTCTAACCTCCTTTTTCAGCCAAAGTACTTGGACAGTCTCCTGTTTCAGCAGCCTTGCCTTCGATAGTAGCAATTCTTTCTTCTCCTCTGGACAGATGATCAACCACTTTTGGATAATTTTCGCAATCCTGTAGAAAAGTATAACCATACTTTCCCCACTAACACCTCTAAAAGCATAAATCATTTTTGAGTTTCCACATACACCAAAAACTAGCAGAAGTAACTATATTAACCACACTGTTACGCTTATTGCTAAGCCCCTATTTACCAACTGAATCTAAAGAATATTCTAGCTCCACATTTAGAACTTTAGATAGCACATCCCACATATTCATGGCAACAACACAATCAAAGAAAAGGTGCTGGACAGATTCTAGCTCAGAGCAAAATAAATAAGTGGGATCTTTCACTTTTTTATCTTCTGCTAAGATTATCTCTAGTCAAATTCTTATTCTTACTTAACAGCTAGAGAAAATAATGAACCCTAGGTGGAACCTTAATTTCCCAAAGGGCAGGAATCAAAACAGAATGAATACCTCTAAAGTTTATGATTTTATATAAGGATTGAAAAAGAGTAAATACCATTTGAGGAGAACTGCCAGATCATGACATCCTCCTCATAACTAAAATCAATGGTAGCAGCAATTTGACAAATCTCATCTCACAAAACCAATATTGCCTCATCCCCCATACTAGTAAAAGTGCACTTGAGATCTATGTCATCCCACAACTCAGCTATTGACTTATTCTTTTCATTAACAAATCTGTAGAGTTTCCAAAACTGAATAGCTAAGCAAGAATCACCTAACCAAATGTCTTCCCAAAATTTAATTTTCCTAGCATTACCAACTTTCCATTTGTAACCTAGCCTAGCAGCCTTGGTTGCCCACATAAAACCTTTAAAGAAAGATGAAGCACCTTTAAAGAAGGATGAAGCACCAGCAACTTTAGTATGTAGAATATTAGTCTTGTTGGTTTTGTACTTAAAATCTATCAATTCAGTCCAAAGCTTTTCTCTATCCTTAGAATATCTTTTAAGACAAGAAGAGAGTAAACAAATATTTAAGTCCCTAAGGTTAGGTATCCCCATCCTCCATACTCTTTGGCCATAGCAACAGACTCCCGGTTGGCCAAGTGATAACTATGAGCATCCTCCATGTCATGCCAAGGACAGTTGTCATTCTGGTTCCTAGGTTCGTTGGTTCCTAGGTTCGTTCCCCATTTCAAGGTAAACACTTGCCTGGAGGTATAGCGAACGCGAGTGCACAGAATCACAGCGCACTTCACTTTGTTGCAACTGCAACCAATCAATCAGAGGGAATTCTTTTGCACAGTGACTACAATACAGGTAGCGAAAACCAAAAAGAAGAAAAAAAAATTGAGCTACAAACAGGCTAATTAATCCGTGGCGTCCACTAGGAAAACAAAGACATCATCTCCTCATCTCCAGCACTTCAGCAGCCACAGGTCTGTGTGTCTACTCTCAAGTCTCAACTCAACTCACATGGCATCGTACATGAACTAGCTGCTGCTGCTGCTGCACTGCGTTTTCTTCATTCCCAGGTCGCCGGCATCTGCAAAGCACGTAAAACTCAACAGGAAACCCCATCCATCCGCTTGGCCTGCCTTCCTCATTGACGAGGACGACCTATGCCATCGCTTCTTCGATTTGCACACGACACGACACGAGCAGCAGCAGCAGCAGCAATGCAATGCAATGCAGCAGGGTTAGTTAGTGACTGGGCGTACACAGCTAAAGACGGCCTAGACCCGCGGCCGGCCGGCCTCATCTCTTCCCGAATCTCAAGCACTTGGTGGGTCTTACTTCGTCCGCCACACTTGACGACGGTGCCTTGCTGTCCTTGGCCAGCTTCTCCATGGCGGTTATAAACTTTCGCAGGTGCCTGATGTACTCCGGGTACGTCTCCAGGTTGCAGTGGCCACCGCCTTTGATCCACAGCGGCTCATATTTCTCCTTGGCTAGCTCCCCATAGGCGCTTGCCATGAGTGAAGTCCACGATGTCATCCGCTGTTCCCTGCCATATAGATATATGGTTTACAAAGTCAAGATACATACTGTTCACAAAAAAAATCAAGATATACACGAACAGTAGAAAATACTTGGTAGTGGTGGTAACCGATAATCTGAAACGGTATCGTGACATTGTTGGCTAGTTCATTCATGAGGCATGACGCATTTTTCAGCGATGCACATTAAAAAATATAACACTTGGGAAATGGATGGATTGAATGTATTTGTGGTTCAGAATAGGGATCATAGGTGGGCATGCATAGTTCCTGACTGACCCTAGAGGTGCCCAAATCAAAGGATTAATAGATTGCACAGACACTGGAATTAGATGATCATAGCAGTACGCACGAAGGCAAGCTATTATAAGTTCTATGAAGCAGAGAGTATAGTACCCCTGGTCCCTGGACATACATTTGCAAGAAAAATGCTACAGGTCAATAAGTTGCTGAGAGACAGATTAGTCAAATATCCACAGCAACAGCTTTTCATAATTTTGTTTCTAAAGGGAACAAAATCATAAAATTGTATATGAGGCATCTCGATAATAGTAACACAGACACTAGCAAGGCAATCACAGTGAAGGAAAAAGTTAGATGATTTCAGATTAAGAAAAACGAGGTCAGAAGCCTACTCACATGTATGACTAATACAGGGCAGTCAACCTGCTTTATTTTGTCGATGTTCTGTAAAATATATGAAAGTCAGATTAGGATTACAAAGTAAACACTATTCTGGAGGAGCAGGAAATTACCAAATTATGGTCCAAATTAAACTTACCTTGAAGATGTCGAACCAAAGTGTGACTTTTACTGGATAAAGAACCCGTATGCCAGAGAGTATACCACTGTGAAGAACAACCCCTCTTAGCTTATCCAAACGTGAGGCTAAATGCAATGTTGGTCCACTTCCAACCGATTGCCCATACAGTATTAAATCCTCTTCTTCTATCCCATATTCCTTTCTCAAGCAATCATAAACAGCCTCTATGTCATTGTATGTGTTGTACTCTGATGGCTGTGTTAAAACACAAAGGGAACTCAGTTAGTATGCATTACATACAACCTGGAAAACAGATACAGCTAGGTGCACAGTACATAGACAGGAACGTGCCTACCATCATGTTCGTAGTTCATAAATCAGCGTGTGACTTATGGGAACAAGCACACATGCAACATTATTGTTCACGGTCCAAACAAGTTCTTGAGTACGCATCATTACCTAAGATGATGGTCCCATAGTTTAAAAAACTTTGTAAAAAGTATGGCTACCAGAACAAAAGTGCCATCATGGTCTAGATCAAAGAAAGCAATGGTCACCCTCACCCGTTCCCAACTTCCTTGGGGAGTATTGATGATGTAGGTGAAAACTGAAAGAGGCTAACCAGACATTTGCCAAAGTGATGTCCTTGATGAGGCTAAGGATGATAGAGTGTTCAATAATTCCATGCTGTGACAAAGGGTGCCATAGATCTATTGAAATTGAAGAACATAGGATTGATTACGCTAAAAGGATAGGGAACAGTCCAATCTAACAGTTGCGCAGGAGTCATCCCTAACAATGTGGCACAATCATATACAGGAGACGTCATGATCTCAAGAGAAAAAAGGAATTGGTGATTGTTCAAGGGAAAAAAATAATTGGTGACCATACATCGTGACAAACTGAAAATTTCTAGGACAACTTAACGTCATATTCAAGCAACAAGAGAAGCACACTTTTATCCTTGAAATCACTTGAGATTTTAGAGACTTACTTTTCCTGTAGAGGCACCATAGCCTGAATAATCATAGCTGAAAAGAAAATAGAGGAAACAGCATTAGTCAATGTAATAATTATTGAATGAAAATGTCAACATAATGGTAACTTTTTTTATTGTTGTAAGGAAAAGTCAGCATGCCATCAAATCCAGATAGCAACTTTTCCGGTGTGGAAAAACTTCTGTTCATAAAGTCAAACAGTAGGTATTGAGTAGATCACTAGAAAGTTATACATCCAACCGCCAGTGAAACTTGGACTTGATGCAAAAATAGCAGATATATCCTGGTGGTGGGTTTATCTGGCTGGCAGAAACAATGGGCTAGAACAAGAACAAAGGACATGGTGCTCTTTTGCTTTACTCTGAAACTCCCAATGTTCACAGAGTCACACCGATAATAAGATGCACGGAATTAACCCTGATTCGCTGTTTATCAGCAACAGAACAATTCTGATCTTGTGTCAGAGTAGTGGCCGGTAACTAACTGAAATTTCTGCAGGCAAGAACGGCGGAGGTACACCAGGACCCGGTGCGGCATTTATCAGTAACAGAACAAAGACTTGTGAAACCATGTACTAGTACAATAATTGGAACTGTATAAGACATGGGATTCCACATGCCTTCTCCAAGCATAATTACTTGTTGCTTTTCTAGCCTCGGATTCGTGGTATCACGACAGTTTATAACTGCCATGCACAAAACAACGGAGACACTAAAGCTGTACTTTTGCAGGGTTGCAGCTCTGACCGAACTATTCAAGAAAAAGGACAATTAAACAAGAGCACATGACTCATTCAATTGAACCGATTGTTTAATAACACGGGGACACAATCAGATCTCCTCACAATTAGTTAGCAACTGCCTAATTTGTTGCAAACAAAACGATAATCCAATTAAACTCCCTTCTAAATAAAAGCAACATGCCCGGCCTCATTCATCGATCAAAACAATGCACGTATGTTCTTAATTGGATGGCGTGCAAACAAACGAACAGGCAGCCAAATCTACTCGCGCAACTATTACTAGCGGGGAAATAAAAAAATTTAGAGGAACCGATCGAGCATAGCAGCAGAAGCAATGGAGGGGAGAGGGTAGGCGGCCGGCGTATGTTTGTGAGCTCACCGACCTCATGATGTTGACGCGGAGATGCGCACGGAGCTCGAGGAAGAGGCCGAGCATCTGGCCGAGGTCGGCGGCATTGCCGTGGGAGTAGAGCAGCGTGAGCCGCGCGGAGGGGTGGCGCCAGAAGGCGGAGACGACGCGCGTGCCGGCCCTGGTGGGCAGCGCGCGCGCACCTCGACGGCGGCGTCCGGCCCCGGCGACACACCCGTCATCCGCAGCAGGGAGCCGGCGCCTTCCTGGGCCTCGATGCCGTACGTCGCCGGCTCCGGCGGGAAGAAGGCCAACCGCGCCGCCACCGACGACGTGACGTTGCCCATTCTACCCTGCCCCCTGCTGCCCCCGCGGCATGGGCCTCTCCTCCCACGATGGCGGGGCTGGCTGGCTGGCTGGCTGGCTGGCTGCTGCTGCTGCCACTGCTATTCCGGGCGTGGGCGCGCGCGGGCGGGCGGCGGAGGGAGGTGGAGCTCGCAGGACGCAACGTGAGGTGGTGGTTGGCTGTTGCTCGCGCGGAGTTGCGGCCTCGTTTCTTCCCTCCGTATTCTCCTTATGAGGAAGCGGGTGGACAGGTGGAGTCGTCTCTTGTTTCTTTTTGGCATTTTCCCTTACCTTGCTTATTTTTTCTTTTCATATTATTAAAACCAAGTGAGTCACCTCTCTCGTTTTTGTGTGTACTCCCAACGGGCTAAATTAAATACAATTTTAGTATTTCAAATTTGTCCGAAAACAAATACACTTCTTCTAAGTATAGTCCACCAAGTTCTAATATTCTTCTCACTTTCTCTATTTTCAAAATAAGGTCAGCAAATATTGAAACAATTTTTAATAGAGGTAGATATTTAACTTATTTTAGAATGGATGATTATTTGATTGTATTGTTTTTGTTTTGATTGCCCGTGTTTTGCAAATTGACTACTTCTCCTAAAAATATTTAACTTTATTATAGTTTGGCTGGTTGTGTTTTTTTACAAACTTTGGGTTCCACTTTCGAAAGCAGGCTCGAACAGGCGAGTTGGTTGAGCAGAGAGGCAAAAAGTCCGGCCATCATATTGTTGAAGGAACTGCGGGTTAAAGGAAGAGCGGTGTTAAGGGAAGAACGTTAGGGAATGAAGGGCCAGTGGTTTTTTTTTTTTTTTTTTGGTGGTGGTGGTGGTGGTGTGTGTGTGTGGGGGTGGGTTTGGAGGAAGTGTGAGGCCCCGACAGGGTATCAGGAACGGATATTACTCTTCTCCGATTTCGAACTTGGTTTGGCTGGATTTGAATGCCTTTTCTCATTTAATATGACATCTCTTGATATCTTTCACTCCTATTGTCAGACAATATTCGACTTGACGTGGATAGTCATATTTTTTGACAACCAATTTTAAGTTTAACTAAAGTTATAAAAAATATTTATATCCAAATAAAATATAAAAAATTTCTTAGATGGTTAGTGTAATGATATTTATATGATAAATACTAGCATTTTTATAATAATTGTTTAAATTTGAGATTTAATAGCTTATTATTAGTGCATTTTTATATACAATATTTGGGTCTCATTTGAAAGGGTTTCTTCTTATAAAACATGTCTGACTTCTTAGGACTATCCTACACTGTACTAAGAAGGTGCTTTTGAAACTACGAGTCATACTTACAAAGGAAAAACTATCTTCCAATTACCGGCTTCTTCAAATTGAGGCAAAGGAGGACATACTTTTGGGGTGTGTTTAGAGCTCCAACTTCTCCCTAAAATTTCATGCATTTCCATCATATCCCATCACATCGAAACATTAAATGCACCCAAAAGACGCATGTCCGGAGTCGAAATTTAGATAAACCAAAAAAACTAATTGCACAGTTTAGATGTACATTGCGAGACAAATTTTTGAGCCTAGTTACACCATGGTAGGATAATATTTATCACAAACAAACGAAACGTCTTATAGTGTTTTTTTCAATTCGAACAGTGTTTTTTCAGGCCAAAATTTAGCCCAATTTTTTTTCAGGCCTAAATTTTGGGCTCTAAATACACCCTTGGTTAAACTTGAGATTTCGACTACTCAAAGTAGAAATAGGAAGAGGAGTACGCAGCGAACCGACTTTTCCAGGAGCTGAGGAAGGCTGGCTGATGCCTCCCTGACAGGAAGAGAGAGAGAGAGAGAACTGTGTGAGCAGAGCACAGAACAGAAGCAACGAATTGGTTGGAGGGAGCGGTCAAGATTCGGTCAAAAGTGATGCGAAGCAAAGCAAGGCACACTGCCAGTGAAATGATGAGTGACTGAGATGGCTGCTGATGCTGGGTAGAGCCACTGTGCCGGGGGCCCGCCCTGGCTGCAGCTGCCGTTGCGCCCCTGTCAGGAATCAGGACCTGGGTTTTCGTTGATGATGTCCATGGTCCTCTGGTTTAGAGCATCTCCAAGAGTACCCTATAATTTTCTCCCAATATACTTGAGTTTAGGACCTCCTAAACAAAATAAGGTAGGAAAAAATTAATAATCTCCAACAGTATCCTATAATTATCTCCCAATAACCAAATTTGAGCCCACTAGATGAGATTAGTTGGCTGGGTCGTTGGGGCTCAGCCGCACGCGATCCTCTGGGTCCTCTCTTGTCGACGTTCTGAGAACCGGGGGTGCCTCGGGTGCCGGCAATAAAGAATTTCTAGGCTGTGTGCCTCCTCCCCCAATGGCGTAGCGTAAGATGGACACCGGACCGCGGCGGGTTTATCCCGGTTCAGCCAACGGGGCCCTATGTCCGTGGTGGTGTCTGCTTTCGGGTTACCTCAAGGCCAAAGGAGAGCTTGTAGTAGGGGTTACAAGCGGTGTGAGGGAGAGATGCTGGTCTCAAGCCCCACGATCGTGGTAGTGGTGGTGGTGGTCAGTTTTTCTCTGGCCCGATCCCCCCGCTAATGGGGCATTACTCCCCCTTTTATAGGAGGAAGAGAGAGGTAATGTTTACATATGTGGGTGCCTAGGTGGCTAATTCCCGAGGCTATACTTGTTGCATGTGCGCGGCCGAGGGTTGGTTGGCTTGGATGTCGTTTGATGAAGACACGCGTCTTGATCCGATGGCAGACGTGCCGTTCCCTGGTGTGGCCCCCGAGGGTTACGTGAGGCGTCCCTCACACCGCCGCAGGGCGGCCCCATGGACGCTGGTTGCGGCGTGTCATGAGCCCGGGGTCTGCCCAACGCGTGGCGTCTTGGGCGTGTTTCGGTGAAATGAACAGTGTTGTCCTGGTTTCCCGTGCTGGGCGGCGTAATACGTCACCGGTTCAGCTTTGTGTCCCATCAGTCGGATTTGGGAAGTGATCTGGCAGGCCGATTTGACTGGGCGTAATCGATGGCCCTGGCGCCTCGTCTGCCGTGTGACCGCATTAAATGCAGCTGTTTCCCTTCCTTCAGACGGAACCTCCCATACCCGAGGGTCGGCGACCCTGGGTGAGTTGGTTGGGCTACCTCGCTCGAGGATGGAGAGCTGGGTCTCCCGCCCGGGCGAGCTAGGCCAGGCGAGGCGGAGATTTTGCGCCCGAGGGTGGTGAGCTAGGCCACCCTCGGGCGCCCGAGGGCAGGAGCGGGCCACCTTTTGCCGCCCGGGGGTGGTGAGCTAGGCCACCCCTCGGGCGAGGCCGAGATTTCTCGTCCGGAGGCTGGTGAGCTAGACCACCCTCGGGCGACGGAGATTGGGGCCGAGTCCGAGCCCCGGGTTGGTGATGACGTGGGCGTTCGGTTCTCCGTCTTGTAAAGGCCCCCGACCTTGTCCTTCGAGCGTGGCGAAGCCCCGGTCGGCGTCTTTCGGGCTGTGGCGACTCCTGTGGGCCGCTCGTGGGCGGTTCCGCTTCATGCATGCGCCGTGGCTCCTTGGCACGGTCCGTCGCTTTGTTGGGCTGTCCTTCTAAGTGGGATGATGGTAGGCTAGGTTTTCTTTGGGCCCCTCGATGGGCCTAAGCAGATTCTCGTTGTTTGGAGAATGTCTCGGGACCCAATATTTAGGTCCCCGATCTCTCGTCCTGTCAAAGAACTCCTGATGCTGCTTGCCGCCTGTAGTACACACCTACTCCCTCCTCCCCTAAATGTTTGTCTCTAGAAAACCGTGTTTCCTTCACAGACACGTTTTCCGGGCGACACACATAAAGGGCGGAGGGAGTAAGTAATTTTGATAATCAATGATTGAGAGGAGGAGACGAGAGGGGACCACTCATTCTCATCCGTCGTCCGTCTCGCCATGCAGATTCAATTCAGGGAAAGAAATTATAAGCTCGTTGCTATAGTAGCGGGGTAGTAGGGCCTTGTTTAGATTGCTAAAATTTCTAACATTTTTCCCACTCTCTCTCTATCACATCATATTAAATACATCAAAAGACATATGTTTGGAGTATTAAATGTATGTAAAAAAAATAACTAATTATACAGTTTAGATGTACATTGTGAGACAATTCTTTTGAGCCTAGTTACTCTATGGTAGGATGATATTTACCACCAACAAACGAAACGTGCTTCAAGATATACGATGTGACATACAGTTATAAATTTTAGCAATCTAAACAAGGCCTAGATCGATCAATCATGTGAGGTTGAAGTAGTGAGATTGCAGTATCATCATGTGAGGTTGCAGTAGTGAGATCGAGGCATTCAAGGCGGCCGGCCGAGACTGCTTGCATGCTGCATGCCGATGGGCGGACCTGTTGTCCTCCGGTTGTCTGACCTTGCATGCCTGCTTGCCTTGGCTTGGCACTAATCTGCGCGCAGATATCCATGCATCGTCGATCGGGGAGGCCAGGGGACCAGACGAATATGGAGGCCGGCGGAATTTTCCCAGCCGCCGCGGGAACCTCCCGTTCGCGCGCTCGGGGAAGACTGCGATGTGGATACGCGCGGAAGGAGAGTGCGGAAATATACGCACCTAGAGGAGGATTTTTCCAACCCGCCAAAGATTGAGAGGTCATATAGGGTACTGTTGGAGCAGTGTTTTTTCTCGTTTCCCCCAAAAGCCAGGATTGGGAGGCTATATTGGATACTGTTGAAGATGCTCTTAGAGCCTTGTTTGGGACTGCTCTACTCCATCTTTTGCAACTCTGCTCCCAAACTTCCTTACCAAACAGGTCCAACTCTACCAACTCTACTCCAGAAAAAAGGTGGAGTTGAGGCCCAACTCCATGTTTTTCCCGGAGCTCCTCAAGGGGTACTCCGAAAACCCGTGTTTCGTATGTCCTCATGGAGTTGGGAGATAACTACCCGCAATTGCCACTGGTTACACAGAAAACGTTTACGTTATTTCTTTCTTTCATTCGGGTAAGCTCACGCTCTTCCCGTCACCCACACCCATCGTCACCTCCCGTCGCTCCCTCCCTCACCCCAAACCCTAGCGCCGCCACCGCTTCTTCCGGTCGCCATGGCGAGCAATCCAAATGAGCCGATGCCCGGGAGAAGATAGATCCGATGATCCTCCATTGATTCCCTCGCCCTCTGCTGGCGCGTGCATGCGGCGCCGAAGGCGTCCGTCGCCATGGCGGACCTCGAGCTCCTACACCGCAGCGCGTAGCTTGCCCAACCACCGGTGCGTCGCGTGTGTTGCCGTCGTTGGATGCGCCCGGTGCGTGCGTGTGATGCCGTCGTTGGATGTCGCGGGTGCGTGTGGGGAGTCTCGTCGTCGTGATTCCCTGGTTGGATGCGTCCGTCCTGCTTGGCCACGGCCGGCCCATCTCTAGCTTGGCCATCGATGAAATATTTGTTTTTTACTTTCTCCAATAAACTAAATGTGTATTTGAATTTGTTAAAAAATATCCAATTATACATTCTCTCCACGCAACATATCATATAGCAAACATTGATCAAGATCAAGGGCACAGTAGACTTTTCCTAGACAAACCTCATGTTTTCAAAGTTGGAGCTGGGCTGCATGCCAAACAGGTTCACTTGCTCCACAAACTCTACGGTGGAGCTGCTCCATGGTAGAGTTCATGGAGCGAGCTGAAAAACTGGAGCGGAGTTGTCCCAAACCGGCCCTTACTCCTAATGCTACATCACCGCCAGTCCGGCATTGCCTCCTGATGAGTTGGTTACTGAAAGTTGCCAAGGACAGCGGAAATGGAGCTGGCAGCTGAGCTGAGTGACGAAAATTACAGTGTCAGTGAGCACTGCATTTCCCGAATTGACGAAGGGTAGAGGGGCGGCCCAGGGGAACAAGTATTTAATTTCAATAAAAAAGGGGGTCAAGTCACGTAATTAACGTGGGAGTAGAGTACTCGACAGAACATTCTCTCATCTTTTGAAGTCTGTGCCCTCGGCAAAGAATGATCGCGTGGTAAAGAACAAAAAAAAAGATGGACGGACGCATCGGACGTCTCACCATGGAAAAAGATGACGACGTCGTGGCACCGCATGTTTCGAATCCTCAGCTTTTGGTGTGGTGTGCCAACGTACAGTAGACTGTTAGACGTAAACTTCTCGCAACGACCTGTGCGAACGTATCTGCTGTACGGCGCATGCAATTGAACAAGAGACAGAACCATGTGCAACCCCTACGGCCCCTACGGCCTTAGTCTTGAAATCTTATTCGATCGTTCGTCTTTATTCAAATTTTTTGTATAAATATAATTTATTTTGTTACAACTTATTTTATCAATGAAGATACTTGAATATTGATTAATTTATTTTATGATTTGCATAAATATTTTGAATAAGGCGGATGGTCAAACATGAAGTTTAAACGTCAAAAAATGCTCCATGGGACTTAGGGAGTAAGGGCTTAGCCCATTGCACCTCTCTAGTCTCAACTGGCGTCTCAATCAGCCCTAGAACTGGAATAGCCTCCAATCCATTTCTCCTTTAGATTTGGTAGTCATAGATGTTCTTTTTTTAAAAAAAAATCCTTCAAGATTTTAGCGTATCAAAAGCGGCATCATTTCCTAAGAGCATCTCTTGTGGTATTGAAATTAAGCCCTTAAAATTTTATTTTATGATTAAGGTCCAACTTCAGTGGGAAAAAACTGATTATGCCCCCATCTCCGATGGGACCCAGCTGTCAATGAAAAGCCCAATCCTGCTTGCGCGTTGCGCCTCTTCCGTCGCCGTCCGCCCAATCCTGCCAGCTCCAGTGCCCCGCCTCTTCCGCAGCCGCCGGTGGTTCCTCTGCCTCTGCCCCACGGCGCGCGTCGGCGAGCCCGACGCGGAGGACGCCGCCGCTGGAACCACGCACCACGCCGCCGACAGCCCGGACGGAACCTCGCGTTCGTGAGCTTCCTACGGGAGAGGACATCCGGCCGTAGTGCGGGAGCACCAGGGGCTCGCCTCGCTGGGTTCGCAGTGCCAAGAACCTCCGTCGTCACCTTGAGCAGGTCGTGCAGCTCAACGAACCGGCCGTGCCCCTGTCGTCGTCGTCCGAATGACAGCACCTCGTCGACGAGCTCTCGGACGACGGGCGCGGACTGGAGCGAATAGTCGGCGACGGCGGCGCGGACATAGCCTTGCCGGCACTCGTAATCCGCGCGGCCGGGATTTCGTCGAAGCAGACGCAGCAGATCCGCCGCCCCGCGCCGCGTGACGCGGGGACGAGCTGCTGCTGCTCCGTCAAGCCAACGGCGGCCCAGACGCGCCGACGACGGCCTTTGCCGCCCCCTCGACGTGCGCGCCCAAAACGAAGGCGTCCTTCCCGGGGACGGCGGGAGGCTCCAGGCTGGCTCGGATGGAAGAGGGACTGGAGGGCCTCGGCGGCCGCGGAAGACGGCGGGCATCGGCGGCGGGCATTTCGTCTTGCGAGCGAACGAACCAGGAGAAAAAATGGGGACCCATGGAAATAGGGGGAATCCAGATCTAGGGGGTTGAAACTAGAATTTGAAAGGCGTAAATAAGAGGTGGGTTGGTTCTCTACGACCTGAGAAAGGCGTACTCTACGACTGAGTGATGACATCTAAACACAGCTATACAAGCTCTCCTTTTGTGGTTCTCTTTATCAATGCGCATTTCAGGCGAATGAATGCTCCTCCCACCATCTCGACTCCTAAGCGCATACAGTATGCAAGTCAGTTATCAAAGTTAGAAGTTGCTACCGCTTTGGGCTTGTTTGGATGTGCATGTATGTGTTTTGCCTTAACCCACGTTGTTAAAGTGAGTTAGACTATATTTAAACTAAGTTCAACTCTAATCCATTCCAACATACGTGGTTTGAAGAAGATAAATGTATATCCAAACAAGGCTTAAGGCAATGCTTAACATCATTCAGAGCCGTACTGGAATTCGTGCACACACATTTCGTTCCTAGGGATTTTCCTATTGCACATAAAACTGTACATAACACGTGAATGAAATTTGTCTGAACTTTATAGTATAATGCAAGTAGTTTAAGGTTGGATTTGGATTGACCATTGACACATGCTGAATCTGAATATGACAGAACGCACAGCACAGTAACAAGGACGAATGTGCTCAAAGAGGTAGTAGGGTGTAGGACCATGACCTCATCATTCCCTCTACCAACCAGCCAGGACCCACACCTCCAAAGTTTACTGGGTCCACATGCAGCTCTGCCTTCGATGGGCCGGAGGCGGTCAAAGAGAGAAAGGGCCCGAGTTCCCCTTGGCTGCATGTGCCTAGCAGAATACTACTCCTAGATAGATAGATAGAATACACAGGAGCACAAGCAGCAAAACATGATGCCTACTTCAGCATTCAGGCCTCTTTTAATTGCGGCCAGAACACTAACAAGAGGTCCTTCATTGTCCAAAATAACAGCATCTACAAATCCTTTTTTGTGTGGAGGACAATGCTTGTAGCCCTATACAATTGTACTTGGACAGCCTCCTATTCATCATGATATTTTACACTAATCCATGATACTCCTATAAGATATAAGTGATCGATTATCAACCGTGACATGCGAGATCACACCGGATGAACACGTAAATGTCAATTTTGACTCTTGTATTAGATCGAAATCATCTTCTGTACAACAATAACTAGTGGCATATGTACCGTGTAAGCACTAAACAGGCCAAATATGTACACGCCTGGGGACTTGTCACCTTACCCATGATGGAGCAGCTATTTCCACACTTTGATAGCACCGTCTCTGCTGGCTGATATCAACCTCTGGCTAGACAAGTTGAAGGATGCCAGCGCGAGTATTGCGTCACGATGACACCCGGCAGAATCTGCGGCTGCCACCGCGAGCTGAGTCTTGGGCGTCAAACCGGAGACCGTGGTACTCTGTTTGTACATTTCCTGGGCAGAACACAAGAAACAGTTACAAACAGCAGTTTGCAGAAGCAGAATGCCTTTGATAGCAGTTAAGTAAAATACTGGTGAATGGGAGATTAAGGCAAAAGAACTATGGAACAAGAACTGAAGGCTACCTGCACGACTTGTACTCCAAAACTGGATCTTATATCATAACACTCATCGTTTCCAACTGCTTTCTCCAAAATATCTCCTTTTGCTGAACGGACTTCCTTCGCAGAGGGACCAGCAATACAGAAGCTTTGCTCAGGCCTTCAAATGTCAATACAAAACATCATTATGACAGGAAGTAGATTAAAAAACCAATTATGAAGCAATACAGATAGAATTGAACCTTGCTTGATCCCAGTAACGAATCTTCAAATCTGTTCCTCCAGTTAACAGATCACCACCTGGTAAGGGCAGCAAAGAACGTATGCCTGGACGGCGTACAGGTGGGTCATTCAATTCATCGATTCTGTACTTATAATTGCCTGTTCTTCTTATATCTTTGATGATTGGCTTGTTAACAGGCCTCGATGGCGCCTTTGACATCACAGATTCATTGTCGGTGCTCGCTGTTCTAAACATCTGCATAGTTTGTTGAATATCCCAGATGCAAATTTAGTGTTTGATATGGGCATATATTATGATTTAGTTGCTCACTTCTCAAAAAAGTGCAAATACTTCGTAGAACATGACACAAGCAAAAGGAACATAAAACTACTAAAACAATAGAAACATTCACTTTATAGATCTTTTTTGCACCAGGAGCAGATTTAATTCAGGAAGGAGTATCTCAAACAACAGAAACATTCACTAATCAGAAAACTTTTTATTACCTGGTGGCAACTTCCATTCTCAGCATTCCACAGAGAAACTTCGTTGCATCCAGCGGCAACAAAAACTAATGGCCTTCCAGAAGAAGATATTGAACTTGGTGGAGGTATAAGCAAGCACAATTTCTCTATAGGGCTTACTGTTGAATAGTTCCACGAGTTAACAGGCAGTAAAAACCTATTGTCCCACAATGTAAGGACGCCTCTTGAAGAACCTGTGATGAACCAATTTCCACACTGGCCCACAACAACTGCCGATATATAGCCCTCCTCCGGAGAGGATTTAAATGACCAAGATTCTGAGTTGGTTCTTGTATCCCATTTATGGATGCCACAATGTTCAGTGCTGAAAAGAACAGTTGGGCTAAAGCTGTCTGATGAACAATTTACAACACTGAGAATCGCGCCTTCTTTAATATCATTCCTTTTTACATCAACAATTCCAGCATACCTTTCCACAACACTCCCAACGCTACGTGCACAATCCACAGAAAACAAGAGTAATGTTCCATCTCTAGCGCCAACAATAACCTGTGAAGTACCATAAACCATTGTTGTACATAGAGCTTAAGCTATTACCCATGATGTATGTTAACCTAGATCTGAAGGCAATGTCCTTTTCCAACTTTCTTGTATCCCATATTTTGACACTTGAGTCATCCGAAGCAGTCACAAAAAAGGTATTGTCATTCGACACAGCAATGTCATTGACAGCTGAGCGATGCTCCTGGAGATGTGCCACTAGAATTCCACGAGGCTTCCATCCAGTCTCCAGGTTCACTGCTGATCTGGAGAATGTGAATCCTCCAGTTTCAGAGTTTGGAATGCTATCCCCTTGCAAAGGAACTTTTGCTGCTCTTCATAGAGTCATTGATGCTCAACTCTCGCCGCTTGCTACTGAAATGATCATCTCTAGTCTGCATGCCTGGGCGGTTGGGTTCCAGCCAAGGTAGCCTTATTGAAGCTTTATACACTGATGAATCAGGGAGCATGTGTGTTTCTCCTAAGCCCCGCTTATCAGTAGAAAAAGAATATGATGGTATTCCTTTAGATAAGCCATCATAAAAGGAGCTATTTGCAGCAGATGCTTGTTGAGCAAAACCAGAATATAATGATCTGTCAAAAGAAACAGAGTCTTTGACATCCAAAGACATGTTACTGGAAATAATAGGGCCTTTCAGTCGCCCAATATCTTCAAGGTTGGCCGAGGAACCACTTTGTGCTATACCAGGGTATCTTCCACCATGTAATATCTGTTCTTTCTTGCCACTGCTCTTCAGTAAAATGTCTCCAATGTCCTGAGCATCCTCTAAAAGCTTGGTAGAAGATAGATTTTGGTAGCGGAGACTTAAAAGACATGAAAGAAGAGCAGTTTCAGAGGCCAATGAAGGTGGCTCCCTGTGGAGGAACTGCCTTAGATGAGGAGAAAGGTACACATAAGTATCTACAGATCCTAAGCTCTCACTGCAGGAAGCAACAAATCTTACAGCAGACTGCTTAACCCAATTGATTGGGTACGGAGCAGGGGAAGAACCTTTACCGATAGGCCAACAATTACTCTTTTTCTCAAATAACCACTTCTGCACATCATGGTCAAGCAATCAAGTGCATTTACAAGGACAGCCTCCATACCATCACTTAGTGCCTGTTCAAGATATGGCAAAAGATATTCCTCAACACTCCTTGCTCCAATAAAATAGCAAACATAGACAATCTGGCCGAAGAAAACTGCACGGAGCTGCTCATCATGATCATTTAGGAATGCTGGAAGTACAGGAAGAAGAAAATCGTTACTTTGTCTGTGCCCAAAGAAGTAACACAAATAAGCTATATCCTGCAGAAGAGCTCTACGGGTATTAGGTGTCTGCTTTTGTCCCATCACCAGATCTTGCACTATCTCATAGATGGATTTCCTCAGTTCTGCAAGCTGGCGAAAAAATTATCTTGCTTCTTCACTGGTAAATCTGCAGACTGTGATCTGAGAGCTACCACTGATTCATCCAGAGGTCGAATATCCGCGATGCTACGAGAACGAAGTAGGAACCTATAGGCTGTTAAAGCCAGCTTATGAATGTTGCTAGCATAGCAAACCCTAACACTCTCTTCTGTATCATCAGGGAGCAAAGAGAGCATTGGGAGGATGTACTCAGGGAATATAACAGCATCACTGATAGGGAAATCTTGCACAAGACATAGAACATCACATAAGGTTTCCAAAGCAGCACAGCGGACAATGGCAGACGGATCTGAAAGCATTGCAATCACATAGGGAACCACTAGCTGTGTTTACTATCATCATCTATGTATGTGGACGAGAACTTCAGAAGAATAAGACTGGCTCTTCTTAGCTCCGGCTTTTTTCACACACTGCGTATGCATGAGCAGAGTAATGAGGCAAGCAAGACCATGCCTTCACAGCTCACCTTGGAGTCCATCTGCTGAAAAATGTCAAAACTATAGGTATCTGATTGGTCATCATAAGCAGCCACCAAGGAGGATAAATGGCTCTGAGAGATCTTCTTCACATGCGATACAACATTGTTCCGGCCTATCAAACCAGCTCCAATTTGCCTTCCTGCTGGATTCACTAGCTGTGAGGACTGATTACCAGTTGCACAGGAAATGCTTGGTGCAGCAAAATGGTCAATGTCTTTTGTGACCTTTGTGCTTGTGTTGTTACTCCTGCTCTCCACTTCTTTGAGGAGAAAATTGATATCTCCAACAATATGTTGATGGTCTACAGGAGTATTTTTCTTAACTATGGATGTGCTATTTCTAGAATCTCCTGGTGAGTTTAAAATTTCCCCTCCCATGCACTTTCTCCCAGATGGTTCACTATGCTCACACAATGTAGATCTATCAATTTGTTCAACTGTTGAGCTGCCCATCATTATTTCATGTATCTTCTCAAAATTTTCTTGAGTCTTTTCAATCTGCAAAGAGAATTATGTTTAGAAACTTTGCTAAACAGCAGTAGAGAAACTAAGGTAACTACAGACTTGAATGACCCTTACCCCTGGCATCGGAGTCAAGTGGAACAATATCCGAGAAGAACTTGTGCAGAAATTTTGAAAAATAAAATGGGAACACAACAGATTCATATTTCTGCAGATAGGTTCGACATGGTAGCCTTTTTTGGGGGTCCAACTGGATCATGTGAAGTATCATGTCACGGATACCAGTATCTTGTATCTGCAAGCACAAGTTTATTTTATATTTTAGCGGCTTTATATAGGTAATATCTAGCAGCAAAACCAGTAAAGAAACTGACGATGAGGGTATAGCATGCGAATGAAGGTACACTGGGAAAATCCAAAAATGTAGACTTACTGTCGACATGCATCATTTATAAGCACAAAGTTTTGACAAATAAATTGCAAACTGGGGAAAAAAAATAGTGTGCCTTGGATCACTATCATTTCCAGTTTTTCACTGCATAGGGGCATATTGAATTAGATTATCCCCTACTTTATTGGCATTTAGTAGCGTTGAAAACGCAAAATAATTACAATGGGAACTGTTGAGATCCTTTGGCACATGAATGGTAAGATTTTTCAATTGATAAACCACTAACTCGTATAACATGAAGCTGAGAAAAGTATCATGAGTTTGCTCATCCAGGATTGCATCTAGCATTTCTGCATTTAGGTATGCAAAGGTTTTAGCTCATGAAAGCTCTTTGGAGTTGAAGACTACCATCCATTTGAATACATCCATACTAACCTCCTTAATGATATGCACTGGTCCAGTAGGATACATAGGTATTATTACTCAGGCATAAGAGGTATGAACAGTCCAGCTTCAACCATTTAGGACAGGACATGGAATATCTGTGCAGATGTACCAACTTAAATCATGCATAGAGATCATTCACTACCATGTTCCTCTTACACGCTAAATATTCATAATATAACAAATTCGCAAAGTGCAGGTTTTGAATAGGTTAGAAATGACATATCAATATGATGAGTGTTTTGTTCTCAAAACTATTACCCAGGTACATTTTTAGAACCAGAAACAAGATTAAATATGAACTAATTGTCCCATCAGAAACAGATGCACACACTGCAGACTCATGTTGCAACCAAAAACAGTATATATATGCTAAGAGGTAAGTGGTGATATAACCCAAGATTACATGTTAGAATAATAGAAACATTACAATGATTCACAATGAAGGATTAAACTATTGAAGAAGAGTAGGAACAACATAAAAACCTTTTCCAGCGTATGTATGGGGTCATACTGACCACGCCGATAAGCCAGAAGTTGTGAAAGCTCAAAAAGTGGCTGGCCTTCAAGAAAAAGTTCAGCAAGAACGCACCTGAAAAGAAGATGCATAATATACCGTCCAGTGGTCAGCATTTTTTAAAAATAAAATGGCTGTCAGAATTCTAACCTAATAGAATACTGCTAAAAATGTGATGCTGGAGGACAAATTCACAAAAAATCATGTTTCCAGATACAGCTAAAACTATCTACTTTTGGAGCTGACAAAAAGTCCATGAAACTAGACCATGAGATGTGATTTTGTGAAAAATACTTAATGAGGTCGAAAAAGTAAACAATTACAAAATCAATAATTGAATTTGTTTCCAATATATGCAAGCAAGTAACAATTAACATGGTATATTTGTGAATAAACATTAAGCCCCAAAAGAAACCAAAATATTTTCAAGCTGTCCCCAGTTAAAAGTCAAGCTGTGTATTTCAGTGGAAGCCTGTTTCAAGGGTCAAGAAAAGGATTAGTTCATGGAGAATGTGGGTTCAATTTTGTTGGTATAACAACAGTTTTGTGCACTAATTTGTGAGAACTTTCTTGCAATAACCATCATATTTTATCTAAACATAAAATAATATGTCCCCCATTGCCACAGAAGAATGAATGGCACTACAGCCCATTATATGAAACTAGAATGCCCAAAAAAAAATCATAGGCAAACTATTTGACATTGAAAGCATGCACTGTCATGCCAGGTGAAGAGGTCAAAAATGAAACAAAACTAGCTCTTAAAGAACATGGAGAAAAATTAACATGAATGTGAAGCATACCCAAGAGAAAATATATCCATGGATGGTTGTAAAGGTGCGTCTGCTGCAACTTGGGACTCACCACCATGTTCGTAGAGTCTCTACATAAATTGAATTCATTCACAAAATAGAAAAAGAAGCAACGAAACAGTTGTGTTAGATCAAAGATGTAGCATAAAAGGTAACAACTCAATTACAGACATCAACAAGATTGCATCACAATGAGTATAAAATAATCACTATTATAGCAACTATTCCATTTTTGGTAACAATAGCAGATTTCGGGATGCAATGTTTCAAGTCGCACAAAAACAACATCAAAATGTTGACAGAAGAAAAGTAACTAAATGAGACGTTGATTGTAACCAGTCTTAACTCTTAAGTCTTAACAGATACACTCAGTGATAGTTTTAACCTATACCATCTTGCAATTACACACAGGATGCAAATACATGTGCTGAATCAAGCTGCATTTGCAAAAAGGGAAAAAATAAACAAACGATAAACTATTCAGAGTGACTGTTTAGGAACTTTCCTGGAGGTACCTCCCAATTTTCCACAGGAACAGCAAAAGATAGCATATAAATTTCAACTAAATTAGATTAAGGAGCTCACTTCAGGTGCTAGATAGCATCTTCGTCTTCCTCCAGTGTCGAAATAGAATGAGAAGTCAGACGGATCATCATCGGGGATATATGTTGGCTTGAATGATGCAAAGTCCGCAAGGTATAGCCAATTCCAAGAAGTAACAAGCACATTCTCACATTTTATGTCACCTAACCACAAAAAAAAAAAAGTGTGAAAATAACAGCCAAGAGAATTTTCTTCCAATGCGACTCAGACAAACCCTTCTCACCATGGCAAATTCCCTTACTATGGCTCTGCTTCACTGCATGAATTAACTGCACAACCAAATGATCTGAGTCGGCAACCATCTCTGGAAAGGAAAAGAAAAATAAAGAATGACTCTTACATGCCCCACTAGTTCTAGCGTAATCTTTATATCTACACTTAAGCAGTGAGAATATGTCCCTATGGGCTATGGACACCAGCAGGATCAACTTCATTCGACAGACACAGACACACACCAAAAAAAAAGAGATGTCACCTGAAAGGCAAGCCATTTCTTTGCAATCTGACTGAGGAAAGGGCGTGTACTCAGTCGATCGTGCAAGTTGTTGAAGAAGTACTGTCTCAGGAGATATGCTGCCTTATCTGTTTGCAGCCAAACCTGAACAACATTGGAAGCAAATTCAGCACGTGAACCGCGATGCAATGCACATCCTATATTCATCATACTACAAAATGGCAATTTCAGACACATGCTACCTTGTGCAAAAAAAAACATCCAAATAAAGTGGCTATATCACTAACTTTTCATCAGGACTTAATCAAAATAGGTAAACTGCAGCATCTAGAGGCCAAAAAAATATTAAACTACTTGAAAAGGCAGTTAAACCAACTTATTACCAAAAGCACAAAACCATGTAGTATAAACTTAGCTGAACCAAACATACATACAGTACATACATGGGATTAAAATCCGCTAAACCCCACTTAAATTTCCCTTAGAACATACAATTGCGCATTGGAAAAGTGTCGTCAATGGCCCCCTTTCCTGAAGCTTCCTACGCCCTACAGCCTACAGGCCAAAGTTTACCAGAATCGGGAGGGTAAGCCCTAAGCACGGAATCCTCACCTGGAAGGGCAATACGTGGGACCCCTCGATCCCCTTGAACGCGTTCCTAATCCGCTCCAGCCTCCGCTCGTGCTCCTGCGAAACCAGCAGTGGGATCTCACGACCACGATCCGGGACCAAATCCAATGGAAATCACGAGGGGGATTTGGGGTACGCCTGCGAGCAGCCGCCGTCAGCAGCACGCGGGTTACCTTGAGGTCGATGGGCTCGCCGGCGCGCTTGAAGTAGACCTTGACGAGGAGCAGCCCCTCGTCGTGCTTGCAGCGGACGGACTTGAGGAAGCGGCCGCGGCTGACGACGTCGAGGAGCACGAGGTTGTAGGTGGACGGCAGGTCGTGCAGGTAGTACTCCGTCGCCGACGCCTGCGTCGTCCGCGCGATCTTATTCCCCATCGCGGCCCCCGCCGCCGCCTCCCCGGCCGGCGCCGCACTCGGTCCCGGCTCGCCGGCGCCTCCTGGGGCTTGCTTCGCTTCGCTGCTCGCTTCGCGGGGCGCGTCGTGGCGTTGCGTGGGGCGTAGGCGATCGAATCGGGTCAGCCAGTGAGTCAGGTCATGTGTGGCCTTGTGTGTTGGGCTCGAACACGCTGGCCCGCCCTTGTTCGCCGTTCGCACGCCACGGCCAGTAGCCCAGTTGGATGGGAACCGGTTTCAGTTCCGATTCGTACAAGGGATAGAAAGCGTACAATGGAATGGATAGTTTCTGGTTTTTGTTCACGGAAACGGCTTCAATTCCAATATTTATCCATCTAAATCTAACACCCAATTATATTTTTATTTAATCAAAACCGTCTTAATTTTGAATTCAAGCTTGATTTTGGTGGTGTTGGAGTGTTCTCATTATAAATTTACTTTTCTGTCCGCTATCCATTGCAAAAAGAGAAGAGAGCACGAAAAGTGTCTGACTTTCATCATCTGTGGTAAATAAAAGCAGTAATTTGTTGCAAGGAAAAAAAAAACATAAAACATAGGATTAGGATCAAAACTGAACAATATTTCATAGCTGAGGTGCCATGTTTATACAGGTAAAAATAGGGGCAGAACTTAGACAAATCGAGAGGCAATATGTCAAAAATGGACTGAACAATATTTCATAGCTGAGGTGCCATGTTTATACAGGTAAAAATAGGGGCAGAACTTAGACAAATCGAGAGGCAATATGTCAAAAATGGAATTCTTCTACTGATCGATTTCAGCAATGCTTGGAACGAGGGTTGGCTAGAGAAAGAATTTACTGATTTTTTTATATATATTATGGAAAGTAAAATGGAGTGAAATTGCACACAAGACGGTGCATGACTAGATAACCTTTTTTTTTTTTTTTTTCGACAACATGACTAGATAACTTTGGCTCTGTTCATAAATAAAGCGCATAAACACGTCTGGCTGAAATGGCACGGAGCCCTTCAATTGATTTTCCGACCTCATGGGCTCCTGGCAGCAAAGCTAACAACACTGCCGATAGCACAATGTCAGAATAAAAGTCGGCATGCTACAACAGGGATCATCAAATTACAGAGTGACCTAAATACACTAATTTCAAGGTACATTGAAAGGCGAGGTGCCAATCACTGAACAAATCAGATTCTCTCCCAGTCTCAGTCTATGAACGTCACATAGGCTCTTGCAACGCTTAAGTTATTGTCAAGGGCTGGCATCATCCTGCAATGTAAATAATTGTCAAATCATGATAGTTGTGTAACTGTAAGTGTAGTAATGAGTCGATGGCACAAATTTCTTACTGGTGATATCTAGTGAGTTAGCGAAGCACCTTCATTTCCGTTGCCAGATTCTGGAATAAGAAAAATGGCTACTTAACAAGAGGACACCTAATGAGGCTTCTGCCAGAAAAGTGGAAGACTAGCAAGAGAACAAGGTCAATACCTTCAATGGCTGCTAAATTTTCTTCTTTATAGACCCCAAGAGGTGAACCACGCACAGATAAGAGCATCTCACCATTCTTGGGTAACCTTACAGTTTTGGGCGTCATGCCACAGGATAGCCGGTTACTCACAGCCTGTTGAAGGAGTATGTATGTTTATACGCATTCCAGAAGCAAGCATTTACTTGGGAAAATGATACTATAGAAATACAATGCAATACATTTTTTTTACCAAATGTATATGCTGGAAAGAAGAAAAATGCATACCCCAGGTGTCTGAAAAGCTTCTGCTGCTCCTGCCATTTGGCCTTCAGGCTGCTCACTCCAAGCCTTCAAAGCAACATGCACCGTAAGAGTGGTGAAGTCTAGAGCACAAACATATGGTGTCGCTACAGGCGAAAATACTTACAAAATCACTGAAATTGCTAGTGCGCCTATAGAAGTCTTCCCCAACTGAATATGCAGTGGCAAAATATCATTTAAGCAGTCTGATGTTAGATGGCTACAATGAAGTAAATAGACCATTAGTAGATAGATGACTTGGTCAAACCTGAATCCCTTGGGAACTGAAATCCATCAGCAGTTGTGAATGATCCAATTGAAGCTCGCAGAGTCCTGTCATCTGCAAAGTCTCCAATCATCCATTCATCACCGTTATTCCATTTCAGCTCAAGCACATCATACTCCTCATTCGGAACAACCAAAGATCCGGGTAAGTTCTCCTGAAAATATTGCATAGCATTTCCCTCCAATTGCTCCTTGGAACAATATGACCGTACCAATTGCAACTGGTAAGGTATGTTCCCAGCCTCTGCGTCTCGTGTCGCTTTGATGGCAGTAATCCGACGCTCACCTGTTTATTGGAACTCTGAATTAGCAATTTGAATGAATATATAAAGAGCATTTGCCATGATGCAAAATGCAAACAGTTGGCCTTCAACATTAGTGCCTGAGCAGGATTTAGGAAACATAATTTAGATGCTGCTCTACATTTTTTTAGATTACAGAATAAAACATTCCAACCTTCACATTGACAAATGAATGCTTAAAGGTTAAACGTACAAGAAAGTAACTTAGCCCAAATTTCTGCTAGACAGACAGTCATGACAATACCCTGGGACCTTATACAATAGAAGGCATCAAAACAAATAATCCACTGATCGCAAACCAAAATCTAAACTCCCAGCTTCACAGAAGGCGAACAAAAGGACTCTACACTCCTATTCCTCTTCTGATTCTTCCACTCACAGGATCCAAAGATAGAACTACTTTAAGACCCTATTTGGAACGCATGATTTTTTTTTTCCGTGTTCCTGTATTTTTGCTCTAAAATTGAACTTAGTCTTGTGAAATCCCTGCATTCCAAACAGGCCCTAAGCTGTTTGAACTACCACCATCAGGCTGTTTCACTTTTTTTTTGTCAGGTTGAAATGATTCTTCACTCTAGGAACTAGAATAGCTAGCTCAACCAGTTTTTGATTATTGCTTCCAACAAGAGTTCCTGATAAACATGGCCAACTGAGCCACCCATTCCAGTTAACCAACTGGTAGAACTGGTACAAAATACTCCACTTCAGAGCAACAAAATCCTCTTTGCGCACCGTAATCTTTCCCCAACTAACAGGAACTACGGCCAGATAATATGATTGCGTGATCCAACCAAGAGCTCAAATCTAGCGCACTACGAGACGGGGATGGGTAAAGAGGGGGTAGGGTGCCGTACTTTCTTGTTGGCTGACCCATGTCAGCCGCTCCTCCAACGACGCGTCGGCGCCAGGAGGCACCTGCGGGTCCGGCTCCGTCTGCCTCGGCGACTTGGCGGGGGCGCTCGCCGTTTCCTCCTCGGCGGCATCGTGTCGGCTCCGCTGCGCGGCGAGCAGGAGGATCTGGCGAGTGGATGCGGTGGGGGATTTGGGGAGGTGCGAATCCCTCAGCGCTCGACAAAGGGGAAATTTCGAATAGGAGCAACGGGCAGTGGGCACGGCCGTGGAGGATTTCGCCGCCTGCGGGAGGTCGAATCTTTTTTTTTTTTTTGCCCGCCCCTTCAGCCTTCACTCACCAGGACGGGCCAATTCGAACGTCGCCCAGTGTACGAGCTACCGGGTCCCAAGTTAGCCCATATACGGAGTATGAGGGCCCATGCCGCTTTACAAACGTTGCTTCATTGCTCAAAAAATAAAAATACAAATGTTGCCTCAAAAAACACTACTCTTTTTCTTATAGAAAATAAAAAAATATATAGTAACAAGTACCGGTCTCACGTGTTTTATTTTTATTTTTATTGGAGGTACTTTTGTACTTGAAACGAGTCTTTTAGCACGCTTAAATGAAAAAGATGAGTTAGACAACATAAACCGGGATATCTTTCTACACAACACAGGTTCAGAGGCTGCGCTAAGATGAGAGTGACAGGTACGTATCGTATGCTCAGTTGATTAGAACAAAAAAAAACACAAGAAAAAAAAACATCTAAAAAGAAATCCCTCCCGAGTATTCCCTCTCTACCCGAAAAAAATTCAACTATAGGATTCATGCTAATCAACTTGACTAAAGTTTGACAAAGTTTATAGTAATTAGCATTAATATTTATGTTTAAAACAAAATTTATTACAAAAATATATTTCTTCATTAATCTATTGATACTTGTTTTGTATTATAAGTGTCAATGATTTTTATATAAATTTTATTAAAATTGGAATCGCTTAACTTCTTAAAAAGCGAGAATTGCATGCTTTTTTTTTACAAAAGGAGGAATATTCTGACTTCCTCTCAAGAAGAGTGAGGAACAAACGATGGCACCAGAGCAGGAGATAGGAGCACAAGGGATGCTTCAGCTATGTCCCACGAACAAATCATGCATGCCTCCATGTCCCTCTCAACCTAGACAGCATATGTCCCGGAGAAATCCTAGGTCCGCAGCAAGATCACACAAGGGCTGCAAACCAGTCAGGCTTTTTATCCTTGAGAGCCTATGAATTCCTGGCTGGGGGCTGCCCCACAATCTCGTCCTAAAAGGAACAACAATTCAACGAGTCTGGTGCATCGGTTGTCGAATGTCCTATCTCCTCTTCGTTGCATCAAGGGCGCGTAGACTTTCATTTTGGTGGTTTCTCGATCTGAGGCCATCTAGGATGGCCATTAGGATCGTAAAAGCTCTATTTCCCCCAATGGGCCCATGCGATGTTTTCAAATGAAGAAACTGCCAACTAAAAAGTTTCATAACTTTTAAATTTCATGTTGGTAGTTCTTCCTTATGAATTCGTTTAAAAAATCAATTTTAAATTGGGATATTCAAACCTAATTTTTCATGACATTTTGATTTAAAATTTAAAAGTCAGAAGTTGCGGCATTTTTCGCACAAAAATGACGTGCTACGTGGCCGGGCGAGATTTGAGTCTGCGACCCCCCTCACGTTCCACCCCTTTTGCACTATTGTCTATAATCCATTTTGGTTCTCCACGTATTTTGCTAAACCGACTATAAATTGATCGTTTGATGTTCTAAATGAATTCAAATGAAAAAGTGGTTAACTACAAAGTTTCACAACTTTTAAATATCTACAACGTTGATTTTAGTGGTTTTTCAATCTGAGGCCATCTAGTCCCGTCGGCCATTGTGCTGGTAAAATGCCTATTTGCTTGATTGGGCCCACATGATGTTTTCAAATGAAGAAAACTTTCCGAGAGAAGTGTCATTATTAGATTGATAATAGAATAGATTTTCACGGCTGTAGATATAATAGATAACGGTACGTATCTTTTAAAACTTTAATTTTGAGCTTAGTAAAACTTTTAAAAACTTTAATTTGAACATGAAGCTGGGCTCTTGTTTAGGAGCGAGGAGTATGTCACAGCATGATAGCAGGACTGCAGGAACAATGATTCAATGTAAGAAGGAATCAAACTGAAGGCGGCCTCACTCTCTGCATTTAGAAACAGCCTTTGGTGCAGCAGAGCTCGGGTCCGTCAGTCGTGCAGAAAACATGGACGCACGCAGTCTTTGCAAAACTGAGAATGCTCGATTATATATATACGTACTTAATTACTTATACGTACTGCTACAACTATACACATACAAATCAGGCTGCTACGCTACGCACGGTGCAGCTGAGCTCTATCTACTACGCACGAGTACAAAGAAGAGCGCGCGACGCATGGTGCAAGTGTGCAAGAACAGAGAGGAAGCAGAGCTCGGTGACAGGCAGGGGCGCTAACCACAGGTCGCGTCGCGACTAGCCAAGCAAGAAGCCTAGCAGCAAATCTCCATGGAGAAGTTGGAGTCCAGCAGCTCCTCGATCATCTGCTCCACGTGCTGCTCCTCCAGGAACCTGCCGCCCCACTGCGCGCCCGGCGTCGTCGTCGTCGTCGCGGCGGAGGCGGTGGCCGCGGCCGCAGAGGCTGCCGCCGCCGCCTCCCTCTGCCGCTGCGCGGCCTGCACGGACGCCAGGTTGAACCGGTGCAGCTTCTCGACGAGCGCCGCGGAGAGGAACGACGACGACGGAGCGGCACCGGTAGCGGCGGCGGCGGCGTCGGCGGGGAAGTTGGTGCGCGCGCGTGGACCGCACATGATCCGCGCCGCCTCGTCGTAGGCGCGCGCCGCGTCCTCCGCCGTCTCGAACGTGCCCAGCCATATTCGCGCCTTCCTGCAAGTGCAACCGTAAGCATCAGCCAACGCGGTCAGCTCCGGGAACCGGACGGCGATGCGAGCTGAGGAAGGAACGAGGCCGGCGGGCCATGGTCTAGGCTGCTGGCGACGTACAGGAGAGGGTGGCGGATCTCGGAGACCCAGGAGCCCCAGTGGCGCTGCCGCACGCCGCGGTACCGTTGCTGCGGCCGGGCCATCGGCGGTGGCGGCGCGCGGTGCCACTACCGAGTCGTCGCTCGACCTTGCCGTTGTACGGCGACGGAGCCGCTTGCCCGATCGTGCTCGTGCTGCTGCGCCCGCGGTGAGGAGGAGAGCTCTGCTGAATAGGTGCAGTGCAGCTACGGCAGAGCGGTAGAGCAGGGGAGTGTGAGTGATTCGCCATTCGCGGGACATGGAAGGGACACCTATAAATAGGGGAGGGGAAATGGGAATCTACTCGACGCCTGTAGAGAGAGAACGGGCCCCGCCTCGTGCCGGCGTTGATTTTTAGTATCTCGGAATAAATTTACTATGAATATATATTTTGCAATTAATTAAATAGTATCATCATAAAAATTTGTGTTTTGTAATGTTTTGACTTCTCAAAGAGGAAAAGCTGAGGGTTGCATTCCCGGACAGGGGTAGCACTTGTGATTTGTGAACTGAGCATCCAACTGTGCTGAGTTGAGCTTTTGGGCAACAACTCATCTGGTGTGGAGCAGTGCAGCAACATGGTGTGGTCGATTGATGCACATCCAAATCCATGCTCTCTAGTTTCTAGCAATCACCCAGTCGAGCGTAGGAGTAGTAGTAGATAAGCCAATAGCCAATGGAGGGTTGTTCTGTTCATGGAAGGCAAGAAATTTTCATTTCACAGCCCCGTACGTGTTGACTGTTGCGCTAGGTACTAGCACTAGCTAGCTGACTTTTCGCCGTAGAGAGTAGAGACAAGGGAGGGGGCATGCCGGAGATTGGTCCGGGCACTCCCAGTGGGCGGGGGAAGGAGGGAACGTGCGCCGGTGCAAGCCAGACAACGCAAGGCCACATGGAACCCGCACACATGAGTTGCCGGCAAAAGCCGTGGAATCTCCAAGCAGCAATGTGCAATGCGATGCGCCGTGCATGCATGCACCCGGACCCAACCCAATTCTGGTGTGCTGCTATCCACGGATTGGATTAGATTACGATAAAACACATCACCTAGCTGCTCTCCGTTCCAAAAAAAAAAAAAAAAAAATGTCGTTTTAATTTTTTCATACATGATGTTTGATCATCTATCTTATTCAAAAAAAGCTTTATAAATATTATTTATTTTTATAACTTATTTATCATTAGTGATACTTTAATACTGATTTGTTAATTTTATAATTAACGTAAAATTAAATAAGTCGAAAGCAGTCAGATTTATAAAAGTTAAAAACGACACTCTTTTTTGCATCGAGAGAGTATGGATGCATGCATGCTTGCTTGTACATGACAGTGCACATGTGACCCCGAGGTAGTAGGCTAGTAGCTAGATTGTGTACTAAAATTGATGGATCGAGTCATCGAGAGATAGGACTGCATGCTACGAAGCGACTAGTGTGTGGCCGCACCACTGGCCATGCCGCCATATAGTAGCCGTAAAGTGGAAGACGTCACGACGACATGATCCGTCCTCTGCCGTTCGTTGGAACAGCACAAGCTACGCCTAGGATGCGACGCCTACATGTTATGTTGCCTGCCCATTGATCCGCTCCAAGAGACATGCATGGTGATGCCCGTCGTGTATGTCGACGAGACTCAAGTGCTCTTTGTCTGAGCTGAGACACGACCCACTGGAGCAGAACTAGATGAAACACATGGCCGGTGCTGCTCTGTCTACTACTCCTATGTGCGTTTGGGCCTCAAGGCCATGTTGGTCCCTGTGCGTGTCAATGTTACAGCTGCGCGGTGTCGCTGGTTTCGTGTGCGGTGCTCGGCACCCAGCAGCAGCTTGTTCACCGTCCGGGCAGCCGACGAGCTCGGCGACCTTAGCGCCGTCGGCCCGGCCAGAGGCAGCGCCAACTTCCACGGCGGCCTTGGGAAGCAGAGCGATGCATGCCATTGCCATGCGGCGTTCAGGGCCGGTGTCTGCGTGCGCATGCATGTGCGGGCTGTGCGCATGCGACGCGCGCGCGCATCGGCTTCGTCAGCGCCCGCAGTCCTACGCCCGCAGAGTAGGCTCAGCTACCTGCGCAGCCTATGACTGACGGATAGATACGAGTAGATCGCCCCTCGCTGCGCACCACAAACGGTCTCGGTATGGAGTGGAGCGCGTGCATCGCCGCGCGCAGGCCGCAGTGGCCATGGCTAGTGAGCCATGATGGACTGGAGCCACGGCAGAAACCTGATCACTCGTGTCCGATTAGTACTTTGGACTTTTCAAAGCATCAGATCATATGCTGTTAGGGAAATGCATTGTTAGTAGTAACTACCGGTCCATTTCCTAGCTTTGTGCTCCATCGCCATCAGCAGGAAGCATGCTCTGCATTCCGTTCCCCTTGTGGATCGTATCACAGCTTGTGAGTTACAGTACTCCTTCTGAAACTACAAGTGACAGTAGAGAATAAACGCACGATTGCATTGCGTCACAAGAGGGAGGATTTCGATCGGAACTTGCGGCTAAAATGCTAGCCACTGCGTGCGTACTGTAGGTTGGAATAGGATGCAGATACAGCAGCTCCGTAGCTGTAAACGTGGACAGACCAGGTCAGTTGTTGCAGAGCCGCCTTCTTGTCCTGTTAGGCACTTCACTTGTTAAATGGTCCTGGCGTTGCGTCAATCTATCCCCACTTGCAAACCTTATCTCCAATGCCTCACTGTTGCTGCCTGCAGAGTCGTTCGTTTTTCCTGCACCGTTATGGAATCTCTGGGTGACCCTGAAACTGAAACCATGAGCCTGTCGCTAACGAAGGCTGCTGCACGCATGCACAAGCTGCAGCCCTCAAGCCTGAAACCATGGTCCAAACACATCATGCATATCCAAATCCGCAATGGACAGTAATGTGCAAACCAGAGCTAGGTACAAGGACATTTCTCTGGCAGTAAAAGTACCTGCAAGTTGATTAGCCTGATTGACGTTATTATTTGGTGTTTTCCGGAAATCAGCATGAGAAAGAAACAGCTTACCGCGGTTTTGAAGATAGTTTTGTACGCAGCTTGCACGTCATTGTCTAGCAGGGAGTACTACTTGTTAGTACTTTCCTCCGTTCCAAATACTTTACTTGATTTTTTTGACTCATATAAACCGTGTTTGACCTCTCGTCTTATTCAACTTTTTTAATAAATATTACCACTTTTGTTATGACTTATTACATCACTAAAGATATTGTAATGACGTTTTGTTTGTTTTATAATTTATATATAAAAAATTAAATAAGACGGCAAATCAAACACAGTTTATATGAGTCAAAAATTGCAAAAGTATTGTGAAACGGAGGGAGTACCTATACTCCGTAGTAGCTTGGAGAAGTCATGAGGATCTGAATAATTCTGATCATATGGATGATTGGCAATTGGTTTTGCGCAGCCCCCGGCGATCCGCGTTTCGTGGGATCTTATTTGACCCGGGATGACATGTAATGATTGGGACAAGATCTTAGGATGCCATTTAGCTCGTTGAACTTGACAGCAACCCGTGGCTGGCACTTGACTAATTCAGAAGAAAATATCAGTCAAATTCCCCTGCCATTTTCGCATTTGTTTTCTTCCGTTGTGGTGGTGTTTTCTTCCCGCTGTATTTCAGGCGACCGATCGATCAGCTCCTTCCACAGCTGCCGACTGTGCGCCCGGCTAGCAAGAACCGGCAACGATAGATTTGCATTGAATCCTGATGGATTTCAGGATAAACCTGCATTGCCTTATCCAACGACAGATAGATTGCTGATGAGATGAGATGAAATTGAAGTGCAAAGCAAGGTGCCATGGATCATGGCAGACAGCACGTAAAACGCCCATGTGGCCATGATCGGGTGATGGCGACCTCTTATCTAGCTCATGGATGCATATCTGGGCAGCTTAATGAACACAGACGGGATGGATCGATGAGATGACCAACCATGCATCCATCGTCGCAAGGACACAAAGGCACTGTTCCAGGGGCTAGCTAATCATGTTAATCATTGGGAGGGAGCTCTCTCGTCGCGGACACGCGGAATGCTTGCTCAGCAGACGAAACGCCACTGCTGCCACTGTCGCCTGTGGCCTGTCGGTATCCAGGACGAAATCCCGGTCGGTTCATGAACGGAGACGGAGCTCCAGCTCCAGCTCCAGCTCCTGGTCGTCGATCGTCGTTACATCCAGCTGCTCCGATCCATCACCGAACGGGCTGGGCTCCGGCCGGCGGCGAGCTGAGACAGCGTCCAGAATCCCCATGTGGCCACGGGATGACCTCCATGTCCGTGACCGCGACGTCGTTCGTAGGATGCCGACGGTGTCTCTCGTAGGATTCGATCTGGCGTCCTGCATCGTCAGGTGCGGCTTTCTCTGTGCCTGATGATGCATGCATCGTCCCTAGTCAGTCTTCACGACGACGACGACGACGCGTTTTGCTTGGTTGCTTTGGATCGGAGGTCTCGAGCTGTGATTGAGAGGGACGTTTCTGTTTCGTCCTTGTTGTTTAGTATTAAGCCGTGATCGGCTTTGGTTATTATTACGTAGCCATAGGCTCAGTTGAGAGGATCTGGACTTGGAATGGACGGCCCCGGGAATTGCGGCTTAGACTTGGAACGGTTTGTAGCACGGAGGATCTAGTGCTGGTACGTACGATGACGGTTGTTATTTAACTGCCAAATTGACAAAACCGCTGCGCCATGAAAACGATGGGAATGGAATCAAACAACAAAAGATAGTTAAAATCGTGATCTTGATGACTACCATTTCTACCAATATACTACAATGTCTAGCTATGTAGTAGCTACGTAGTACTCTCACCGTTCTAATCTATTTATCACTATATATCTTTTTGTAAAGTGCATCAACATCGGAGCAACTCCAAGAGATGTTGAAGATGTTGATGCACTTTACAAAAGATGTTAATGCCTTAAAACTAAATTTTTAGAAGCCGAGGTGTAAATTCCGCCTCCAACAGCTTCTCTTTGTTTCTCCCAAAATTTCCACATACTCCCCAAAACATCTCCCCTGCGCCCCCAATCGTTTATGCGCAGGTCTGAGGTCTCCCACGAGAGTTGCATGGCGCTCCTTGGTCAGTGATCGCTGCCGGCGAGGATCGATGCAGATAAAATATACGAGGACATATCACGAACTGTCAATATTTAATTGCAAATTGGCTAAAATATTTGCATAAAAACACACACACTGAAAGTAGCTAACTTGGTAATATAGTCATTTTGTCAACCTAGGAAATAAAAAGTTGCTGCCACCGATCCAACTATTCTGATCTCCATCCTATACTAGTTATTGCGATGTTGCAAGTATAAAATTTGGCAAATAATGGGGAACTGTTGTGGGAGAAGTTGATTTTGGGAAAAGAAATACTTACCAAAGACCCCATTTATAGTATTATAGGGGTGCAATTTTTTGATGAACTCTTGGAGTTTAAACATCAAACTGGTTTCACCAAATCCTCCATCCAATATAATAATGTACATGTTTGATAGTGTTTTTTTAACAGAGGTTTCAGTTTGAGAAGTTCAACTTATAACGATGATGACACGCTGGCCCTGTTCGACTTCTACGAATCCCGTGCCAGCTTGCGCGGCCTCGTCGAGTCTGGCGTTGCCACGGTGCCGCCGCCGTTCCTGACGCCCGCTGCGTGGATCTCCTTTGCGGCCACCACGGAGGTCTTGGTCGCCCCAACTGTCGACCTCTCCCTCCCGCGCTCCCAGGCCGTCGCGCTCGTTAGCGTCGTGGCGAGCTCTTGCGGCTTCTTCCAGATCACCAACCACGGCGTCCCGGCCGGCACCGTCGAGTCGGCGCTCTCCGCGGTCAGGGCCTTCAACGAGCACCCGGCGCGCTCGGCGTGCTACTCCGTCAAGAATACCGGGCCGACCATCTACACCACCGTCCCATGCCGCCGTGGAACGCCGGGCAACCTGCCAACAAGCCTCTCCTGCCATGGCGCGACACGCTCGTTCTCCGCTTCTGACGGCGAATCCCTCATCGGCCACCTCCCCGCGGCGTGCCTGGACGCGTTGCTGGAGTACTAGCGGCCGCTGAGGACGCTCGCCGCTCGGGAAGGTGATCGCCGGCCTGCTGTCGGAAGCGCTCGGCGTGAGGGCCGAGCAGCTGGACAGGGCAGTGCAAGTTTGAAGCGACCCTGATGCAGTGCCACTACTACCCGTTGTGCCCTCGGCCGGAGCAGGTCGCCGGCAGCCGTGTCCACACCGACGGTGACCTATTCACGGTCCTTGCGCAGGACGGAATCGGCGGGCTGTAGGTGAGGCTCGACAGCCATGGAGATGTCTGGGTGGACGTCAACATCGGAGCAACTCCAAGAGATGTTGAAGATGTTGATGCACTTTACAAAAGATGTTGATGCCTTAAAACTAAATTTTTAGAAGCCGAGGTGTAAATTCCGCCTCCAACAGCTTCTCTTTGTTTCTCCCAAAATTTCCACATACTCCCCAAAACATCTCCCCTGCGCCCCCAATCGTTTATGCGCAGGTCTGAGGTCTCCCATGAGAGTTGCATGGCGCTGCTTGGTCAGTGATCGCTGCCGGCGACGATGCAGATAAAATATACGAGGACATATCACGAATTGTCAATATTTAATTGCAAATTGGCTAAAATATTTGCATAAAAACACACACACTGAAAGTAGCTAACTTGGTAATATAGTCATTTTGTCAACCTAGGAAATACAAAGTTGCTGCTACCGATCCAACTATTCTGATCTCCATCCTATACTAGTTATTGCGATGTTGCGGGAGAAGTTGATTTTGGGAAAAGAAATATTTACCAAAGACCCCATTTATAGTATTATAGGGGTGCAATTTTTGGTGAACTCTTGGAGTTTAATAACATCAAACTGGTTTCACCAAATCCTCTATCCAATATAATAATGTACATGTTGATAGTGTTTTTTTAACAGATGTTTCCGTTTGAGAAGTTCAACTTATAATAAATGTAAAACGAATCATAACTTGGAACCGAACTAGTATATTCTACCAGTATAAAAGAATTCTGCAAAACTATTGTGCAAAGCAACTTATTCAAATATGCATCGGTCTTAAAATATTAGGCGCAATTTAACTTATCGTGGTCTTCAAAATCATACTTTAGCCATTGAGTTTTCTTCTATTAATCCCTATCGAGTGGAGGGGACTCATCGATCATAAAGCTAGTCATGAACTTCATGATTAAAAAAATTCACAATTTAGAGAACCGAATATCGATCGTCATGAGCGGGTGCCGGATATACATTTTTTTTTTTTTTTTTTTTTTTTTTGAAAATAAACTATAACCAATTTCAATCAGGGCATAAGGCTCAAACCATTCTAAGTCCAATCCAGCCTGTTTAAAGCTTTACAGGCTGAAGTCATAAACTTTTTTTTTTTTTTTTTTTTTTTGAGTGGAGGCTGAAGTCATAAATTGTTGGAAAAAGTCCAGTTTACTTAGTACTCTTGTAGCAAACTAATGGGCCGGAAGTCATATACGGCCCATTAGATTGCCCTGCAACAGGCAAAGCTCCAGCCCATGAGCCCAATGGCCAATCTCACCCCTACCGTCCGCCAATTCGTCACTTCACGCACCTAGGTTTTCGCGCCGCCGCCGCCGCCGCCGCTTCTTCGTCTCCGCCGCAACGATGGTAACAGCCTCGCCATCGCCCTCTTTTTTTTTTTTTTCCCATGGAGTTGCCCAGTGCCACCCAGATTTCAGCGTTTCTCTGACATGGTTGCTTAATTGCTTCTTTGTTCGCGCAGCCGTCGCACAAGACTTTCCGGATCAAGAAGAAGCTGGCGAAGAAGATGCGCCAGAACCGCCCCATCCCCTACTGGATCCGCATGCGCACCGACAACACCATCAGGTGACGACCGCGACCCCACGAACTCGTGCTCGTCCGATTTATATTCGGCTGTTGGTGACCGAGTTGCTGCGCTCTGTTCTATTTCAGGTACAACGCCAAGCGCAGGCACTGGCGCCGCACCAAGCTCGGCTTCTGAGCGTGGGGATTGGCCGGCTGCTGCGTCAGAAGGCTAGGGTCTAAGAGCTATATTCCTTTTGTTTTGTCATTGTCTCAGTGTTTCTGTAAGCTATCAAGTGATGCCATGATGCTTTTATAAAGTTTTTGGTGATGCTAAGAGAATTGTTAGTACTGTGGTGTACTGAAGATTGCATTGCTATGCTAAGTAAAGAACCCTTGTTACTTTATTATTATGTGTAGTTTTGCAGTAACCGTGGCCTAAATTTGATCATTTGGTCTGTTTTTGATGCATGGATGGAGGTGTATTTCTTCAACCATGTTGCTGAGTATATTTGTACAATGTTTGCTATTGTTAGAATGAAAATAGGAGCCACTCAATCGACTTTTCATAGAATAAATTGTCACTTTGTCAGTGTAGGTGCCCTGTGTCAGTGTTGGCTTGATTTAGTTATGAAAAAATTTGTGGAATCAACAATTGTGACTTCATTGTTGCTGGTCCATTTCTGTTTTGTATTTTAGGCTTCCTTTGCTTCTTTTCTTTTGTATGGACCGTTATGTTTAGAGGATACCCGTTAAGTTTCATGATCATGCAATAGATGATAAGAGCTGTGATACATTAGTGAATGCCTGTATTTGCTTGTGAACTCTGCTTGGCTCCTATGTCCTAAGTTTTCTAGTTTATGATTTCTGTTAGGATAAACCTAGTGGTTATTTATGGTTTTTAGTGATGGGTATTAGAAGCACATTTCCTATAGTTAAGACACATGAAATTGGTTGCCCAACATTTGCATAAGTGGCTGGGGTTAAGAGTGGTATGGTTTCTGGGGACTGGGCTTCATGGCTGCCGGACTTAGAAACGGTCTGGGGTTAGTGTACAGGCTGTTGGTGGTGGCAGTTTGAGGGAGGGAGACAGAGAGAACCACAGCCCATTGGGGGTGGTAGGCATCCAGATGGGAAGAGTTGGGTTGTGGTTGACAGTAGACATTGTAATAGTGTGCCAGGAAACAGTGGCGAGCAGACTGAGGCTGGGTGGTAGGCTGAGGAACTGAAAGATGACCAACAGGCTGGAGGTGGAAGAAACATTAAGGGATGTTGGATCTAGATCAATGGCTGATGTTTGTTGGGTCTAAAAAGTTTTCAAAAACAGACACTTCTATGTAGGTATAGGTACTCCCATTTAGAATGTACTCCCTCCATACTTGAAAAGAAAGACGTTTAGGACAAGAACTTTTACTTGTCTTTTCTATAAAAAATATTTATTGAAAAGTTATATATGTATATTTTTATGAAAGTAATTTTCAAGACAAATCTATTGATATGATTTTCACATTTCCAAACTCAACGACTTAAAAGTTATTCATGATTTATATTCTCAATGTTTGACCCAAACCTTATCCAAAACGTCTTTCTTTTCAATATGGAGGGAGTACAGTTTATTGTGATTGTTGGGAAGGCCAATGTTCTTTAGAAAACACGGACAGGAACTGTTATGTATATATTTGCATTTTGCCTGAAGCCACAGCCATTCAGGATGCACCGATGTAGGATGACTTGTGTTATTATTTCCAATATGATCTAGCTGTTTCTATATCATTTCTTGTCGCTGTATTGAATCATTTTCAGTGGTCTGAATGATGTTTTTTTTATTGCAGTTGCTTTCACTCTGTACATTCATTAGAATAGTTAAATCTGGGTGTCTTTGCTCTCTGGTATCTTTGTTAGCTTCCTGAAGTTGAATAATTTTGAAGTTACCTTATGTTATACTGTGATAAATTGTCAGTATTTGGGATTCTGGCGAGCAAACGAAGTTTTTGTGAATAATTGCTGTGCTCGGTTCTCATTTTGAATAATAATTGTTGTGCGTTTTTTTTTTTTTTTTTTTTTACGATGGAAAGGGGCCAAAGCCCTATCAATTGATTGCTAGCAGCATGATGCTGGAATGAGGTTACAGAGTTCAAACTTAAGATCATATGTAGCCTCTTTTAAAGGGCAGCTGTTTGGATGCCTGCAGTTTATGTAAGAGACTACTAATCCTGATTGAGGAGATACATGGCGACTGAAAGCTTGTTTGGCTAGATAGTGAGCAACATTGATGTTCCAATTTATCATCAGTATCTGAATATGGGTAAACTGTTGAAGTCTGATTCTCCAGTCCTGTGAAATATATGGGTTATCAGCTGAAAGCAGCTGACTGATAAGGACCTTGTTGTCGGTGAAGCTCGTCATCTGATTCATCCGAAGATGCTGTGATGCTTGCAGCAAGGTAGAGCGCAGCTGCCTCTGCCATTAGCACCGATGTGCAGACAAACCTGTGCCATAAAAAGGAAATGTTGCTGACTTGCAAGTCAATAATGTATATTCCAAGGCCAGCCTTCTTTGGAGACTGAGATGTGTCACCAGGCAGGAGGAATGGACGCATCTGTAAAACATAAAATGGTACTGTATGAGGAATTCCTGAGAGCTCGTGGTCTGTGAGAAGATCAGAACAGGTAATTGTGTGTCCTTCGTCAATCTGCTGATTAATGTTTACAAATTGGTGAATCTCCTATCTTTGATTATGAACCTGCATTTGGTAAAAACTTGAAATAATATAATTATTAGCTCGAGTAGAAACTGTTGCTGTGTCTGTATGTGTAGAGTTTTGCTTGAAGATCTCCCTCCTGTCCTTTTTTTGGGGAGATTTTGCAGCTTTCCCCAGTAGCTAAAGCTCTTTTGATTAATCTCTAAATAAAAGTTTTAATAACAGGAGAAATGATTGAACTCTTCCAGACCTTTTTCAAAATGGACATGCGATCTGTTGGCAGTGAAACCTGCATGCTGTTATTAAGAAAGTTGAAGGCATCTTTAGCACGGAGTCCAGATAACAGTATCTTCATTAGGAGAAGGGACATGCAAAATATTTTGAATAGCAGTGGCCATATGAGTATAAAAAATCAGATTAATGAATACAGTGTTCCAAGGTGCAGAATTGGGAATCCATAGATCAGACATGTTGCTAGGCAATTTTCCACGGAGGACACCAAGGAGTAGACCAAATGCTAGAGTTACCTTTCTGAATTGTTGTGCGTTGTGCATTAAGTGGTAGCGGCGTTTCCGTTGGCGACGAGGCGCCTATAGTGACTTCGAGAATCTCCAGATCTACCGGCTGCCCAATCCTTCAGAGGTGCTCATAGGGGTGGGTTTGCGTACGTGTGTTCATAGGGGTGAGTGCGTGCGTGTTGTGAGCGTTTGCGTTATACTGTGTAATTCTAAAAAAAAAATGTTGTGCGTTGTTCTCGTGGTGCGTTGGCGTGTGTTGTTCTTGTGTGGTTGGCACTATTCTGTTGAAAATCCTAGAGTACCAAACGTACGGTGTGTTGGCTATTTTGTTGAAAATCCTTTGGTAATCCAACGAATGGTGTGTTGGCTCTAATTTAGCGTTTTGCTGAATCTTGGTTCAAATACTTTAAGATGTGTTTACTGGAGTCTGTAGATGCCGATTCTTTGTCACCCTAAAGGCAAGGGCTGGGTATGCCGTGGCGCCACGACTAAATCAATTTTTTTTTCTGTTTGAGTGGCTGAAGTCATAAACCGTTGGAAAAACTCCAGTTTATCTCCCTCAATTTCCGTGAAAGTCTGTTTTTCCTCCCTAAACCCAAAACCTAGTAAAACACCTCCCTTAACTTTGAAACCGTTCATATTACCTCCTTGTCCCTGTTATAAGCGGGTTTCTAGGCGATTTGTCTTTTGTCTTTTTATTTACCAGCAAATTTGCCAGAAAAAAAAATCAAAAGTTTGACTTATTAGCTTCAGCTTGTCGTATAGCTAACGGTCACCGCGCGCAAGTCATTTGAGCCGCCCTACAGTGGCGCTCAAGCATCCTGGGTGAGTAGACATGCACCATGGATCTCACATCTCCTCTTTGCGGATGATTGTCTTATCTTTACTCAAGCTTCAAGAAAGGTGCGGATCGAATTGCGAAGATCCTTGAGGACTACAGTCGGGGGTCTAGTCAATTAGTTAACAAAAGCAAATCGACCATTTTTTTCAGTCCGAACTGTGATGATGCTTGTAAAGAAACAGTGCATGAGGGCCTCCCGATTTTCACGGAAGCTCGGGGAGAAGTATCTGGGCTAGCCAACGTCGCCTGAGAGAGGGTCACCCGGTGCCTTCAACTATGTACCCGGTCGGGTACGAGGCTTGATGGGGGCCTAGGCCGAGAAAAATATGAGCTGTGCAGCTCGGGAGGTGCTTCTGAAAGCCAATGCTCAGTCGGTGCCAACATACCCGATGTCGTGCTTCAAACCGCCACCGGTTTGTTGTGTCGGTTAACCTCGGCGAGTCTCAAATTATTGGTGGGGAAGTGGCTTTGATAGCCATAGGCTCCACTGGATTCGATGGGAAAAACTTACTAGATCAAAAGATGAAGGAGGTATGGGGTTTCGAGACTTTACTTTGTTCAATCAAGCTATGCTGGGAAAGCAAGGGTGGCGTTTGATCAAGCGGCCAGAGTCGTTGTGTGCTCGGGTGTTGAAAGGAAAATATTACCCTCACTCTGATTTTCTTTCAGCAACCAAAAAACGGCGTAGCTCGGCAACTTGGAAGGCCATTCTCCATGGCCGTGATGTCTTGGCGCGTGGTCTGATAAAACGCGTGGGGCCTAGTGACATTGATGTGTGGCATGATAACTAGATTCCAGGACTCCTATCTCTCAAACCGGTGTTTCGGCAGCCAACAGCAATGGTGGATAGGGTCCATGACCTATTTCTATCGGGCACTAGAGTCTGGGATGAGAGAGTGGTCAGGCAGTCCTTCTTGGCCCTTGAAGCTAATGAAATTCTCAAGATCAAGGCTAGTGCTCGGGTTACTGAGGATATTCTTGCATGGGGTCTCAAAAAGCATGGCTTCTACCCAGTCCGTTCGGCATACAAACTCCTCAAGCAGGAACAACACGAAACTGAAATGGCTGGACGGAACGAGTCCTTAGCGTCCGGGGGTTCGGCGCCATGGGCGGCTCTCTTGAAATTGGAGGTGCCGCCAAAAGTATGAGTATGCTGGTGGAGGGTTCTTCATAATGCGCTTTCATCAAGGGCGGAGCTAAAGAGGAGGCACGTGGAGCGGGAAAGCCATTGTGAGGTTTGTGGTGATCCTGCGGAAACTCTATTCCACGTCTTCTTCGAATGCCCTATGGCGAAGAGGTGTTGGGAGGCGGTGAAATGCTTGAAAGGTGTCAGTGTTCCTAAGTTACACCCATGCTCGTGGGCTTCAGATGTCCTGAAAACGTCGGTCTGTTCCCCGGCTATGGCGTCGCTGATTGTGAGTGGAGTCTGGGCGCTATGGACTGACCGGAATGGTCATCGTCATGGGAGGAAAGTTTGGGAGCCGGGTGCTGCGGCAAGATACATCTCCGATCTGCTGGATGCATTGGTGTCCTTGCGGCCAAAGCAAGAACTGAAGGTGATGCCAAGTCAAGTACGATGGGAGAGACCGGAGAGAGCTGGACGAAGGTAAACACCGATGCGGGTTTTGATCAAGAACCCGGCTCGGGGAGTACTGGAGTGTGCATACGAAACCATGAGGGCACAGTGCTGGGGGCTGCGGCAAGGTAGTGCTGGGGGCTGCGGCAAGGTGGATGGACAACGTCGACTCTGCATTGACGGCTGAAGCGCTAGCAGCAAAAGAAGGATGGAGCTTGTTGTGGAACTTGGTGTTGACAAGGTGATTCTTGAAGTCGACTGTCAAAGCTTGGCGCGCCTCCTTCAGGATCCGGACTCCATCTGCTCCTCCATCGGTAGTCTTTGCTTTGATATCATAGAGCTTAGTAAATGTTTTTCTGATTTTCGTGTGGCTTGGTGCGCAGAGATGCCAATAAGGTGGCATACACGTGTGCTTCTGTAATCTCTACCACCACGCGTTCATTTTTTTGGCTTGATGTAATCCCGGACTGGCTAGTCGATCTAGCAGTCACAGATTGTATTCCTTCAAATTATGAATGAAAGCTCTATGATTCACTCAAAAAAAAAAAGCATCCTGGCCTCATGATGCCTCGTTTTCTAGATTCGTACAAGGCCTCCGATCTCCTCGGGACGGACTGCCTCGGCTCACTATGCCTTGTTAAATGTTATATTGTAGTTGCTTTATTTTTTAACAGAGCCGGCTCATGATATGAACGAACTGGGCTATTTATAGTAGTTTTTTTTTTTTTTTAACGAGCAGGGAGCCAATCCGAGTCATGAGCCGTGCGGGTCCGGCAGAATGACGCAACGACGCCGGTTTCTAAATCATGCGGAGACGCAGGAACAACCACCTGTGGGATGTGGATGGAACGGGCAGGCGTCCAGCCGCGCATGCATGGTTGGCATCTAGGCGGATGGCGCAGCGCGAGCCGAGTGGCACGGCATGGCTGCCAGAGGCCGGCGGGAGGCAGCGGCCCGCCGCACGCCTCGCGTGGCGTGGCACGTACCAGCCCCCGCTCAGACCGCCTTGGAGTCCAAAAAGTATAAGACGCGCACCGGCGGGGCGTGGCCATCTCGTCTTCAAGCAGCACGGACCGAGGCGAAGGGCAGGCCCGGCTCCGTCCCGTTCCATGAAGGCCTTTCCCGCGCGGGAGTAGGGCGCGCGAGTGAGCGCGAGCGGCCAACCGGGAGCGAAGCCAGCGGCCGGCGCTAGCTGCCCTGCCGCCTCTCTCCCTCGGGTCCGGCCGGCCGTCTGCCACCACCGCCGCACGACGCCGACGCCGCTCAGTCCATATCCACCCATTAGCTAGCTAGCCGCAGCAGCAACATCGACCGACCGACTAATAAACAACCATGGCGTCCGGATCCATCTCCCTCGAGGACGTCCGCAACGAGACCGTCGACCTCGTACGCGCGCCATGGATTACCTTTTACGCTTCATTCTTTTTGCTATATGTGTTTTGCTCTGACCACCGCCGCCGCCACGCATGCACGCAGGAGACCGTCCCGGTGCAGGAGGTGTTCCAGCACCTGAAATGCAGCAAGCAGGGGCTCTCCACCGCGGAGGGCGAGAACCGGCTCAAGATCTTCGGGCCCAACAAGCTGGAGGAGAAGTCGGAGAGCAAGCTCCTCAAGTTCCTGGGCTTCATGTGGAACCCGCTCTCCTGGGTCATGGAGGCCGCCGCCATCATGGCCATCGTGCTCGCCAACGGCGGCGGCAAGCCGCCCGACTGGCAGGACTTCGTCGGCATCGTCGTCCTCCTCTTCATCAACTCCACCATCAGCTTCATCGAGGAGAACAACGCCGGCAACGCGGCGGCCGCGCTCATGGCGGGCCTCGCGCCCAAGACCAAGCTGCTCAGGGACGGCAAGTGGAAGGAGGAGGACGCGTCCATCCTCGTGCCCGGTGACATCATCAGCATCAAGCTCGGCGACATCATCCCCGCCGACGCCAGGCTGCTGGAGGGCGACCCGCTCAAAGGTCGACCAGGCGGCGCTCACGGGGGGTCGCTGCCGGTCAACAAGCACTCGGGCCAGGGCGTCTTCTCGGGCTCCACCGTCAAGCAGGGGAGATCGAGGCCGTCGTCATCGCCACCGGCGTGCACACCTTCTTCGGCAAGGCGGCGCACCTGGTGGACAGCACCAACAACGTCGGCCACTTCCAGCTCGTGCTCACGGCCATCGGCAACTTCTGCATCATCTCCATCGCCGTCGGGATGGTCATCGAGATCATCGTCATGTACCCGATCCAGCACCGCGCCTACCGCGACGGTATCGACAACCTCCTCGTCCTGCTCATTGGCGGCATCCCCATCGCCATGCCCACCGTGCTGTCCGTCACCATGGCCATCGGCTCCCACCGCCTGTCCCAGCAGGGCGCCATCACCAAGCGCATGACCGCCATCGAGGAGATGGCCGGCATGGACGTGCTGTGCAGCGACAAGACCGGCACGCTCACCCTCAACAAGCTCACCGTCGACAAGACCCTCATCGAGGTGTGCGGCAAGGGCGTCGACAAGGACATGGTGCTCCTCTACGCCGCCAGGGCGTCCCGCGTCGAGAACCAGGACGCCATCGACACCTGCATCGTCGGCATGCTCGCCGACCCCAAGGAGGCCCGCGCCGGCATCAAGGAGGTCCACTTCCTCCCCTTTAACCCCGTGGAGAAGCGCACGGCCATCACCTACATCGACGGCAACGGCGACTGGCACAGGGTCAGCAAGGGCGCGCCCGAGCAGATCATCGAGCTGTGCAACATGAGCAAGGACGCCGAGAAGAAGATCCACGCCCTCATCGACGGCTACGCCGACCGCGGCCTCCGGTCGCTGGGCGTGTCGTACCAGCAGGTGCCCGAGAAGAGCAAGGAGAGCGCCGGCGAGCCGTGGCAGTTCATCGGCCTCCTGCCGCTGTTCGACCCGCCGCGGCACGACAGCGCGGAGACCATCCGCCGCGCGCTCCACCTGGGCGTGAACGTGAAGATGATCACCGGCGACCAGCTGGCCATCGGCAAGGAGACGGCGCGGCGGCTGGGCATGGGCAGCAACATGTACCCGTCCACCACCCTGCTGGGCGACAACAAGACCGGCGAGATGGGCGGCCTGAACATCGACGAGCTGATCGAGAAGGCGGACGGGTTCGCGGGGGTGTTCCCGGAGCACAAGTACGAGATCGTGAAGCGGCTGCAGGACCGGAAGCACATCTGCGGCATGACCGGCGACGGCGTGAACGACGCGCCGGCGCTGAAGAAGGCGGACATCGGCATCGCGGTGGACGACGCGACGGACGCGGCCCGGAGCGCGTCGGACATCGTGCTGACGGAGCCCGGGCTGAGCGTGATCGTGAGCGCCGTGCTCACCAGCCGCGCCATCTTCCAGCGCATGAAGAACTACACCATCTACGCCGTGTCCATCACCATCCGCATCGTGCTGGGCTTCCTCCTCGTCGCGCTCGTCTGGAAGTTCGACTTCGCGCCCTTCATGGTGCTCATCATCGCCATCCTCAACGACGGCACCATCATGACCATCTCCAAGGACCGCGTGAAGCCGTCTCCGACGCCCGACTCGTGGAAGCTCAAGGAGATCTTCGCCACGGGCATCGTGCTCGGCACCTACATGGCGCTCGCCTCGGCGCTCTTCTTCTACCTCGCGCACGACACCGACTTCTTCACCAATACCTTCGGCGTGCGGTCCATCAAGGAGAACGACAAGGAGCTCATGGCGGCGCTGTACCTGCAAGTGAGCATCGTCAGCCAGGCGCTCATCTTCGTGACCCGGTCCCGGAGCTGGTCCTTCGTGGAGCGGCCGGGCGCGCTGCTGGTGATCGCCTTCATGGCGGCGCAGCTGGTGGCGACGTGCATCGCCGTGTACGCCGACTGGGAGTTCTGCAAGATGCAGGGCATCGGCTGGGGCTGGGGCGGCGCCATCTGGGCCTTCAGCGTCGTCACCTACTTCCCGCTGGACGTGCTCAAGTTCGCCATCCGCTACGCGCTCTCCGGCAAGGCCTGGAACAACATCAACAACAAGACGGCCTTCACCAACCGCACCGACTACGGCCGGGGCGAGCGGGAGGCGCAGTGGGCCACGGCGCAGAGGACGCTGCACGGCCTCAACCAGGCCACCGCCACCTCCGACCTCTTCGGCGGCGACCAGCAAGGCTACCGCGAGCTGTCGGAGCTCGCCGACCAGGCCGCCAAGCGCGCCGAGGTGGCCAGGCTCAGGGAGCTGCACACGCTCAAGGGCCACGTCGAGTCCGTCGTCAAGCTCAAGGGCCTCGACATTGACACCATCAATCAGAGCTACACAGTGTAAACTCAACTCAGGTTATTTTTGGCATAGACACACACATACATATATATTTTGTAAAGGTTCCTTTGTATTTTCTTTCATTTACACCGGGAAGATTTCTAACTGTCCTCCTCCCTCCCTTCTTGTAAGTTGCTCCTGTAAAACTCTTCCTGAATTCATGGCGTGTCGTTGTAGCAATCACCAATCCCTCCCTGTGAATGCCCACAGCGTGTCTTGGTGAAAGCATGTATCATTATTATTTCAACTAAGCTCCACACATTGTCTGCCCCAAGTCCAACTCCTGGTGATGCAGAGAACAAATTTTGCATTTTTCAGAATTGATTGACGAGTTACACAGCACAATGCAGGTTCAGAACCTTTGGTTACTTCAAAAACAAAGCCTACATGCTCACACACTACATGGTTTAGGATCCAGGCAGCAACAGAGTGCCGTGGTACAGCTACACAGCTTCATTTCCACGAAACAAGTTGCATCCATTTGTATGCAGATTACAGCAGTCATGTCAGAGATCAACTAAGGCGTGCCTCGTCCTCCGGACAGAGGTGCAGTTTCAGTGAAGGTGTGCACACGTCTGAAGAGAGAACGCCTTCAGGGTGTATGGTGTATGCCATGAATCTGACTGGTCCCACCTCAAGCCTTTCGGACAATCACGTGGCGCTCTCGCTTGTACTCAACCTCGTCTCTTTGATGCATGATCAGAAGGGCTCTTCTGACCTGAAATAAGTGTCAAGATATTATTAGAAAAATGAATGGTTCTAACTTAAAAAATAATTAATTGTTTCAGGTATAAGATATGACAGGTGCCTACAATGGATTCATTCATTCCCATCCTATTTAGTTCATCAATCAGCCGTCGCTCAGATATGTGGCTTCCAATGCCCATTCTTCTCTTTATTTGTGCTTCCGCTTGCTGCCAGGACAAAATGCAAGAGATTCAGAAAAATGCAAGGTTCAAGAGCTGAATTTTTCTACTTTTTTCGCTGCAAAGGCTAAAAAAAAAAAAAGAGCTGAATTTCACTTGCAACCTTGATTTCATTTGCAATCTCGGTGACAGGTTCAAGTGCTCGTTGATTCCAGATCTTGCAGCATCAACGGTGGAAACATTGAATAGTCTGAATGCCTCTTCAACATGCTCTGGAGTAGCCACACTTGTCCTAAGAGTCATTCAAACATCAGCGATGAATGCAATGAAACAGTGAAATTTACAAAACCACATATAACCAAAGAACATGAGGCAGAATATATGCAGCATTTGATCAATGTCATTAAAACATATAGCATGTTAGTACTTACAATCTCATCTTTGCAAGAGATTCACTCAAACGTATGATGGCTTCAAGCTGCCTCACAGTGATGGGTATCGCTGCTGCCCTCCCTGTCTCATGAGCTTGCTGCCTCATTTTCTGCACAATGAATTTTAAGTAAATACAGATGAATGAAGAATCCTAAACTGGCTAATTGTGTGAAAATATCCAGCGCATACCTGTCTAATCTCGATATATTTGTTCTGCAGCATCTCAGCTGCTTTTTCAGAAAGCCGTGGTCTGCATGTGGCACGGCAGTACTCAATGTACCTATGCATAAAAGGTTATGCATTAGACAACAATAAAATAAAGTCAAATTTATAGAAATGCAAGACGCAGGTCACACCTTTTCAGCCAATTCTCTCCATCACTTGCCTCTGTGCCTGTGGATGAAGCTGCAGCACCACTGGCATGCACCTTGATAATGTGGCTTGCTATTCGCTGTATTTTGAAGTTGCGCTTAGTCTCAGCCACTAGAATAGAAAAGCTGTAGAAAGGATTTTGCTTCATACCTTATCTTGATCGTACATTCTGATATCTTTGACAATAAAGATTAGATCAAATCTAGAAAGAATGGTCGTCTGCAGATCAATATTATCTTGTGCAGTCTGATGAGAAAAAAATATGTCAAATTAATTGTCTTGCATGTATCGCTAGAACAGTTTATGCTTAATGAGTCAATAAAAACATGTTTACCAACCTTAAGATCATCATAGCGTCCTGCAATTGGATTGGCAGCTGCAAGAACTGAAGTCCTTGAATTGAGTACTGTTGTAATGCCAGCTTTAGCAATAGATATTGTCTGCTGCTCCATGGCCTCATGAATTGCAACTCTGGAATTGCATAAGAAAATGGAGCCGGGTTAGTGTGCTTTCAAGAGCCTCATGAATTGCAACTCATGAATTCAAACACATGAATTAATGTATACCTGTCTTCAGGTCTCATCTTGTCAAATTCATCGATACAGACTACTCCACCATCAGCCAATACCATGGCTCCTCCTTCCAAATAAAACTCACGCTGTACAAAAAGAAATGTTTACAGCCTATGATAACCGAACTTTAGTAAACAACAAACAATTCAGTGAAATAAACTTACCAAGCTACCATCCCGAGTAACAGATGCTGTAAGACCAGCAGCGGATGATCCTTTGCCAGATGTATAGACTGCAATAGGTGCAGTCTTCTCTACAAATTTGAGGAACTGTTGAAAGGCACATTAGTGTCACTGAATCAGAGACCTTTGATTTTAAATAGCCAAAAATGAATTGATGTAGAATAGTGTCGAATTACTCAAACCGAATTACAGTACAATTCACATCAATATCACAAGTTATGACGATGAGTCTTATTGCCACACTATTTTCCATCAAAATAAATGCTATGACAATACCAAACAATACTTGCCTGTGATTTTGCTGTGGATGGATCACCAAGGAGCAAGACATGAATATCCCCTCTCAAACGTACACCATCAGGTAGCCTCTGCAGAATTGTTTGAAGCACAGCATGGGGACACAATTAGGACAAATGGAATGTCATTTTTTATGAACACATATCAGCTTCTTTATAAGAATGCATACCTTCTTAGATCCCCCAAATAACAAGCATGCAATAGCTTTCTTGACATCCGAATGACCATAAATTGAAGGACCAATCATTGAGCAGAGCTTGGCATATGCATCAGGTCTCTGTGCAAATTCTTTGAATTCCATTTCCTAAAAGCCAGCAAGAGAAAAATCAGCCTTACAGATAAATGTATCTCCCTTATCAATGTAAACCTTGAAAAAGAAATCACCTCATCGAGAGTGAAGTTTGAGGGACCATTTGAGTTATTGTCTCGAGATTGCTCCAAACCCACAACTCTAATGTAAGGCTGTTTAACACCAACAGCGCCCTTCTGGCTGCAAAATGGTCTCAGTGGCATTATTAATCATGTACTTACCCCAAGTTCAGATTAAACGAAAAGCTTTAGATTCATCATACGTTGCAGATGCTTGGTATACGCTATAGATGCCAACAACAGTTAATCTAGTCCCTGGAACAATAGTCTGAACTAGGTGCCTGTCTACAGAAAGCAGCACATTCCTTGGAAGCTCACCAGTTGGAACATCCTGGACAAAAGGATATCATTATCAGTCAGTCATTTTACAACAAGACAAGAGCAAAACACTGAAATGTATGATTGCTTTGACTCAGCAACTTGCATCAAGGATGAATAGTGACTAACCTCAGGATTCTCCTGCAGTTTGAGGGTCTGAAGATCCACATACTTACTCTTATCCGGGACGGCAATCCAAGGGTCCAGGGGGCATGGCTCTTCTCCAGGCTAAGGGTAAGAAATCATATACATAACTGTCAGAAAATAGCCATTTAACGATAAGGATGATAGACTCGCAACAAGTCTGTTCAGATATTCTTTCCTGTTATGTGAAGATTAATTTGGGCTAGGCTTTGGATGTTCTTTTTCCAGAACAGCCAGAGCCTAATTTCATTACTTGTAACGAAATTACACAGTTGCATCACTTCCCAAACAATAAAAAGATAAAACTACTAACAGTATATGACGCCAAAGAATCAGATCACAGAAGGACCTAATTCAACGACGAAGCCCCCATATCTAGGAACGCTAAGATCAACGAAACAAAAAACTTCAGGGTCTTGGCTTTGGATCTTATTTGTAGCCGTGATTTCAGATAATCTTCATCAAAGTTTTTCTATTGGACCTACAAGCTTGGGTTTCAAGTCAGAGGAATAGTTAAAAATGTTTCCCTTTTTTTGGAGTGTGGTCACTATGCTGCTAACAGTTCAGTAGATTGCTGAGGAATGTACCTGAGGAACATGGTCACACGAACGTGGAACAATAGCCCCACCGAGGCCTGGCCTGCAAGGCACCGTCTTCACACTCCGGCAATTCTTGCAGATAAGAGTTACATGAGTGGCCTTGGCTTTTACTCTCGATGCAGCAATTGCGATTCCCGCAATCTTAACCAGCTTCGACATGTAATCCGCCTGACATTTCAAACAGCAATACCGAAATGAATTCTCTAGAATACATTCAACACCGAAATCCCTTTTACAATCGTTTCACTACTGACCCCAACAGATCTCATGGACAGGCAGTTCTCCTTGGAGGAGAGGAAGATCTGGACGTCTCCCGTGACGGGCTCCTCCATCTCCCCGGTCTCGCCGGCGACTTTCGATCGGAGGCTCACGAGAAGCTCGGCCGCAGCCGTCTCAAACTACACAGACCCATGTGTGAAAGTCAAATACAAGTCCGCAGTCCCACACAGATAAAGAAAATTCAGAGAAACCAACGCACCAGCGGGAGATAGTCGGCCGGCGACTTGCGGATCTTGTCAGAAAGCTCGGCATCGAAGGCGTCGAGGTCCTCGATAGCGACGGTGACATGGTCGCGGTTGTGTACTAGGCTCTCACTGAAGCAAATGAACACATGAGTCAGCTCTGTTTCGCATTGGACGCATCAAATCTAAGGAGATGAGGCGGGGATTGGGAGAGTGATGGGGGCGTACCGGTAGGGTAAGTCGCCGGTGGGGCCGGTGAAGGTGCGTAGGAACTCCGTGAACTTGCGGAGGGCGGAGTGGCGGGTGAGGTCGGCGTTTGGGCCGCCGCCGGGGCCGTCGTGGGGTACTGCGCCTGTTCGCTGTAGAACACGGCGCCCTCGTCCCAGCCCGACATCGCTGCGGCGGAGGCGAGAGAGAATGTGGGTGCGACGGCGTGGGCGTGGACTGGGATGACGGCGATTGGAGTATTGGAGGGGGTCGGATGTGGCGGGAAGGGGGTAATAGAGCGGGGATTTGGCGGGAAAGCGGCGGAGCTTTTGGCGGGAGGAGTGGAGCTGCTCCTCGTTGCTGCGGGCGCTAGGGTTTGGGCGGTTGGCGGAGGAAGGGGAGGCTTCGAAAACAGGCCTGTTATTCCATGGGCTGGGCTGGGCTGGCTTTGGAAGATTTTTTTTTTAACAGGTCACTATGGAAGTTGGAAGCTTCAACCTTTATTATTCCTTCAAAAAAAACTGCTTATTGACTGCTATACTGTTATTAGTTTTTTACTTACTTCACAATAATGATTTTATTGGAAGTATTAGTTAGAAGTACCTCTTCTAAAAAAAAAAAAAAAAAAAAACTAGAAGTACCATTCTCAATTCCACAATAATGATTTTATTGGAAATACTCAATATTAGGAAGATTGGTTCCGAGTATAATTGGTCTATGTGTGCCATTGTAGCATGGTTGGGGTCTATGACGCATTAGTTATGTCGACAAATATTGTGGTTGGTGTTTTGTTCATTTCGGCTAACCCTTAAAGGAACCGTACAAGTTGGATGACTAGATTGTTGATATGCATAATAGTTGAATGGCAACACACCACTCATTTGTCAAGTATTTCATTTAAAAAATAGAGTAATTCTGAAAATACCGTGACAAAAGTATTTAAACCAGGAGATTGGTATAAATTCAACAAGAAGACACCATCACCTACATTATGTTTTAGAAAAAAAATCTGTGAGCTCGGGTCCTCATTTGGGTCAAAATCAGTGGTCCAGGTTTAACGACATGCGCCCACGGTGCCACTAGCAAAAACCTGAAGGATTCGTCGGTTAAACCAACACGCAACATCACCCGGCCCCTCATCAACTCCCAGTTTGTGTCTTTCAAAAAAAAAAAAAAAAAAAGAAAAAAAAAAAAAACTCCCAGTTTGTGACGGAGACACCGAGGCGAGCGCCATCCACCCGCTCCGCGCCCGGCCGCCTCGCTCCGCCCCGTCCCATCCGCCTGGGCTTGCTTGATCTCCCCACAGCCGCAAGCGACGGGCGCCATATCCATCCACTCCTGATCTCTCCTCGCTTCTTCAGTGCAGTGCACCACCAGCCGGCCGCTCGGCCCACGCCCGCCTCCGATCCGGAAATGGCTTCCTCATCCGCCTCCGTCGCCGCCGCCTTCGCCGTCTCCTCGCCGGCGGCCTCCGCCGTCGCCTCACGGACCAAGGCAGGGCCCCGCGCCACCCCCCGATCGTCATTCTGTTCCTCCTGCCCATTTGCGTCTGGTTTCAGTGGACCGGGAATCTGAACGTTATTCTGTACTGGTTTTGTTTGATGGACGCAGGTGCTTGGACGAGGAGTTAATCAGGGAGAAGTAGAACTGGCTCCCGCGTCGGCATCACACGGAAGGTGACCACCTGCTGGCCTCGCTTCTCGCTAGCTGCTCGAGTTGGTTGATCGTCGTAGATCCTGCAGCTGGTTTCGTCACTTGCTTGGGACCTTGGGTGCTGTAGTGTTAGATGGCCCCATGGGTGTCGTCGATCATGCATGGTCTATGATTAGGAGTTCCTTGATTAGCAATTCAGGAATTGGTGTTGTTAGTGATTTTCTGCAAATTCTGGCGTCTCTGTGATTTATTTACTATAGTGCTGGCACTCTAGTTTTATAGGACAATAGAGTCATATATCGCTTTTATTAGCTTTTTTAAAGGTGTTTTATAGCTTTTGGCGATGGATATCCACGGGCCACTGGGCATCTGCTGGACAGGCACAAACCTCTTCCTAACCACTGATCTATCGGCTCTGTAGGACCACCGCCTTTGCATGGAGGACAACTTATGCTAATATCTTAGTGTTCCTGCATGCAGAAAAAATAACTACTCAACACAGTTGCCAGAGCATAGGCAAATAAGACTTTAAATCAGGGTCCTCAGAGGAACCGAGGTCCTTCATTTCATACCCAAAAAAATATTGTACCAAGTGTGCTGTAGGGTTATTGTAGGAGTAGTTATATACCAATACCTGTATTCTAGTGTGCTGATAGGTACACTCTAGAATTTCTTATGTTGAAGCTAAGACACATCACAACCAACAGGCTAGCTAGTTATGCAAGCATTTTTGTTGTTGTTGAGGATGATGTTTAGTGTATTGTGGGCCACCTTCATTTAATGTTTTTTTTTCATGTTAGATGCTTTGGTGTTTCTTGGAATAATGGTGTAATTAATTTATAATTTAGGCTTTGAGTTATTACATTGTTTCTTTCTTAAATGCAGAACTTTGGCCGTGTCATGATGGCCCTTGCGGTGGATGTTTCTCGTTTCAAGGAGTGCCTATGGCTCCCCAGACCCAATTCTTGGGGTTTCAGAGGCTTTTAGAGCAGATAACAGTGACCTGAAGCTGAATCTTGGTGTTGGTGCCTATAGGACAGAGGAATTGCAGCCCTATGTGCTCAATGTAGTCAAGAAGGTGAGTCTAATCAGAAGCAGGATTTGCTTAATGGTCGAGCTTCCTGTTTTTCATGTTCTTTTCTGCATGTTATAGGCTGAAAAGCTTATGTTGGAGAAAGGAGACAACAAAGAGGTACAATGATGATCAGAATATTTCATTTCTCCCTAGTTTTTTGCTTTATATATACATGAATGAATGAAATCATTGATAATATGGTTTGCGCTGCAGTATCTTCCCATTGAAGGTTTAGCCGCATTTAACAAAGCAACAGCAGAGCTATTGCTTGGAGCTGATAACCCCGCTATCAAGCAAGGATTGGTATGTGCTATGCAGCCCTTGCTGTTGGTATTGTACCTGTATATTGTATCATGCAATGCTGGTACCATGTATGCAATGCTGAAGACCTAAAATTTAGAATTTAGGTTGATCTTTTCTCTTGTGCTTGCGCGGCCAAGGCATGCGTGACGTCTACCATACTATTTTCTTCTTAATGCAAAGATGTGCAGGTCTCATGTGTATTCGATAAAAAAAGAGGTGTTTCCAATGCTTCCTTTAGTAAACTTTACTTAACAACTGAATTCAAAAAAAAAAAAAAAAAAAAAAAAAACCTTAACAACTCTTCTTTTGCAGGTTGCTACAATTCAGTCTCTCTCGGGCACTGGATCACTTTGCGTCTTGCTGCAGCATTCATACAAAGATATTTCCCTGAAGCTAAAGTAATTATATCGCCGCCCACCTGGGGTAAGTATGTTGATGCAACTATTCTTCATGACTGTTATGGCAGGTGTAGCCGGCCCAGGGGGGCCATGCGGCACTGTAGCGCATGAACAGTGCCTGATCTGATTAGATTGGATTGATTTGGTTTGTTAGGAAAGGAATAAGATAGATTGATTCGGTTAGGATAATTACTTAGGAGTCAAGTCAATCATCTCTATAAAAGAGAGAGAGAACCCGGTATTGATTGTAAGGAAGCAAGGAGAACCTAGGAAGTACTCTACGGACGGAAGGGTTCTTCCTGCTACCCCAGTCAATTCATATCAATGACTTGAAGTACCTTCCCAAATCACAACTCATAAATCTTGGACTATCGTTGTTTTTTTGTGAAATGTGAAGTGTCTCAATGGCAGACTTCTAATTTGATTCATTCTACTTGGTAACAGGTAACCACAAGAATATCTTCAATGATGCTAGGGTACCTTGGTCTGAGTATCGGTATTATGACCCCAAGACTGTTGGGTTGGATTTTGAGGGAATGATAGCTGACATTGAGGTACCCGGATGTTCTCATTTATTCTACTATTGTTATTTTTGCTAGGTGTCTTCCATTTTATGAACTTTGTTGGGTCTAAGGAGTAATGCTTTAATAAACTAGTCCTGAATTCATCAAAAGATTTTTTTGTTCTGAAAATGAACAATTCATGTTCAATTGATTATTTATCCCATTATCTATTCATTTCCTCTTTCCACAACAGGCTGCTCCTGAAGGATCTTTTGTTCTGCTACATGGTTGTGCTCACAACCCAACTGGAATAGACCCAACTCCTGAACAATGGGAAAAAATTGCAGATGTCATTCAAGAGAAAAAAGCATATGCCCTTCTTTGATGTTGCATATCAGGTGAATTGTTTTTGCTTGAATACCCTGTCTTCTATGTATGTATTGCAATATCTCTTCCACAGTTCCACTAACTGGTAGGTTTTCCTTTTAGGGTTTTGCCAGTGGAAGCCTTGATGAAGATGCATTTTCTGTCAGGCTTTTTGTGAAGCGTGGCATGGAAGTGTTTGTTGCACAATCTTACAGCAAGAACCTTGGTCTATATTCTGAAAGGATTGGTGCCATAAATGTCGTGCTCAGCACCAGACGTTGCAAATAGGTATTCTTTTTCTTATTGATTGCTTGCGTACCCAGTCCCCCTCGACCCAATTTCATTCAGTAGTTTCAATGCTTAGGCAAGCACTATAGGCAACCTGTCTGTATTTTTTTTTTTCTCCTTCATTAACAACCAGTTTTTCCAATAGTTGCTTCGTTTACAGAATTGGCAGGCAATGGTCTTCCTATTGCTGCAATAGACTTATCTCCTTACGGCATTCCACATCGGCTTCCTTTCAGGGTAAAGAGCCAGCTGAAACGATTGGCACGCCCCATGTACTCGAACCCCCAATTCATGGTGCCAGGATAGTTGCCAATGTTGTTGGTGATCCAACTATGTTTGGTGAATGGAAACAAGAGATGGAGCAAATGGCTGGGCGGATCAAGAATGTAAGACAGAAGCTCTACGACAGTTTGTCTGCGAAGGACAATAGTGGCAAAGACTGGTCTTTCATTCTGAGGCAGATTGGCATGTTCTCCTACACTGGCTTGAACAAAGCACAGGTATCACTGCTTCCACTTGGATATCACACGCTAAATTAAGTTCCAATCATGGTTGTGCACTAATTGTCAAAACATACATATCATCTACAAAAAAAAAAAAAAAAGAGCACCAATCCATAATTTCCATTCTTTGTCTGCAGAGTGATAACATGACGGATAAATGGCATGTTTACATGACCAAGGATGGGCGGATCTCATTAGCTGGGCTGTCCCTGGCTAAATGTGATTATCTTGCCGACGCTATCATCGATTCCTTCCATAACGTCAACTAGGTTGAGGTACAAATAATTGAGGGTCAACTAGGCTGGATTTTTGGGTCCTTCCAGCTATACATTTTTTTTCCTGTGTATTCCTTTTGGTGTAACTTTGATTAAATAAATTCTGTCAAAACTCATGTGCTTTTTTTTACTTGCAAAATCAGTACGTGGCTACAGGATCGTAACACCTAAATAAAACAATATCATTGCCGATATCAATTGCCCCCTATATCACTCCTGCGTTCATACTGTTTGCTCGATGGCCAACTGGCCGGTATGTGCTGATGAACTCTTATCTTGGAGATTTCAATAGCTCTTTTTGTTTGGTTAAAGCCGGCAGGAGCTGGAGATATGATTCCAGGCCCTGGCCTAGCTTGCTCATTGCTGGATGCTGTAGCACGCTGTAGAGGAGGACGATATCCTTCAGGTGGTAGTATTCGCGACAGCCTCACATGGAGCTAGTGATTGGAAACTGATTGAGACTCTCTAGATTCCTCTTTATCTCTGAAGTTGCCATTCTACCGAACTGATTGGCAGTTGTCCCCCACTTTATTTCCACCCCCTTTCTTGCCAATTGCCATGGTCTCAGGGTCAATTTCGTTCGTTCGACAGACGCAAGGTTCCATTCAGTCCCCGTAGATAAGGAGCAGCAAATGATCCATCGCCGCCGTTTGCCGGAGCGGTTGGCTCCACGGCGTCCACCGCCGTGCCATGACCGCAGCGGCCAGCAGCTGTGGCCTGTTCTCGCTGCGTAGCTGTGCAGTACAGCCAGGCTCCAAGCGATAGTACAATACGCGGGTCAGGTCGGCACCTCTCGCCGAGTGGTGTCCATTTCTCACGCGTCTTGTTCACCCTGACGGCCCGAGCCGGGCGCCGGGCCGGGGGCTGCAAGTGGGTGGTGGAGGTGCATGCGGTGCACGTGAGCGATGAGGCGGACGCTCCCATGTCGGCATCACCTTTCATCCTCTCGCTGTCTGTCTCTGTCCCCCACCCACAGCATGCCATGGGCCCACGTCCTTACGTGTCCCCAGTTTTTTTCTTTAGCCGCTACTGTACGTCCCACCTCGCGCACCTTACCTTTACCTCCCCCACTCGCTCGCATGACATGTGGGCCGCAGGGAGAAGTGGCGGGCCCGCAGCAGTAGCAAGGCTTGGATGCCAAAGGTGAGGAAAGGTATTGGGTGCCGTGTTTTCTCTCTCTCCTAGGAGGGGACCCCACGCAGCATAATGACAAAGGGTAAATTATTTTTGAATTATAAGTATAACCAGGAGGACCATGGATGATAGTGAGATCACAAATCCTAAATCACACCATTTTTTATTCCAATGATGACGCGTCCAAATGATACAAAATCCTTGGAGTACTGTGTATCCTTGAGTATTTATGTATTTGAATAAATTTATTTTATGCCAACTACACTTGAACATGCCGAGCATGAATTATGGAGGTGGGCAGGTTATTAGACTACTTAATAAATTATGGTGGGTGGGGATTAGTAAATGCGGACGCGCCGGGGCCGCGGGCTGGGCCGTGCGCGGCTGCTGGGAAACCGCCTTGCAGGCCGCCGCTGGAAACGGCACCACAGCTGTCGCTTGGCCCACCACCTCCTCCACTTACGCGGCTCCCACGGCAACTACCGGTGCCTGCTGTCCTCTTTTCTATTTCTTTATTTTCTTTTTGTTGCTGCTTTGTTTTCTTTTGCCAGGATTATGCTGCTGCTTTGGCGGTTTTTTTTGCCCGGGTCATTATTTGGTTCATAGGAAACTTTGGCGCGAAGGTTACCGACGAATTACAATACTGCCACGAGTATAGGTTTTGGTCGATATTAGTACAATCATAGGTAGCTAAGATAAAAAAAAACAATGAAATAGCAAAAACATGTTGCAACTTGCAATCATTACGTGATTGGTTCACTTTAATCCTGTTTATATTTTCTCTATGTTTTATTTTGCAGTTGTTTCTCAAAAAGTCAATTAGTGTTCAATTTTTAACCAATACATGGAAAACTTACTCTTTTTTTTTTTTTGAACCGAGGTATTCACCCCATTTCCATTGCAAAACGGAAATACCAAGAGTTTGAGATACACAAAAGAACAGACAGACATAACTAACCCAAACAGACATCACCTAGCCAATAGGGCATGAAGCCAATACCGGCACCTAGGTAACCATTATTACAACCAGATTGAGAACTTAACCAGGCAACAGAAGATTGAAACTAGCAGTGCAAAGACAAGCAACCAAAACCATAAAGACTACGCTTCATCATGTCATCTGAGGAGTTTAACATGGAAAACTTACTAATATTATATATGTAATTAGTACAACGTATCCATTGTACAATAAACTTATACTTACAAAGATGTAATGTAATCCTAATAGCTAAATTCGAATTGTTCGCTTCACGAGAAACAACTATCTCATTCCATGATGCATGCCAGAGCCTGAAATTCAGGGGAACAACGAGGGGTAAGATCGTAAACTCGTGCACACCAAAATAATCGAGAGCCGACCCGACCCCCATGCCGATCACACCGATGAGTCACACACGGCCGCGCGGGCCCCCGCTCAACAAAGGCGGGCGGTGCCAGACACCGGGCCCACCGCGAACGCGTCGGTCACGGCATCCCTTCGCATCCGACGGCTCTCCCCTCCCCGCCACGCACACCCAAAAAGATCTCCCTCCCACGTCGTCGCATCCCCTCCCCACCACCACCCAGCCAAATAAAAAAAATAAAATCCTTTTCCTTTTTTTCATTATCGAATAAATAAAATAAATAAATAGAAATTCTGGCCAAGCACGCAACGCAACCCTCTCCGGCCCATATAACCGGCACCACCACGACCCGTTCGTCTCGTCTCGCCTTTGCTTTCCCCCCACCTCCCCCCCTTCCGCCTCCGTTCCCCTCTGCTTAGGGTTAGCCAGGCAGCATCCATCCAGCACCCTCTCCTCGCGAATCTTCCCATAGAGACGCTGACCCGGCGGCCATGGCCACGGCGGTTCTCAGATCCCACGACGCGCTCAACAACCGTATGCATCTCGACGCGTACACCCCGTCCCCGACGAAGCCGCGCCGGCGTCGGAGCCCCAAGCCTTCGTCGGCCGCGTCCTCGCCGCCCACCAGGGCCGCGGCGCCCATAGCCTCGCCGTCCAAGCCTGCTGCGGCGGTCCAGAAGACCGCGACGCCCGCTAAGGCGGGGCCCGCGGCGCCTGGCCGCCGCTCGCCGCCGGCCAGGCCGGCTGCTGCTTCGTCAAGGAAGCAGACGTCACCCACCAAGGAGAAGCCCAAGCAGCGGCTTGTCATGGAGGAGGTCCGGATCCTCAAGCGCGGCGAGGAGCCGCCCGCTCCAGTCCCGGCGCCGGTCGTAGCTGCGCCTCCCGTGGCGCAAGCGGCGCTGGCTGTTGACCAGCGCGCCCTCCGATCCACTGGACGGATCGGGCCTCAGGCGCCAGCCGTGGTGCCGACGAAGAAGATGGTGGCGGCCCCCGCCGCCGTGCCAGCAAACGCGGCCGTGTACGCGGGCCCGGCGTTTTCTGCCGCGGCGCCCGAGCCGAGCTCACTCCCTATGCCCGCCTTCTTCCTCCGGCGCGCGGAGTCTGAGGCTACCCGGGGCCTCCGGTGCCTCCTCCGCATCGGCGAGCTGGCCTGACACGGCTGACGTCTCTTCAACCAGCCTCTGTCGTCGCTTCGTCTCTTCTCTTCCTCCTCATCTTCTCGGTTGGTGGTTCCTTGATCTATGGATGGTTGGCGCCTGATGGGCGGTTGTTGGATCCGATGGCTTCTCCGGATCGGATCAGATCACATCTCCCGGTAACCGTTCCGATCAACCTCTTCCGGTATTTTTTCAGAGGAAAGGTTGGCCAACGGGCTTCCGGTGGTTGGATTTGGTGGACTTCGGTTAGGTTCACGTATCACTTGCACTTCGGTTCTTCAATGGAAAGCTGATGTCTTTAGGTTAGAAGAAGAAGAATAACTAAGAGTAAGAAGGAAGGATGGCTGGTAGATTGGGTAGCTAGCTGTTGGCTGCTTGGTTCTACACTAGCTGGGAGCTTTGGTTCTAGTTGTAGTGGTGGTGGTGGTGGTGTTTGGTTCAGTAGTTGGGATTAAATTAGAGTCTGAGATAGTTGTTTGGTTTAGGTGATCCTTGTTAAGGTAGACGACCTGATTATGATTCAGGGTAGTTTTATTCATCGTTGCAATAATCTAAGGTTTGGTGTGAGTTTGATCTGTGTGAGTTTTGTGTTAGGTGAGTCATGAACTAAGTTATATGTATGATGTAAGGTAGGTCAGGTGAAGTTCTTCTCTATATATATGTAAGATGTCAAGTTTGTATTTATCATGTTAGCTGTGATATATATATATATATATATATATATATATGAATATGAATATGTGGTAAATTTATAGGTATGAAAAATCTGTGTTGGTGCCTCTGATCAGGAATGGTTAACATCTCTATCTGTATATCTGCCTCTTGCTTGAAGCTGGAGAGATGTCTTCCGTCTATAGTACTGTTACAAGCTTTCACCAAACAAGACTTGGATTGTACTTAAACCGTCTAGTTTACTGTATCAGACTTTGAGCTAACACCAGACTTTGCGTGGATTGAACTTAATTGGCGAGCTTTGTGCCGCGGTAATCGCTATGCCAAAGACTTGGCCAGTGCACGCAATAGTCTTAGATGATCTATCTCAGATCAGAAAAAACATACTACAGCTTGTAATTGTTTGGTAACGGCAAACTCTGCACGTTCTGATGTTCGCATTTCTTCTGTGAAGGTTCGAGGCCAAGAATCTTGTTGGAATGGCACGAACACATACAGTTTTTTTTTTTGTTTTTTTTGATTTAAGTTTGGCACCAGAACTGGTTGCGTGCAGGTTGAAGTATTCTTCTTTGGAGCAGTTGAACGTGCGTACTCCAGGAGCTTCCTTCATTACCTTTGCATTACTCTGACCTGCCGATTGTTGACCGCTGAAGCTTTCGCCGGCTGGCCGTGCTCTGCTGAGTCAATTTGACTCCGTATGCCGGACGCTGCAGGAAGAGCGAAGAAACTACCCCGGATCCCTCCATCTTCTTTCGCCATGACGTCGTCACACGGCGTCGTACGTGTCCTTACCTGCGACTGCGATCGTTCGGCCACCATCGGTGGATGCCGTTGCCATTCTTGTGGTGGCTACGAGACGGGGGTAAAGGGGCCTTACGATGACGGGCAAATGAATGGAACCAAAACCATCTTGTTTGGCAGCCGGCCGACCTCTTGTTAGGTCGGTTTGGTGCGCTGAGCTGAGCTGGTGCTGAGCAACAATCAATCCGTCCCAGAGAGTTAGTTTTCGAAAGCGATATGTATTCCTATATAGTAGACGTCAATGAAAACATTCCTATATAGTAGACGTCAATGAAAACTTACAGCTAATTCGTTTTCCAGCTAATTGACATTTGTCAGCTCTGTCATTTGCAGTCATTAGAGACAACATCGTGCGTCGTCAGTGACCAACTGCCGGAAGTTCGGAACTTTTTAACATCGTGAACCACTGAAAATTCTTCACATGGCGTCGATTTTACAATACAAACGAGTACCTAAACAACCATCGACCTTTGCCCTGGACAATTCCAACGTGATTACATAAAGGTTTTACTCCCGAGCAAGAGCGACAAAAAAACCACGTCATGGAAGCCTTTCTGCAGAAACCTATTCAAGGCAGTGTAACATTGGCTGATACACGGCTAGAGATAATTTACTCCCGAGCAAGAGCGACAAAAGAACCACGTCGTGAATAGTTTACTAACTAGAGTACTGTATTGTCATAGTCCATCTTGCAGGGTCAACCATGGGAGTAGTAATATCAAGAATCTAAAGGTCACCTCGGCGCCTTTGTTTACAGTTAAAAAAGGCAGTAATGGATGTACTCTAAGCAAGGAGCACACGGTGATCCGTGAGTCAACAGCATCTATCTAGATCAAAACTTGACCCAAAGCCTGCGTGTGTGCTACGGTGTGTCACACAAGATTCACAAAGACAAGCAAGGCAGTGATCCCTAAAACTGAGAAAGCAATCTCCTCCCTCATAATTAAGCCAAATTTCATCATCAAAGAGAATTCATGATCAAAGGAAAAACATCAATAACAGCCCACTACACATTTGTAATTGGACTTGAGGCACCCTTATTTGACAATCTTTGCAGACAAGTTGCTGTGGCAGGACTGCAATCACCTCTGAATTTTGGAATATTTGGATTTAGCAACCTGACAGGCATGGAATTCTAAGGAAACAGCCAGATGAATCAATTCGGTGTTCCATTAGCAAAACATTGCTTTATCTAGAGACCAGACCACTACCGAAACAAAACAAAACAAAACAAAACAAACTAGATAAATCGATATTACAACAGGATACAGCAGCATACAGTTGATTGGCAACAGTTATACATCAGCACTACAAAATTATTGTTTGTCGTGATTAAAGGGTTTAGAAAATAACAGAAAAAGATAAGATAAAAGCATGGTTACTTTGGTCACAACTACTAATGTTTTGTGCTAGCTCTGATATTGTTGGGTAATCTTAAATATAGGTAATAAGTTACATGAAAATTGCCAGCATACAAGATGGATAAAACCACCTAATTCATGATTAAATGTTCTCAAAACCAGTAGAGTTATACTTCACTCAGCACATACATAATTCATGATTACATAATAATAAGCAGATCAAATAAACTTTGGCAAAATAAACCATGGATTAACATAAATTATGTGGAAGGTCTATTAGCAGGCGGCGATAACTGGATCTAACATTCAGGGAAAATGTCAATGAACATAAATTGAAGCAGATATGGTACTAAGCGTACATATTGAGATATAGTAATGGGAGTCTAAACAACTATAGTAATGCCACATGTGAAAAGCAATTGAATCTAGGCATGCAAATGCCTTCAATCTATTACATCGTGCAAGCTGCTAAACACCTCTCCATAAATCCATTGATGAATCCTAGTAGCCCATACAATAGTTATTCAGGCTCTTGTATACCAAAAGATGACATGAACTAAGATTTGTGACTACAAACTTTTCTGTTTCCATTATGCTCACCTCTCAATTGAGTACTTTGAATCCTCAGCATGAAGAAACTTAATCTGCTTTCACCGATGAGAAAAGATAGTGGACAAAGCAGAATGAAGAAATAAACCCAACTGTGCCAGTTGCCAGCATGATAGCAATCACCATGAAGAGCGAGTAACCGATGTAGAGGGTCGCAGACACTGGTCCACTAAGGCTTTTGAGGTCAAAAACAAGATAGTTGATGGAGTACAAGAAAATGTAGATTGCCACCGATCCAGATGAGAAGAATGACTTCCACCACCACTTCCAATCCTCAACGCACAGGTGCATGTAAGTCAGAACCAGGGAAACCTCAGCACAGACAATAACCAAGAGCAGCATGACAATGAAGAGGAATCCGAAGACATAGTACACACGGCCCATCCATATGCTTGACATGATGAAGAAGAGCTCGATGAATAGGGTGCCAAAGGGCAGTGTGCCGGCACCCAGAACCAGCAACCAGGATGGGTACTTCTGAGGAGGGATTTCACGAGGGATCTGGTTCGTGCGGACAGGGTACTCAATATGTGGCGCCTTGGCACCGAGGAACCCACCAACAAGCGTGAGCGGCACAGAGATGCAGAACCAGAGCAGCAGCAGCACAACGAACAATGAGAAGGGGATGGCACCAGTGCTGTGGCTTCCCCACAACAGGAAGTTGAGTGTTGTCAGGATCAGGAATGCAATGCCGGGGAAGAAGCAAGCCACCCGCCAGGAGACACCCACCCATCCAGAGTGATCACCACACTTGATCGTCTTCCATACACGAACACCCGCATATCCAGCCAGGATTCCAAGGATGAGATAGAAGAACAGCATGCCCGTGATCAGGGTACCACGGGAGGCTGGGGACATGAACCCGAGCGCAGCAAAGAGAATGGTCACCACAGCCATCCCAAGGATCTGAACACCATCCCCAACCATGACACAGAGCAGCATCGGGTTGCTTGGCGCACGGAACACATCACTGACCACAAGCTTCCACCCAGACAGCTCCTCATTCATCTGCGCCTGCGCCTCGCTGTCAAGCTCCTCATACTTGGTGAGATCACGCCTCACTGTCCTCAGCAGAATGACAAAGACAATACCAGCAAGGAAGGCAATCACCATGAGGGAGTTGAGAATGGAGAACCAGTGCACCTTGGCCCCCTCCATCTTGAGGTAGGCATCCCACCTTGAGGGCCACTTGATATCGCTCTCCACGAAGTTGACCTCGTAGGTGTAGACAATGGGCTCGTTCTCCTTGATGCTCATGGACACGGTGGTCGGGTCGCACTTGATCTTGCTGGGGTAGCTGTCGTACATCTTGCGGGTCTTGACATCCTCCGGGTTGTGCTTGATGCTGCAGGGCACGACCTCGAAGCCGACCACCATCCATCCAGGGGATGAGGCGGCGTCCTTGGTCCCGGCCGGGATGGCGTCGGTGGCGTCGGCGGCGCCCATGACGCGCGCGACATTGGCGTCCTCGTACTTGTGGACGAGGACGGTGAACTGGAGGTGGTTGAAGACGTAGTAGTCGACGCCGACGCGGATCCCGACGGGGTACCCCGTCCAGCGCATGAGGTAGTCGTCCTTCCTGGTGTAGCGGATGGCGGGGAGGTTGTCGAGGATGAGGTTGACCTGGTACATCTCGTCGATGCGCTTCTTGAGGAGCGCGAAGGCGTCGGCGCCCAGCGGCGGGGAGCGGCAGAGGAAGACGTCCGACTGGTTGGTGTACATGCTGAAGCGGTAGGGCGAGTTCTCGATGCGGTCGCCCATGAGGAGCTCGCCGAGGTTCTCGGCGCTGTCCTTGACCCCTTCCTGGGGCTCGCAGAAGGGGAGGCTGTAGTAGCTGAAGGGCATCTCGGTGTCGATGGAGGTGAGCGAGTTCACCTTCACGTTGAGGTAGTCCCCGGGGGTGTACTTGTGCGGGTAGCTCCCCGGGAGGTAGAACCCACAGACGCCAGGCAGCGCCGCGGCGAGCAGCGAGGCCGCCGCGACGGCGAGGAGGAGGAGCAAGCCGGGGCGGGCCATGGATCTGGATCGGCGTGGGGCGCGCGGATCTGGGCCCCGCGGCAGTAGGGTCTGGGGTGGGAGGGCGGGTCGGTAGTGGCGCCCGGCCCTGCCCCGGCGAGGAGATCGCCGGAGGAAGGCGAGGAGGGGGTGTCGGTGGCGGCGGAGCAGATCTGGTGGGGGCGGGGCGGGTGGGGACGAATGACGCGGGGAGAAAGCGGGGCGGTGGTGTGGTTTATTATACGGCGTTCATTGCTGGCTGGTGCGAGGAGACAAGGAACGGGGGATTTTGGCGTGGGGAAGCTTCTTCGGCTGTGGATTCCCCACGTTGCCCCTCTGCTAGGGTTTTGCTGATGGGAGAGCTTTCGGTCTTTGTGGAGGAAGGAAACAGGGAAAGTCTATCTTTGATTTGATGATAATTGTGTTTTTAGTGATGTATCTAGTTTAGATATAGCTGGATTAATTTTTTCAATTATCAATTAGTGTAAAAAAAGATTTAAAAAATAGTGTGGACACAAAAGATGGTATCACACATTCATGATATACAGCACGATATTCAAAGTTGCTTGTTGGACTCTCTCCTTTATATTTAAAACTTATATAATAACTAGTGTTGAGTCTTATGATTAATTTGTCCTTTTAAAATCACACATGTTTTTTGATACACTCGAACACAAACAAAAGTCGTATGTATGTAACTGTAAGTATGTGTGCATCTATAAACATACATACACGTCATATTTTTATATCCATATTCGAATGGTCGAGTTAGCAAATCACAAGGTTAGACAAAAGTTATCACATGTGTGGGTACATCATCTTCTAACGAAAAGGATGTCGTTAAAATCTAAAGCTTTTGTTGGCTACGACTAATGATTTCAAATCAAGACAACCATGTTTCGCCACAACAAAAATGTTACGTGAAGCTTCTCGAGAGGGGGAAACAATAAATCTTCACGGCATGATCGGTGAGACGAGCAACCATTTCATTTCAGGAGTCTGTATCATTCGTCATTAGGCTCTTCTGTTTCAGGAAATGGAATTGTATTGTGATCCCTATACGGGTTATGTAATAAATTTCCAAATTTAGGCCGTATTTGTACATACAAACCCCACAACAGTGCCCTAAAGCCCCGAGAAAGGTTGGTGCCTCCGATTTCAGATCTAGGGTGTCATTGTCGTTGCCAAGCGAGATCTAGGCTAAAGTTTGGTCGACGGAGCAGGATCAAGGTCAACCCCGAGAGGCCATCACTCCACGAGCTTACTGCTTAATCGCACCTAAAATAAGATTATTTTACCGCAGGGTTTATATTTGTTAACAGACCCTCCCTCCCCTTGGCTCTAGTACTCGGCATGTGTCCATGTCAATTGGCTCTACTCGGCATGTGTCAGGTTGCCGGGTTGGATGGCAGGCAGCCGCCCTCCCCTGCTCTTCATTCTGTGCTACTGATAGGTGGGCCCCTGTCGGTTTCTCCGTCTCCGTCAGCCATCAGCGTTCCTTGTATGTGCATCAACAGTGAGTGATTCTTCCACTTCCAGGTGCTGCTGCCTGCTGAGCACACTTGACGCCGACGCCGACGCCGACGTATCCTGGACACGGCACCACCGTGACACGCTGGAGGGGGTCGAGCTGCCGCTCGGACGTCCTACGGAAACACCATCCATCGGACGCCCGCAGCAGCCGAGCATCGCACCTGGAAACGGCCCAAATAGAGAACGGCCCACTGCGCTTCCCCAGCCTCTTCTTCCCCATCGCGCACCGCGCTCGCCGACTCCACTGCGTTGTTCCGCATCGCGCGCCAGCGCCACGCTGGCGGTTCCGCACTCGACGACTCGAGCAGCTCCCCGCCAACTCCACAGCAGCTCCTACGCTTCACCGCAAGCACCTCCACGCTAGCAGCCCCATCACGCGGTAGCAGCTCCTACGCGCTAGCGCCAGCGCCATCGTTGCCTTGCGCTTCCAGCGTCGGCCCGTGTGCTGCTGCAGGGGAAGACAGATAGGAGATCCACAAGGTGCGCCCGGCGCTTGGGAAGCCGCTCTGCCTTCGCTCGTCGCCGGCCCCGCCTCTGGATTTTGTCGCCCCGGTCGTCCTCTGCGATGTTCTGTTCGATGCAAGGAAAGAGAAGGGTGGAAATTAATTAGAAACTCTTTCTAGGGTTCCTGATGCAAGATGGCTAGAGAGAGGAGTTTCTAGATCTGGGCTTGCCTGATTTGTAGAAACCCAGGGTTCCCAATGCATATGTTCCCAATGTATATGTGTGCTTTGCTTCGAGTATATGCAAGTCCAGCACATATACGTATGTTGTTCGTGTCGAGTATCTTCTATGTTGCAAGTACCAGAATCCTATGTTGCAAGTACCGTAATCAGCCTGTTACACTGGAAAAAACAACATGATTTCCCCACCGTTACATCTAGAAAACCTCTAATGAAACATCCAACTAACTATTGTTACAATTGAAATCCTCTAAATGAAATAGGCGTCTCACTACGGTTACCTGGTCATGAAACAATATGATTTCCCCACTGTTAGAACTAAAAATGATGCAATGAAATAGCCGAAGTCTCACTATTGTTACACCCTGAAAAATGTAACCATAAAGTAACATGATTTCCCAAATGTGACATCTAAAAATGATGCAACGGAGCAGCGAGTCTCACTATTGTTACACCAGAATAATGTGCTCATGAAACAACATGATTTCCCCAAAATGTACTCATGAAACATATAAAAAGTATTTGCAACATATAAACGAGCTTCAGCTTCAGCTTCAGCTGCCTGGCTGGCTTTCGAGCTTCAGATTAATTTGTCTCAAATTAACTGCATATCCTATTTTCTACGAGTCCAACTTTTTAGATTTTAAATAAATTTATATGAAATATTTTCAATATTTAATATCCTAATTTGTTTATGGTGAAAATATATTTTCTTTATTTGATATCCTAATTTTTTTATGTTGAAAAAATTAATTTATAGCTCTTTTAAAAAATAATTTATAGCATTATAACTCTTCTTTTCCATATTTACAAATTTTGTTCATTAGGTGTCAGCAAACTCGTTACATCCAAATGAGCCATACTGAGTTAGTGTTACTTTAATCAATTCTACGGTACTTATTTCCAAGTGATGCTTCTATACAACATTTTCTTTAATTAAATTTCCATGTTTCAGACCCATTGATATTTTGTTCAGTTAGTTCTTTCCCATTGTTGCACTTTTTTCTCTCTCTCCAATTTATGCACTTAAGAAGCGTCTTTTTATTACCACGTTGCACCCGCCTTACCAATATGTTCCTTTTAGATTATGTTATATGTTTCATTCTCTATTAGACTACGTTGCACCCGCCTTACCAATATGTTTCTTTTAGATTATGTTATATGTTTCATTCTCTATTAGACTAAGCTATTAAGTTCTTGTATTTGTTTTCTTTAGGCCACCTTTTGTTTGCAAACTTGGATTTCATGTAACCTATGATGACTTCTATGAATCCCTCAAGCCAAAGGGACACATTTCTAACACATTCATGACAATGTGAACTTACCGCTTTAATCATGCTTGTCAAGAGTCTTGGAAATATGATGACGACCTTGTCAAGAAATTTGCATTCAATGCCATGCACACAGTAAGATCTTAAAACATTAGTGTTCTATCTTTCGTAGATATGAAACATAAGGATTATGGGACAAGGATAAATAATAAAACATCGGTGTTGCAAGTACTTGAATGATTTGTTACATCTCAAAATTTGGTCATGAAACAAGATGATTTCCCGTTGTTGTAACTAGAAATGCTCTAATGAAACAGTCGAGTGTAACTATTATTCCAATTGAAATCCTCTAAATGAAACAACATTAATGTACTACTTTTACATCTAAAAATAAACTATTGTTACAACCTTGTTGCAATGGAAATAAAGACTGCATTGAGGGCTTACGTGCTTGGGTGAGGTCGACAACAAGCAGTAGTGGTGCGCGGCCGGAGCTCTATGCGCTAGAGGGGCGGAGAGCGTACAACGGCAGCAACCTCATGCACGACCTGGTGGACCTTCGCAGGGCCACCTGGGGTATGTGCTGTGCAGGGCCACAGAAGGTACCGGTGCATGTAGCAACTTTGTGAATCGCATAATAATCTATAGGTACGTTTGTTTACTTTAGAAATAGAGCAAGAATAAAAAATGGATGATATAGTATATAGCAACATCCTATGTTAGTAGTTGCAACAACCCAATAATATAAGTTGAACATGGTGTAGCACACTGTCAAAAGAGAGTGTTTGCATCAATGGTATTTCTAAAGCATACAAACAATAATATGGAAGTAAATATTCTGAACCAATAAAACAATTGACGGAAGTAATCTGTAAAGTTGGATAAACAACACTGCAACAATATGGTTCAGGTAGTTGCAACATCCTTTTTCCATACTAATAACATGGTCAATTACATGTAAATGGCAGAAATAGAACAACAATATCCTTTTGCCATACTTCACAATAGTTGTCTAGTACCCAAAAATGTAGGTTACAGAGATGAAACCCCTAACATGTAATCCTTGTTTCATCACTAGATTCACTACATAAAACAGTAATGGCATGTCCTTTGACTAATTCATGCAATTGTCCTTCACGAAATCCTCAACGGAGATCTCATTCATGGGTGATACAAGTAATCCAGACACATTCTTCCTGTAGTCAGCCTCTTTTTTTTTCATATGTACGAAAGACAGAACAATGAAAGTTTTAAGATCTTAGTGTGTGCATGGCATTGAATGCAAATTTCTTGACAAGGTCGTCATCATGTTTTCAAGACTCTTGACAAGCATGATTAAAGCGGTAAATCCACATTGTCATGAATGTGTTAGAAATGTGTCCCTTTGGCTTGAGGGATTCATAGAAGTCATCATAGGTTACATGAAATCCAAGTATGCAAACAAAAGGTGGCCTAAAGAAAACAAATACAAGAACTTAATAGCTTAGTCTAATAGAGAATGAAACATATAACATAATCTAAAAGAAACATATTGGTAAGGCGGGTGCAACGTAGTCTAATAGAGAATGAAACATATAACATAATCTAAAAGGAACATATTGGTAAGGCGGGTGCAACGTGGTAATAAAAAAGACGCTTCTTAAGTGCATAAATTGGAAAGAGAGAAAAAAAGTGCAACAATGGGAAAGAACTAACCTGAACAAAATATCAATGGGTCTGAAACATGGAAATTTAATTAAAGAAAATGTTGTATAGAAGCATCACTTGGAAATAAGTAATCTTGTAGAATTGATTAAAGTAACACTAACTCGGTATGGCTCATTTGACGTAACGAGTTTGTTGACACCTAATGAACAAAATTTGTAAATATGGAAAAGAAGAGTTATGAAACAAGCACATATAACAAAATTTATCGCCTGCCTTATATATCTATGCTTTATGCGAACACTCATATCTTATGACAAAGGTGTGCTAGACCGTGTTGAACTTGTATCATTTGGACTCGGCCGCAACTAGTCCCATAGGATGTTTCAATGCTACTTGTGACATCTTTAACTAGTCATAGTCGCCTGTTGCAAGTAGTATATTTTACGTGTGTAAACTACTTCAAAATGATGTTGCAATTGCAACTACTTCCATTCAAGCTCACAAATCCGGTTGCGGTCCTACATAACCTCTTCTTTTAAGTAGTTATCACTTCCGGATGTAACAACAGGGAAATATTCATGTTTCATGACCACATTTTGAGATGTAACAACTAATTCAGCTACTAGAAACATACAATTCATATACTTGTAACAGTAGTTACAATCAGATGTTTCAATAGAGCATTTACGAGATGCAAATAGTGGGGGAAATCTTCATGTTTCATAAGCACAGTTTGAGATGTAACAACTGATTCAAGTAATTGCAACATAAAATAAAGGTACTTGCAACATAATTAAATAAAGATACTTACTGCAGTGTGAGTCCTGCTGGTGTTGCTGGTGTGGGGGTGGCGTTAGTGCAGGAGGCTGGGGGCAGCTAGTGGCGGTTCCAAAAAGGTCGTGTCCCAGCGGAGGATGGTAGAAGGAAGCTGCTGGGGTTCTGGTGGCGGCGGACTATGCGGTGGATGATTACTGGGGTGTCAGCAATTTTGGCTGACGAGAACTATCAGATAAAACCGTTTTCTTAACTCGTGTACATATTGATATACTGTTAGGATGGGAGAAAACTGCCACTTATCTGTAACTAGGTAGCCTTATAGCTGCTGATGTTGCATCTTTGGACGACGGCCTTATATAATGCATGTATATATGTACATAGTGGCTATATTTTGTTACCGCGTCCTGCGAATTTGATCCTCAGGCCCCATTGTGCAGCCTCTTGGTGGTTGGTACTTTGTAGTAGCGTAACTCTAGCAGTACAATTTCACAAGCTACTCCATACAGAAGCATATGCAGTCAGTTTCAATGAAAACAGAGTCGGCATCTGTGAAGAAACTACGGTGTGTAAATTGACAATTATTGGTCTTTCAGGCTGATACTGATGCTATTTTAATGTCAGAAAAGAAATTAATGTAACATATGGCCACGATAGATTTATTTCAGTGGCTTCCAAGTTGTACTGTAACGCATCCCATTGGATTATCCATAACAAATCATTTCAAAGAGGTTTGCAACAAATAAGAGCAACCAACAATATGGCAAACGATAATTTCTGCTGCGACCTGTTCAGTACTTTCTGAAACAAACAAGATGATACCAGTAACAGATACCTTATGTATAGAAATAATACAAGTTTACTCAGGTACTATAGGTTTTCATGACACAATCTAACACAAGTTTACTCAGCTACTACAGGTTTTCAGGACATAATCTAACACAAGTCTCTCTGGTGTCTTCCTGCAACATCACCGTTTCCACGTGCCATAAACCACACAACACAGACCGGACGGAGTGCATGCGGTGTAGGGAAAGAGGGGGGCGGGAGGAGGAATAGAAGGAGACTAACCCAACACCGGGATCGGGAAGATGAATGTCGAGCAGCGGCGGCGACGATGCGGGTTCAGATGCGGCTGTTCCTGGCGGACGAAGATGGGAGAGCAGCCACAAACCAGCATAGGCGACGGCGACGAATCGGCGGGGAATGGCGAGGAACGGGAACCAAATCGAGGTCAGATTGAGCGGCAACAAGAGCAAATAAGAGGAGGCGCGACGACAAGACAAACCAGCGTCAAGGAAGGCGAAGCAGCAGGCGACGCCGATGCGATGGCGACGCGGTGACGTGTAGGCCGGCGAGCGGCGAACCGGCCGACCGGATCGACGGCGGCGGCGGCGTCCGCCTACTCGCAGCCCGCTGTCGAGGTGTGTCGACGAGAACCCCAGAGTTGGGGAATGAAGACGAGGAACGATTGGATTCCAAAATGAGGAATGGACGGCACGGGTATTGAACACAGCCGTTACGGGAGTTTAGATGGGCCAGCAGCTCCCGCGGCCCAACCAGGCACCACCGTCCGATCGCGGTAGGACGCACGACACAAAGCATTACCGTTTAACAAATGGCCCGGACGGAGAGGAGGACGGACAGGACCAGCTCGACTCCAGCAGCCCTCGACGCGTCCACGCTCGGGCTCAGGCATCGTCAAACGGCAACAAACACTGAAGGAGCAGTGGCACCATGAATCATCAAGGGTCTGTTTGGTTCACGTACTAGTTGAGCCTGTCTCAGATCCGGGAGTCGCCCTCACATGAGATAGGCCGAGTGCATGCAACCCGCCGTGTTTGGTTGCCCGCACACTTTAGCCCTACCGGCAGACGAGATCTTTGTTTGGTTTGGTCGCATGAAAGACATGTTACATGAAATAAAAACATTATAATATTATGATTAAAAATTTTATTTTGTGCAAATACACTCTTAATGTTCTTATTTTAGATAATTACGCCTTAAACATCTTTAAAAACATATTAATATCACTTAATATTCACTAATTATATATTAATACCATCATTAGTAGGCTAAGTTACCAGACCGGCCGAGCCAGCCCGTAAAAACGGCCGATTCGGGCGTTTTTCTCGAGCCGAGCCCGGAGGGAAATCTTGCATGACCGTAGCTGCGCCGTGAGGCGTTCGGCAACCAAACGGTTGGGCTAGGCATCATCTCGAGCCTGGTTCGCCATATACAGGCAACCAAACGCACCCCAACCTACCACGTTGAATGCCAGCGGAGCAGATCCAAATCCAAGGGCGTCGTGGTGTTTCTACCTACCAACCCGGACCACGGCCAAGGAACGAACGCACGGAGGTGCGCCGGGGAGACGACCGGCAGGCACGGCCGCACGCAACAATGCCAGGCTGCCGCCGTTCAAGTCTACGGCGCGCTGGGCCGGTGGATAGCGGCGCGCGCGTGTTGTGTCGCCCCTCGCCGGTGGACGCCGCGCCGTCAGGCCAAAATTTCGAGAGCTGTGATCCCGGCCCATTGTTCCTTCTCGCCCACGGGCCACGGCGCAACAGCGCACTCGCTGCCCCGTCAGATTGGGCCTCCCTCGGCTCAGCCGCTTAGGCACGGTACCCTTTTTTTTTTTCTTCTTTCCTCGATTTCGATACCTTCGGAGGCGGTAGTGATTGCCGAACGACATGTGCGTTTTTACAGTGTTTTCGACACATTTCCCCACAGCAGACTGTGGACATAGAACCTTTTAGTGAAGCGGTAAAAAAAATCTCTAAGAAGCTGTATAAATGAAGCAAAACGCATTTATAAATAAGCTGTTTTTTTTAACCCAATCTTTATGATTCGCTCATACAAGGCACAGTTCTTTTTTTTTTTTAAAGGCTGCACAGTTCTTAGAGCAGCTCACCTATCTATCTATAAACGTGAACGAGTTTACTAAAAACTAAACTCCAGTTCAAAATGTGAGTTTTTTTTTTTCTCTCATGTTACTGTATTTATTTTTTTTATGAAACTTAGTGAAGTTTTGTAAAATTTATACTCCCACTGTTCTAAATTTTAAGTTACTCCATCTTTTCTAAATGCGTAGCTTCTAGCACTAACTCGATTCCAAATTATAAGTCATTTTAATTGTCTAATGTCCTATCGAATCCTACAACTAATAGTTATTTGCTAAAAATTAGCTAATAACCATTTTAGATCCTCAACCAATAAGTTCAACTAATGTCTTAGCTACCACCAGCTAATTAATAATTAGCTATTAGTTGGTTTATATCCTAGCCAGCATAGGTAATTGTCACTTGGGTTGGGTGGATCCAAACAGGATCCTTAGGTGAAAAAACACAACTGTTGGTATATCACGCAATAACTAACTTTTTAGTTTATGATCCAAATAAGACCCTAGTTCCAACAATTAGTGATTTTAGTTACATGGGATCTAAACAGATCCTATTATTTTTTAAAAAAAACTTTGAACACTTAATTACACATACCTCATCTAAAAATAACCGATGTTTTAAGATTTTATAAAATATACTATTACCTTCATTCCAAATTATAAGACATTTTGACTTTTCTAGATACATTTCTTTGCTATGTACCTAGTTATACACTATTTCTAGATAAAAGAAATGTATCTAAAAAGCAAAACATCTTGTAATTTGAAACCGGGGAGTATGTGTGATGGCTAATGACACATGCGCGCAATATTTGCCATCGTCATGCATAAGTATGGATGGAGAGGAAGGGGCTTGAGTGGAGTGGGTGGAGAGGACGAGAGGCGGTGTTAAACTGAATAGTAGTTCCTATAAAGGTATGACTCATGTTTTCACTCCAAATCCTCAGTTATTTGAGGATAAATTTGAACTTTAGAACATCGGTTGTAATTATCCGTTATCGTGGAAGGGATAGAATAGTTGTAACTCATTTCCAAGTTCAAATTGGCCTTGTTTATATACACCCTAAATTTCAAGTTTTTTTCACTCTCTCCTTCCCATCAATTTTTGGACGTATGCATAGAACATTAAATGTTGATAAAATAAATAAGTAATTGTATAAATTAGTTGTAAATCAAGAGATGAATCTTTTTAAGCATAGTTAATCTATGATTGAACAATATTGACTAAATACAAACGAAAAGCGTTACAAAAGTTAGTTGAAAAAAATTTGGAATCTAAACAAGGGCTTACTTAAATTTGAAAAGTTACAGTTAGTGATATACTCCTAGAAGTACAGTTATATAAAGCATAAAATGGAAAGCATGGAAAACCGTTAAAGCGGTCAGTAAACAGAGTACCACTGCAAAATTAGTAAAGCTGGAGCGACAGCAAGCAACAGTCGCGGGCGGCGGCTGGCGACACTCGAAGAAAAGTCAGTGTTGCTTTGTTCCCCAGCTCCGCTCCGCTCCGCCTAATCGTGACGGTGACGCGGACGCGGTCGGTCTCCTCGACCCGAGCGCCCTCCAACACCAGCAGCCAACAAACTCCACCGCCGGCGGCGCGAGATCCGGGCTATCCCACCGCCCCTCCGTTCAGGATCTCGGGGCCTTCTACCGTTCGTTCTCCGCCATGCCCGCCGCCGCCTCATCCTCCTCCTACCACCCCCCTACCACCGCGCCCGCCTCCGCTCCCGCGCCGCGCCGCTGCTCCTCGTCGTCGTCCTCGCCGTCTTCGCCGTCACCGAGCTCCTCCGCAGCCGCACGGGCCTTCCCGCGCCCGCGGGTCGGCCCGGCTCGGCCACCACCACCACCTCCTCCTCCGTCGCCAGCGCCAACCACAGCGTGGCGCAGCGCAAGATCCTGCTGGACCCGGCCTTCACCCCGCGTCTGCCGCGGCAGAGCCCGCTGTCGCTCTCGCTCTCCGCGCGCAACGCGCTGCCGCCCCGCAACACGGGCCGCTTCCCGACGCTCCCCGAGGGCCACCTCAAGGTCGTGCTGTACGTGCACAACCGGCCCCGCTACCTCCGCCTCGTCGTCGACAGCCTCTCCCGCGTCGACGGCATCGGCGAGGCGCTGCTCATCGTCAGCCACGACGGCTACTTCCCGGAGATGGACAGGATCGTGCAGGGCATCGACTTCTGCCAGGTGAAGCAGCTCTTCGCGCCCTACTCGCCGCACCTCTTCCCGGACGCCTTCCCCGGCGTCAGCCCCGGGACTGCCAGAGCAACGACAAGGCCAAGGAGAAGGGGTGCCGGGGCGATCCGGACCAGTACGGCAACCACCGGGCTCCCAGAATCGTGTCCCTCAAGCACCACTGGTGGTGGATGATGAACACCGTGTGGGATGGGATGGAGGAGACCAGGGACTTCGATGGCCACATCCTCTTCATAGAGGAGGACCACTACATCTTCCCCAACGCGTACCGTAATGCGCAGCTGCTTGTGGATTTGAAGCCAGACAAGTGCCCCCAGTGCTACGCCATCAATCTGGCGCCGTCGGATGTCAAGGCGAAAGGCGAAGGTTGGGAGAGCTTGGTTGCTGAGAAGATGGGGAACATTGGCTATGCCTTCAATAGAACAGTGTGGAGGAAGATCCATGCCAAGGCTAAGCAGTTTTGCGCCTTCGACGAGTACAATTGGGATATAACCATGTGGGCGACGGTGTACCCTTCATTTGGAGCTCCTGTTTACAGTCTCAGAGGGCCTAGGAGAAGTGCTGCCCATTTCGGTAAATGCGGCCTGCACCAAGGTCAGGGTTCGAGCAATGTCTGTGTGGACAATGGTTCAGGAGCTGTGCAATTAGAGGATGTCGATAAGGTCCCTAACATCAAGGCTGATTGGCCAGTTCACATCATTCAGAGGCAAGAGGGATATCAAGCTGGTTTCAAAGGATGGGGTGGTTGGGGTGACCGGCGTGATCGTGAGCTATGCTTGAGTTTTGGCGTACATGTACCATGTTAAAGACCCATCATCATCGTAATTTGGAGTGAAGTATAGGCAAACGATTTTTGGCATAACTAGTGCCACTGTTGTAATATTGTTTGGCATGCGCCCTTTGATCCATACATGGTTTGTGATATAAGTAGCTTGTAGTTGTCCATCATCAAAGTTTTGCAGAGTAGTTAGTGTTTTTGGTTGGCAGACATTGGTGCTAGATTTGGGATGAGACTTCCTAACCTGTACCATTTACTTTAGCTCAATGATATGAATAAAGCTTGTTTGCAGCACTTGTTGCTAAGAATCTGCCACACTATATCTGTTTGAGGTATTGATTTGTCCAGATATTTAACGTTAAAGTATAATTAGAGGATCCATTATCAACTGCTTTCCATTTCAGCTGTATAAATCACTTTGTAGGTTTTGTCAGCACTTCCTGGATTCCATTATTCTGTATATGATTCTATTTGGTCACATGTTCCTCTATGTATTCTTTTGCCTCTTACAGTTCTTGTGATATTCTATTTGGGTTCCTTGATTTCATATGAAACTTTCTACTCTTGTCTTTGATACCTGACCATTTTCAGCTAGCATGTGTTGGGCAAAGTACAGAGATAATTACTGAGCAACAAAATATGGAGTTTTTCCTGTGTTGCGGTTTGCTGCACTTACCTAACAGTATCTATTAACTGTAGTTAGCATATGTTTTATAGTGAACTTCTGCTAGCAAACATAATATTATTTTCTCCGCATTGAGTTCAGTAATGGAATTCATGAGCACATTGTCTGAATTTACAGAGCTTGAGGCCACAATGAAACTACAATAAAACTAGCTATCTTTTTTTTTCTTAATATAAAGACACACAACTCTCCTACATGTTTGACAAAAATATAAGCTCGTTGTCAAATAATTAATTGGTTCAGTAAATAATCAGATGTAGTCCCTACATACAAAACTGAGTATTGTCCTAGAATGTATGCGGAGAAACAAGTGTTGAACAAATGGTTCAGTAAATCCATGGTTTGGACACTATGCTAAATTCATAATGGCATCCATCTGTTGTTTGAGAGAGTATATCATAATGGCTCTTTTACGCACAAGTTCGTCGGCTGCATTCGTGAATGGCTCCAGAGGTCACTGGTTCCATCATGGACGGGGGTTAAGGCAGGGCGATCCGCTGTCGCCTCTCCTGTTTGTCCTAGCAATTGACCCCTTGCAGAGGCTTTTTGATAAAGCAACTAGATTGGGTATGCTGCAACCTATCCAACACAGAACTGTCAAGTTAAGAGTGAGCTTATATGCGGATGATGCTGCAATTTTCTTAAATCCTTCACCACAAGAATTCAGTGCAGCACTACAAATTCTCCAAGCATTTGGGCAAGCATCGGGACTGGTAACTAATCTTCAGAAGTGTGCAGTATATCCAATAGCCTGCAACAACATAATTTTGGATCAAATTCGTGGCATCATCCCATGCGAGGTCAAAGCATTCCCATGTAAATATTTGGGCCTGCCATTAAATGTTAGACCATTGAGGAGGGTTGATGTGCAGCCCCTGATCGATAAAGTAGCTGCGCGGCTACCATCATGGAAGGCAAAATTTCTGGACAGACATGGACGACTAACTTTAATAAACTCGGTGTTGTCCTCCATTCCAGTACACTTCCTCACGGTGTTCCAAATCAAGAAATGGGTGATTAGGCAAATTGACAAGATCAGGAGGGGCTTCCTTTGGAAAGGAGAACTGAGTGTCAGTGGGGGACATTGCTTGGTGAAGTGGCCTAAAGCAGCAAGACCAAAACCCCTTGGTGGGCTAGGGATTCTAGATTTGGAAAGATTTGGAAGAGCTTTAAGATTGAGATGGCTTTGGTACGAGTGGGTGGATCCTAACCGGCCATGGGTAGGAACTCCCCCACCCTGTGATCCTATAGATAAAGCTCTCTTTCGAGCTTCGACAATTGTCACTATTGGTAGAGGTGACAAGGCAAGTTTCTGGCATTCATCTTGGCTGAATGGGTGCGCCAATTGATATTGCACCAAACCTTTACCCACTTGCATGGAGGAAGAATCAGAAAGTAAAGGATGACTTGCTGCACATGAATTGGACAAGAGGACTATGGAGGATGGACTCCGTACAACAAATGGCCGAATTTATTGAGCTGTGGGACCTTGTAAGTGCTGTGCAACTGGATGATCGTGAGGACACCATCTCATGGAAATGGACAGCCGACGGTTCTTATAGTGCAAAGTCAGCATACTTAGCGCAGTTCAAAGGATCCATTCCTCCTTTCAACTCCAAGTCCATTTGGAGAGCTTATGCAGAAGGTAAACACCGTTTCTTCACTTGGCTGTTGATTCAAGCAAAAATATTGACGGCTGATAGACTCTTAAAAGAAACTGGCCGTGCAACCCAGTATGCTCCTTTTGTGTGACCAACAGCCAGAAACCGCACTTCACCTCTGTGTTCTCTGTCCATTTGCATTGGAAGTTTGGCTCCTTGTTAAAAATTGGGCGGGTGACTGCATTCGGCCTCCCGCTTTGGATGTGCAGTCAGTGCAGCAGTGGTGGGAGAGCGCTCTGCAGGGACAATCTGCCACTCAACAACGAACAACAGCGGCAGTCCTTATGTACACGACTTGGAAATATATGGAAAGAACGCAATCGAAGAACCTTTCAGGAAGTCGAGAGAACTCCGATTCAAGTGTTCGGGCTAATCAAGGAAGAGTTGGGGTTGATGACGCAGGCTTGCGGACGTCCGGTAGTTTCATAATAGAGTCTAATGTTTTATGTGTTTGTGCTCTCTGGTTTCCTAATGTAATAAGACTGTAAAACATTGTCTTGCTCTTCTTCTTATATGACATAGCAGAGCTCCTGCTAATTTTTCAAAAAAAAAAAAAAAAAAGATTTATAACCCTGTACCTGTGCAACTAGAGCTGAACAGATGCTGGCGGGATTACAAACCAAGATTGTCTAGGCTTACCTTGCTGAGTGATCTTGTATTCAATTGGGTCAGGTCACCCACATGCTGTTTTGATAGGATGTTTACAGGTTTTCATGAACAGAACTACAGGGTTTTGAAAAAAAGATGGGCTTCACTCAGCTTGTGCTTGTTGGGCTCGGCACTTTGTCAGGGTAGCTGAGTCTGAGCAGCCTGCTCTTCTCTCAATGTGACAAACCTGACAACAAAATGATGAACAATGGTGGGGGCCTGAAGTTGGTTATTCGTACAGTACAAGAATGCAGACCATTTGTTTATTTTGGAGAAAGGCATACAGCTTGCTGTTTATTTGATGGCCAACAGAACAAATCTTTTCACATCTCGTCCCTGTATTACCACGGTTAGTTTTCCACCGAGTTTATATGGAAATATGATTCTAATTTTTTTTTAAATCTTTGCAGAAGTGAATGAAGGAGGTGGATTGAGTTTAGCTCTGCATTGTACGTTCCTCCCTTCTGCTTTCGCTTGTGTAAGCAAAGACCACACGGTTGCAGAACATTGCTTGACCTGCAGTCTGCAGACAACTGATCCCAGAGGGATGCAAAACTACAGCTTCACGCTCGCTGCAGAACACAGATGAACAAACACCCTTCATCTGCATGGCGATGTCGCGAGGCAGTCTTTGGGTCTAGTTCCTGCTCTATGCATCACAGCACGTCTGTTTCCTCCACACAATCCTGGTGTCGTCATTGAATTTGTGAAAGGCCCTCGCAGACAGAGATGAAACATGACCAATACCAGGATTACCAGCAGCAGAACAAATCACATGGGGATCATCTTCGCCCGCCTGACTGCGGGCAGTTGTTCCTGCATCCAGGTCAAGATGAGCAGTGCTGCTGATGAGTGCCCAGAGCCAGTGGATTCAGCCCTTGTGGTGCCATCTAGAAAATCCAGATGAACCTGAATCTCTTGCCATGCGATGACAGTCCGGGTTGACTGTAATAATACTGAAATGGAATGAAACGAAAAGAAGAAACAGTTCCTGTTATGCGTTCTGTTTGTTATATTAGGCAAGAATTGCAAAATTCCTTTGGATCTAGTACTATTAGAGTGATGCAAGTTCTGCAAACTATAGTGGAATGCCAAAAGGATTCATATGACAGCATGTGCTCCGATGTGGGAACGCTGCCGTCCACGCAGCCACCAACATTACATCCAACTATCCAAGGCAGTGGAATCCGCATCGTCCTCAACTCAAGATTCCGCCTCGTGACCGCCGCTCGCTCGGGAGCACAGCACAGCACAGCTCCTGAAGAAACAGACATGCACGCTGATGAATGAGTATTCGTAGACCACACGACACACGAAAGGTATCTGGATTCTAGAACACTCAACCATTAGCCTTATCTTATTCAGACTCAGGACAGCTGATTTGCATTACTAAACAGTTTCCTGTGGAAGCCCCTCTCTCACGCCATGACCTGAAAAAGACCCATGTCCCATGTAGTAGTTATCTCTATGATGACTTTGTTTATCATTTTTGTCAGTAGTCTCTTACTCTCTTAACCTGCACTCTATCGACCAGCATTACCATCATCTCGTCAGATTTCTCTTCTTCATTCTCCTGCTTCAAACAAGATGTAGATAGATATTTTTTTTTTGTGACAATATCTTGTGGTGATGAATCACATAAACACACGCTTCAGAAATCCGTATGATTGGCTAAACAATCGGATGGATATTCCAACAAAAAGACTTTGAGGCATTTTCGTTGTCGTTTTTGAGTGAAGGGAAAATAGCGTGTGTTTTATCATAGAAAAATAGTGTTTAATTTGTTGGTATTTGCCACACAGCCGCTTGCACGGCACTGTAGTGTCGCGTGGCGTGGGCCCACAAATAATGCTGAAAATGGCCGCTCGAAGTCGAACGCTGCAGACGAAGATTAGTGGGGCGCGCACGGAGCCTGTGCCGTGCCGGTCTCTGTCAGCCATGGCCCATGGGCACCCTGCACCCCCAACATCTCGTCACCGCAAATGGATCCACAGGACCACAGGACACAATTTTATCATTATATTATTACTAATTAGTACTAAATCCGTTTTAAATTATAGTTCATTTGACTTTTTCAACCCTAAATTTGACCACTGCCGTCTTATTTAAAAAATTATTCAAAAAGTATCGTTCTTCTTCCAATGTAGTCCATTTTTTCAAAAAAAAAGAATAAGATTTTCGTGTTAATAATTGGAGTCAAGCAATTTTAAACTTAAACAAAATATACACTAAAAATATTTAATATTTATTATACCAAATATAGTAAGCTCCCTTAGAGACACAAACTTGATATTAATTTATATAAAATTAGTTAATTATACCAAATATTAATATTTATTGTACCAAATCTAAGCTTTCAAAATTTATTCCACTTTATAAAAACAGATGAAGTAACCCCAACTCAATTTAATAAGACAATATTCAGGTGCATACCTTTTTTGTTCATATCTATTACACAAATGTAGTGATTATTATAATATATTTTTGTGATCAAGGAAGGGGTGAAAATGTGTTATTTGCTTTGCACATAATGTCGTAATAAATCTTTCCTATGATGCCTTTGTGTTTTTTTTTTAGGATGGTGGGAGCATTAATTTGCAGGATTTAGTAAACCTATAGTTTTTCTGAGCATATTTCTCTGTACAAAGTTTCTCTAAGATAACAAAAACTTGGGTCAGAACAGATCACCCTATTCTGATCGTACTTTTCCCAGAACCTCTTTCGTAACATAATGCAAAATTGATACTTTTATCTGTTCGTACTAACTTCTAAGTAAAGCGCATTTTAGAGAAGTCATACCAAACCGGCGTAAATCACACACCTCAAAAATTGTATACTCCAACCCCAACCCCGAGCGCTCCCTTCAGGCACCTCGGGGGCCTCACCCGCCACTGCCCACCTCCCCTCCCCGTCGCCGCCCGGCCACCGTCGCCGCCTCCTACTCGAGGCGGCGGCGGGCGTCCCGCACCAAAAAATGGGGACTGGTGCCGCTCCCTCCCTCCCCTCCTACCCCTTTGCCCCCTCCCCAACCCTAAACTCCGGCAACTTTGCGGCCCGCTCGGCCGGGCGAGCGAGGCGGATCTGCGGATCTTCACCGCCATGGTGAAGCTGAAGGCATGTCGGGCCACCTCACCGCGGCAGGTGTCGCGAAGAAGGGTTTGTCGTGCGGGATGGGGTTGAAAGACCTTTGATGCTCTCTCTAGCGTTGTCGGCGTCCACACGGACGCCGATCCCCTTCCCCGGCAGCTCTTGCGCACTACTGCAGTCCGCTCTGTATGGTCGCTCGAGTTGTCTTGTTGCACCTAATTAAGCTTCACTTTTGTCCTCACCTAGGTATGTATAGTTGGTGTTAATTGTAGCCATAGTCTTGGTCGTTGGTTGGTTTGGGCGGATGCTTTCTCCGGTGTATCGTCAGGTAAGTCCTCCTCGCCCGTGGTTCTGAGGGAAATGGCCCTTTGTGACTCGGAGGAGCATGTGGAGTCTGAGGTCGTGTTTGGCGGATGTTTTGCCGAGGTCGTCGTCTTTTTCGGCGGATGCTTTCTTTGCCGAGGTCGTTTATCATCAATGGCTCTGTCCACTACTGGCTACCTAGATGTTGAGTTATCTTTTGTATTAGGCTCAGCTTGCGGGTTGTTAGCTGGAGGGTCCCCCGCCCCTCGTGTTTCTTGCTTTTCGTCTGTGTTTCAGGGCTTTGTTAGTACCTGTTGTTTTAACTATGTGTAGATCTATTCACCATTCTCTTTGCTTAATAAAAAAAACTGAGCGTAAATCGATCCTTCATGGGTGGGGGTTATCAGATGGTTATCTTTGCTCTATGCAGCTAACGTTACACACCCTCCCAATGTACAGTGCGTTCTCTCGAAGTCAAGGCATGTTGTTTTCAATCGTGTACATTTATCGGCCAAAATGTCGTTGCAGCTTCCAAAGATGTGGATGTGGTGACGAAGTACAGTGATCCTTGTACCATTGATTTGAGTCTTCTAGATGCTGAATTTAATGTGCCCTTCGATTGTTATCACCCTCGTCCTTTTGCGTCCTCGGTAGCTTCAGCCTTCAGCCTAACTCTTCACCTATCAAGTGTTTTAACGACTAACTGGTACCAAAAATAACTAACAATGATCTCAGCCTCACAATAACCAACAATGAATAGAGCGTCACCAGCCACGTCTAAAATAGGTCACCTAATTTTGTGCGTGCGCAAATGTCCTTTTTTTGGGTCACATTTACCTCAGCTGGGAGCAAAGTATATATATACGATATGTATATATGATGGTCAAACCAAATGATCTCACTTTTCAAGGCAAAAAATAACTAAAATATTTACCAGCCGACGATCGATGATGTTTTCCTTTTGTCTTGTGTGTTCAGAGTAGTGAATCTTGATCGATGAAGGCAGTAATAAGCTAAAATGTCTAGCTTGATGGAATAAGAAATCTCTGCTTAGGCCTGCTAATGGGGCGGGGTTGAACGGGTATTTTGGGGCGGGTTTTAATACGGGTACTATTGGGGCGGGTGGAAACGGGTGACACTATGAAACGGGTTGGGGTAGGTTGGGTTGACAACACAAACGGGTTGGGGCTCTATGGTCATAGATCGGGCGCATAAGTCATATATCATTTTCCGTCGTGACTTCGGGTTGGGGCGGGTTGGGACATTGGGCCGACGGGGCGGGACGGGGCGGGTGATAGTTAGGGTTTTTAAAATATGGGTTGAGGCGGGTTTGGAGTGGGTATCCACCAATTAGCATGCCTACCCCTGCTAGTGTCCCATCGCATCGCATATAAATACGTCCCGGCCTGTCATCGGCACACAGGCAGGTGGTGGTTGGGCCATTGGCAATATTGGCGAATTGGCACGCGCCATCAGCATGAGCTCTCCTCCTCCGAATTCGTCGTCATCCTCCTCCGAATTCCCCTGTGGATAGAAAGCTAGCTAGCTGCTCGATCGTGCTGTGATCCCCGTCCAAACGGGATGGCGTTGATGATTGCTCGTCGTCGTGGGAGCTCGAGATGGCCGTGTTCATCGTCTTCTTCGTCCTGGTGCTCTGCACGACGGACGGCCTCCGCGTACACCAACGCCTTGTAGGCAGCTATTGCAGGGCCCGTGGAGTTGTGCACGCAGGCAGCGCAATCGCAATCAGACTAGGTATAGGTAGCTAGTTTGTTGGTAGGCTACGCGCGCGCGCGGGCAGGTGGCGTGTCGTCGTCGTCGTTGTCTTCTCTCTCTCTCTGTGCCGGTAGGCGCGCGCGCGCGTGCAGGGCCGGGCGACGGACGGCGGATGGTCATCATGGCCGGCATGGTCCCCGGCGTGGAGTCCGCGCGGCGACGGCGGGTGCGGCACTCGTCGTCCAGCGCATCGGAGGCCGGCGTGGCGCGGCGGGCGTCCCTGTGCCTGTACGCCGGCGGGCTTGGGATTGGGCGTGACCTTGGCTCGTCGTCATCGTCGTCGTCAGCGGCTTCTTCCATGGCAAGAACTTTGCTCGCCCTTGCACAGCAGCCTGCTGTTTTCATGTCGTATGCATGTCGTACATGGATGCGCGCGGTGGTGGCGTCGTTCTCTGATGGTCTGTGGTTGCTGCTGCAGGTGTGGAGCGGCGTGTGCGGCGAGACTGCGGCGGCGATGGCGCGCGCGTGGACGACGACGCTGGGCAGCGACGCCCTGGAGGCGAAGGAGAGGCTGGATCACAAGCTCAGGGGCCAGCGACAACCTGTGGTGCTCAACAACAGGTGCGTTTCTTGCTCTTGTGCTGTACGGCTGTTGTTCAGAATCAGAGCCACACCATTTCCACCTCTAGTGTACGTTTGTGGGAGCTATAGCTCGCTTTTCCGCTGATTTAATTAGGCCACGTTTAATAGTGATGTTTCTTCAATTTTTATAAAAGGAGAAAGACTCGATAGTGGCGAGGCCGGTGAATATGACTGTTCAATTTAGGAGATACTCGTACGAACTCGCTGATAAATTTAGTGATGAGAATATATGCACTTTCTACTGCAAAATGCCAAGACAATTTTGCATGAGAATCTACAATCTATCTCTGATGAGATACGAAGTTTTTTTCCCAATTTACGTCGTTTTTCCTCTGTAAATTATTCATGGAATCTATGTGAGATTCCCTGCTCGTCTGAAAACTGAAAGGAATCCCACAGAACTAACGGTGGTACGTACAATTCGGTGCAGGCATGAGATGAGCACACGACCACCGCCGGCAAAACCGCACGACGACGCAACGTGCAGCGGCCACCACTCGGCAACGACGACGGCGGCGCCCTGCGGCGTGATGCTGCAGCGGGAGGTGCTGCCATCGTCGTTGCCGTCGAGGCCGAACAAGAAGGCAGTCGGGTGCCGGTTCAGCTGGTGCCGGCGGCTGACCGGCAGGCGGCGGTGCGCGCCGCCGGCGGCCGAGGCGGAGGTGGAGGCGGAGTGCGCGGTGTGCCTGGACGAGCTCCGCGGGGGGACGTGGTGGCGCGCCTGCCCTGCGCGCACCGCTTCCACTGGTCCTGCGCCGTGCCCTGGGTCCAGGCCGTCTCGCGGTGCCCCGTCTGCCGCGCCCATGTCCACGTCGCCGCCGGCCTCAGCTGACCGACGCACCGACGCCTTCGTTAATCGTCCTCCTCCTCCATCGGCGGCTGCTGCTGCTGCCATGCCACCCGCGGCGCGGCGGGACGCCCGGATCGGAGGCCTGGCGACGCGAGGACGGTCACGGCCTCACGACGCACGCCGCGCGTGGGACGATGCGTGCGTGCGTGCCTCGTGTCACGGGAAGGCCGCCATGCACGGACGGACCGGTCGGCGCGGCGCGGCGCGGTTAGGTGGTTGGCCGCGGTTGCGTTCTGACCTTGTTGCATGCGTAACCTGAACTATTAGGTGCTCAAAATCGAAGGCCTGGAGCCGGCGCAGAAGAAAACAAGAGCGCTGATGAGATAGTTCGAGGCGCGGATCTCCATGTGTCATGCTACAATGTGCAGGGGGGTTTTTTTTTCTTTTTAAAAAAGAAACAAACTGTTAACTCTAGACTGATGCGCAATGCATCGCTCGGTTCTGTAGTTTGTATACTAAAAACAAACGTGTAACCAGATCCGTTTCTTGACATCTTTTACCCAACACGACTAAGGGTTTCTTTGGATCATTCATTCTTCTTAGGATCGAGGGGATCGAGGGGGTAATTTAGTTCAATTCCTCCTTACTCTCCGATTTCGAAGGGGAACGATTGAATCCAAAGTAGCCCCTATTGGTGACCAACAAATTTATGTTCTCATGATGTCAAATAATTAACAGAGGAGGGTCGGTAGCCGTGTTAATCTGGAAAAATGATGTTCGTAATGGTATTTGTACAAATGAATACGAACTTTGTACACAGTAAGTAATATTAGCAGGCGCTGTGGTACGGCATGAGGTACTGCATCACAGCCTAAAATTCAGAAGTACCAAATACTATTCCACAGGCTACACACTCGATATATCCAAACTATCCTGTCCTCTTGTTGTACGACGAAAGGTACTCTAGTACCACATTCGTACTATACACATGGTAATGCTAATCTGACCATTACCGTATTCGTAGTGTATACACTGATGGGTGATGACATGCGTTGTGCTCCCTCGGTTTCTCCTCTCTTCATGTACCGTAATCTGGCCATTTCATTGCTTGCATTAAGTTTGTCTAGGTTTGAAAGATATTAGCAACATTTTTATGTCTAGCTAGATAAGTTTGTTGTCAAAATAGATTGATCAATATATCTGATGATGCAAATTATATAACATATACCAAATATATTTGGCCAAAGTTTATGTCTTGATTTGTATAAATTATGTGCAACATTTGTACCTCTAAATAAATTTATTAAAATAACTAAATTCAATGATCTTTCCAATGATACTCATTATATAATATAAATATTAATATTTTAAATATATATTTAAGTGAAGTTGTTTTTGAGAAACACAAACAATGTATATTTAGAGACGGAGGGAGTAAACTCTAATTGCTCCATTACGTGTTTATGTGGTTTGTACTGTACCCATGGTCGGCCTCACCATGGTGAACATGTATTCCCACCGTCCCCCTGAATAAAAATCAACTTCTAGAATCCATACCGGTCAAACTTGACTAACTTTACATGAGTAACAACATTTATAGTTATAATATAAAATTAGCAAGCACCTTATGAAAATATTTTTTATTCAATGATACTAATTTGATAACATAAATAAATCTTATCAGTTTTTTTTCTAGAAATTTGGTCAAATTTTTTAAAAAATAACTTAAGACAATTCTAGAAATCTATTCTTTTAGGGATGGAGTATATATATTTGTCAATATAGCCACCATAGCACCATCTACCATCTCTCGACATAATTTTTCAAACCACGAAATCACAAAATGCCACAACGCTAACCAACTCGATCGTACTGTAGTGCGTGTGCGTCAGAGAGCACCACCGGCCGGCGTGGACTTCAAATATTCATTTTTCTCCGCACGGAACGAAAATATACACCGCACTCGAGTGATGGCGTGAGAAAGCAGGAAAGGAGAGAGAAAAAAAGGGACAAGAAAATAGACGGCTAGACGTCGATGCACGGTACGGAGCTCTACACGTCGGCAAGATCAGCACGGGCTGGCACAGTGGACTATGAAAAATCTGAACGTACTGTACGTACGGCGCTATCCTTTGGATCTCCGGCCACCGACCAGAGACGGATCTATAGTCGACATCAGTATCCACACGCTCAAAAATCGGCTGTCAATATTAGATTTTTCACCCACCGTATATACTCTCTTCGCTCCAAAAATATATATCATTATAGCACAGTGTCGTGGTTTAGTATCTCAAATTTGACTTAATTATAGATAAAAAACTATTAATTTTTATGTTATCAAATAAATATCATTAGATTCATTACAAAATTAGGATTTGTTGATTGCCTGCTTGAGTTGACAGCCAGGAATAGAAAGATGCCACGGCTAATCACTGATGGATCGATGTGACGTGGGATGGTGCAATCCACCTCTGCTAAACACACAGCGCCCTCATCCTCACTCTCCCAAGGAATTAGTGGCCTGCACGGCACGTGTCGTGTAAAATCCTGTTGCGCCTGCCGTTCATCCGCGTCATCGAGAATTTGCGTCTTTTCCGAAACGAAAAGGAAAACTTGAGAAGAAATCCGGATAGAAAGGCCCATCGATCTCGTCGGCCCAGTCTAACTGTAATCGGTCAGTGCTAGGCCTTGTTTAGATGGCTAAAAATTGTAATCAAATGTCACATCATACACTGTAGCACATTTCGTTTATTAGTGGTAAATATTATCCTATCATGGAGTAACTAGGTTCAAAAGAATCGTCTCAAGAATGTACATCTAAACTGTGTAATTAGTTATTTTTTTACCTACATTTAATACTCCAAACATATGTCTTTTAGTGTATTTAATGTGATGTGATGAAGAGAAAGTGGGAAAAAAGATTAGAAATTTTAGCCATCTAAACAAGGCCCTAGTGCTGCACTTCTTTGCTCGGGCTTCTCTGTCTCCAGAGGCGCGCAGGAATTAGTCCTACCTCGGTGTTCTGTGCAAGGCGAGGCGAGGGCGACCACATAAGAGCATGGCTAATGGTAGAGCAAGTGTTTGGCTATAAGGCCGGTCTTAATGGGGGTTTCATGAGTGTTTCATGCACATTAAATACAAATAATACATCAGCAAAAAATTTTACTTTTTGCATGAAACTCCTAGAAGAGAGAAGGAAAGAGTTTCACCATGGTGAAACCTTTGGGCACTGATTTCACATGCGTTGGAAACCGTGTGAAACCCCCATTGAGATAGAAATAGAGTTTCACCGTGCAACTATGCAATTAAACCATGCAATGAGAGAGAGTTGTGGGACCCTTGAGCCTATGAAACTGTGCATTGAGGGAGACGTCTATTTCATGCCAAAGTTTCACATCTTGGAAACCGGGAGGTGAAACTCTCCATTGAGACCGCCTAAGGCCCCATTTGGTAGGGATTCAACCAGACTCCGGCTTCTCGACAAAAGTAAATCTTGCTTGAGCACTTGTTGGTAGAATTCATTTTTCTCTCACCTCTCTTCACCTCTCACTGACACAACTTTGCGGTGGAGCCAAAATTTCTAGCTCCATCAGCTCCCTCTGGTGTCTTTGTGAGAGGGAGGGGATGGAGAGAGAAATTTAGCTCCTATGAATAGTGAATGAACAAAGTGGCATGGCAGGCTACCAAAGAGGGCCTAAGTCAAGTAATGAGAGCCAAGCTATACAACAACTAGTCTCTTAGTTGGCTATAAAATTTCTTTATTATTATTTATTTTCCTTCTCTTTCTTATTCCTCCTCACATCCATATCTATTGGGACCCACTAATGCCTATGTATCCGTGCCTAGCTTGGTGCTAGAACAAGAGCCAAGCTCTCTTCTCTTTCTTCCCTTCTCCCCTCCACATCATCAAAATTGCTGACTAGGTTGACTTATAGCCCATTATTATACATGCTCTAAGGCGACCCATGGCCAACGACTCACGATCCCCCAATCAATTGACACCATTGTCCGGACGGGGTCCATGGGTGACCTTGAAGGCCTTTGGCCTAGATAAGTGCCACGTGCTCCCACGTGCTCGTAGGTTCTCCAATAGGAGATTGTGGAGATTTGGACGTCATATTTTATTTTATGGCGAGGGGGGTACGCTTAATTTATGGCCCTTGCCAAATTTAACAAATTATTAAATTAAATTTGACCCCGGAGCGTAAGGGGTCGCTACATTGGCGTTTCATTGTTCCCCTGCTCGTCTTCACGATGTCTAGAAGATTAATTTTAATATAGATCGTCCAAGTGTTAGTTGTATTTTTTTTCCCCTCGCGCCTCTCCAAAATTGTGATAAATTTAAGTGTGCCACATATCAAGCCAATGTCTCGACTCATTCGACTTAAACAAGGGGTGGGTCCTTACCAACTTCCAAATCCAAGATTTAGGGGAAAAATAGGGGCAGGGGCACTCTTCATTCTTCATTCAAACTCATGAAGAGGTTTTTGCCTTTTTATCAAAAAAAAAGGGAGTTGGGTAAAGCAAACTCCCTCCTTGCCCGAGCACGGGGCTTAGTCAAGTAGAACCGGGTTGCGCCGCTTGATGCTCCGATCGAAAACAAATCGGTGGGGCCATGCAGTGTACGACGGAATATGCCTTAGCAAGGTCAATCCCTCCCCCCTTCTTTCTTTTTAAATGAAAAACCAGGCTATGCCGTAACCTCCTAATTCTTGGACCCACCTCACACCGTCATTGTCCCAAAGACCTCGGCCAGCATACAAATGCACCCAATAACTCAAGAAAATGCAGCCGGGTGTCATCGGAACCCCGATTACACCTCATACCAGGATCAACAATGGAGTAGCTACAACATTACAACATTTGTTATAAAAATATAGATCAGAGTGCGGAAGAATAATAACATTAATTTTACAAAATGTGAATAAGTTACATTTGAGTAAACTTAACTGCGGAAGCTAGGTAGAACTAGAAGACAAACCAGATCATGTCGTGCACATCGACATAACCTTGGTTAAACAAAGACGAGTCGAGACTGCAATGGGGTTAACAAGCCCCGAGTACGGGAGTACTCAACAAGACTTAACCGACAATAAAAGAGAAGACTCGAATGCAAAGGCTTTAGAAATCAAGGTAAGGTCTTAGCAAGAATTAAGGACTCTTTTGCAAAAAAAAGCTTACTAATAGTGAATTCTTACTTTCAATATTTTAGCCCAATTTAGTAGCTCACGGACTCTAGGTGATCCTACACTAGAGCAAACATTTCTTTCATAAGCCAACTTTCTTTCTTCAAAACCGTGTTCCATCATTTACTACGATGAATAGGTAGAAGAACGGGTCTCCATAACCGAGAAGCAACGACGATTCATGAACCGATTAACCCAAATGGGGAGTTCTTTCCACACGACATATGTAGCACTTAAGCTTGCATATATCAACCATTTCTCGATCGTCCCAAAACGGAACTCAAGGCCCCACGCCACCTGAGAGCACGTAACCCCACCGCCGTACCAAAAATTCAAGTAGGGCGGGTACACGATACTCCCGCCATCTCCCACTCCCGGTCGCGGTTGTACATTTCCGATTTGGCTCCCCCGAGATCCGCTTATCGGAGTATGTGGCCAAAACTAGTTTCGTCGACCTGGGTGACTGCCAGTCAGACGTGCCATTGACCAAACGACCTCAGGCGCAACTTGCGTTCAAAAGTCCCGAACTTGCAAGCCAAACAACGGACGGTCCTTAGATGATCAACACGGGACAAGAACAAAGCAGAGAAAGTCCCGCCGCCTTTTTCAACCTACGCCCCGGCCCAATCTCAAATTCATCGCTACTTCTCTTTCTTTTCCGAAAAAGGTACCATCTTCTCAAATAAAACATTTTGATGAAAAAGCTTAACTAATTAAGCGAGGGCTAAGCATCACTAAGCATTTTTGAAATAAAACAAAGTTAACAAGGGTGGTATTGCAATAATCAAGGATGATAGTGCAAAGAATTAGGTTATCAATCAACTCCTAATTACTTAATGCAACATATCATAAATATAAGTGATATAAAGCTTTTAAAACATCAAGGAAGGGTTTAATGTAACCGGGGCTTGCCTTCGTTGACGAGATAATCCGCCTCGCTCACTACCACGATATCGAAACCAACTCCCAATCGATAATGAACCTCCTCGGGATTTGCTCAACTTTAACAATCTCGTTCGCGTTCTCTACACGAAACAATGTATGCTTCAACATGATGGAATTTAGATATGATGCTCAAATGATGCATGAAATGATAAACAACTTGAGTACAACTTTCCTTCACGATAAAGTTGCAACCCAACAAAACCAACTTGTTGAACTACTCTACAAGATATCATCACCATTGTCTAAGTTCTTAAGGACCATTTGATTGTGATATGATCCAAGATTTACAAAACAATCCCAAGATCACACAAAACCTAAGTCACTATATACTAAACAAACCATTTAAACACAGGAAATAATAGAGCATAAAATAATAAAGAAATAATCTTTGTCAAAATAATCTCAAACTTTTTGTACAGCTAGATCATGGCACAAAACAGCACCTAATCAATTTTCATGATTTTTGAATAAATATTTTATTTTCTAAAAATCATGGAAGATGCATTTTTCAATTAAAATTGTATTTTTAAATCATGCAAGAACTATTCAAAACTCAAGTTTCAAATTTTTCATGGATACACATACTCATAAGAAGGCTACCCAAAAAGTTTCAGAATTTTGAAAGCTAAATTTGAATTTCTATGAAATTCACAAAATCGAGCACTATTCATCATAAAGGAAATTGATAAAACATATAAATAAAGAAAAAGAGCACTTGGGCTGAATCTGCTTGGCCCAATATGAACAAAGGAGCAGTGCTGGCCCAATTCGGCCTATGAAGACTTTGACTTCGGCAACTTTGCAAATGAGCCCCCAAACTTTTATGAAACCGCAGCTCATTATAAAACACTATTCATATGAGTTAAGAAAATTACATTAGGAATCCTCGAAAAAACTTCTATTTGAATCGGGTCCTCCTTCTTCAACCTCATGTACACAAGAAAGCGGATCGAGGGATTGAAGACCGCTCGGCGGCACCGGAGGGAGGAGGATCGAGAACCTTCCAAATTATAGGGCCCACATGTACTTATTATCGATACTACGACCTTTAATAGCCACATATGTGCACCCATAACCTGAAAAATACTATTAACTATTCCAACCTGTGATCCGTTCGAGGTCATTGCGGTATTACAACGGTTTTCATACATAATCGAGTAAAACAACGAAAGACTTATATTACAATAATTTTACAACCGTTTTTTAAAAAAACAAAGTTTTACAATACATAAGTAGGAGTAGCAAGAGGGTATACTACATATCTTACAATATCGGACCCTGCCCACGGGTCTCACTTCTCACTAAATCATCACTATCCTCTTGAATTACCACAAATGTTCTACTTGATAAATGTATGGGATGCACCGGAATCAAATAATATTACTGCGGGGTGTTTAGCGACGGGGAACACACCCATCATGATCGGTTCCCCTGCAGGTATCTCTTCAACATTGGTGTAATACACCCGTCCGGTTTTCTTCTCACCCTTTCCCTTTTGATCTTTCTGCTTAGATTGGATTCGATTCCCGAAACTCCCCTCGGTAATTTGGATTATCTTTGGGGGGATTGGGGCATTCGAGCCATATGACCCGATCTTACCACAATTAAAATAAGTGTAATTGTGGTTTGGAGGAAGGTGGAGGGCGAATGCTCGGGGCACTTTCGGTACCGACGGGGGGATAATAAGGGGTTGCGGCGGGAGTTTAAAATAGGAGGCTCTTTGCCTTTGTTGATACTAGGGGCGATAGAATGGGCGATTGTGGTTCCACCGGATGATAAGAAATCTTTGGGCGTTTTGCTTTACCACGGAAGATCCACCAAACTTTTCTTTCCATGACTTTCCTTATTCTCATATTCTGGAGAACCGCGATACTTTTCCTCAGAAGAGATAGCCATGTTTACTACCTCGTGATAAGTATCCGTGTCTCGCACATTCATCATGGCTTGCAGTCTAGGGTTGAGACCTCGGATGAACCAATTTTTCTTCTTTTCATCTGTATCTACATGGGCTGCGGCATATTGTGATAGATGATTAAATTTTCTAACATATTGCATTCTTGACTCTTCTTCTTGTCTTAGGGCGGAAATTTATCTAGCTTTCTAGCCATTATTCCTTAGGAATAAAATGAGCTCGAAAAGCATTTTTTGAACTCGATCCAAATGTCGATGCCTATTTGGTTTCTCGACTTTAAAAATTCTTCCACCAAGCTCTAGCTGCATTCCGGAGTTGTTGGGGCGTAAAATATGGCTTTTGGTATTCAGTACAGGTAATCAACTCAAATTTCTGGGTCCATTATGCGAGCCAATCATCTGCCTCTAGGGGTTCATCAGCTTTGTTGAAAACCGGATGTTTAGTGGCAGTAAAGTCTGGGTAGGAGGTTTCATCCTGATGATCATGTCGGTCTCTGTTGCCACGATGATTATTCTGATTCTGCTGGGCCATTTCTCGCATTAGGCGAGAGTTCTCAGTGGTGGCTTGAACCAAAGCCGCAATAGCATCGGCCCGGGTTAGCTTGGAACTGGTGGAGGATTTGGAATGTCATTCCTATTAAAGGAGGCTTGGTATTGTTGTTTTTCGCGACATACGCTTTTTTAAACAAAACTATATATCACACAACTAGTTTTATTAAGCTTCAAAAGAAATTACACAATTGAAAGCAGACACATAAAACTTATTCATATAACAAGGTTCCCACTCTGTGTCTACCCAGGGCTCCTCTAAGTAGCTTACTACTAAATAAGGCTATGTTACATATTCTACAAAGTCTTGTTTCTACTCAAAGGTCATTCTCTGACTCATAGTCACTAACATAAGGCTCCACTTCTTCTGGATCTTCCTCTTCTTCCACATCCTCTTGGATTACCACACCCAATCATCTTGTACCGCCTAGGGTTGGTGATTTGGGTTGAGGAGTTCATTCATATCTTTGCATTTTGTACATTCAGATTGGCTTGTTGAGCTTCGGTTGAATCACATAAGCTACTAAATTATGATTATCTTGAATTAGATGATCACCGCAGTGTTGAAGCTCCATCTTCTCGTGGATCGTTTCAATCAAGGCTTCACTATATTTACCGTAGTCTAGAGTGCGTCGCTCCAACTCGACTTGCAGTTTCCAATTTGAATTGCATCAAAGCACCTATCTCTGGTAGCTTGATCTAATTCTTTGGTCGGGCACTCAATCTCTTCTTGAGGATCTATCTTGGACTTCTTCTGCTTCCTTCATGAGTTCTAGTATGACTGGTACTAGCTTCATTATCATTTCTTGCTGTAAGCTGATGACGAGGGACGCCTTTTGGTCCTGTCTTCTTCCTAGGAGTATTTTTCGTTCTAGCCATCTGTAGAATGGTTACGATCGGATTACTAAGATTCGGTAGGAGGATCTAAAGGTTAGCAAGAATAGGATTGTTAATACTTAACCCAAACCACATTAAAGGGAAAGTAAACATTAACATATGATTTAAGCATGATGCATGGATCGAAGCTACGTAACAATCAATAAGCACTTTTACATTAAAAGATTTTATAAGTATAATGCTACTCCACTTATAAAAATCTTTTAATGTAAAAGTGCTTATTGATTGTTACGTAGGTTCGATCCATGCATCATGCTTAAATCATATGTTAATGTTTACTTTCCCCTTTAATGTGATTTGGGTTAAGTATTAACAATCCTATTCTTGCCAACCTTTAGATCCTCCTACCTCGAATCTTAGTAATCTGATCATAACCATTCTACAGATGGCTAGAACTAAAAATACTCCTAGGAAGAAGACAGACCAAAAGGCGCCCCTCACATCACTTTGCAAAGAAGAAATGATAATGAAGCTAGTACCACCATACTAGAACTCATGAAGGAAGCAAAGAAGAAATCCAAGATAGATCCTCAAGAAGAGATTGAGCGCCCGACCAAAGAATTAGATCTAGCTACCAGAGATAGGTGCTTTGATGCAATTCAAATTGAAAAACTACAAGTCGAGTTGAGCGACGACTCTAGACTACGTAAAATGTAGTCAAGCCTTGATTGAAACGATCCACGAGAAGATGGAGCTTCAAACCAAAGCAGGATGATCATCTAATTCAAGATAATCATAATTTAGTAGCTTATTCGATTCAACCGAAGCTCAACAAGCCAATCTGAATGTACAAATGCAGCATATGAATGAATCTCCTCAACCCAAATCACCAACCCCAAAGCGGTACAAGATGATTTGGGTGTGGTAATCCAAGAGGATGTGAAAGAAGAGGAAGATCCGTAAGAAGTGGAGCCTTATGTTTGTGACTATGAGTCAGAGAATGACCTTTGAGTAGAAACAAGACTTTGTAGAATATGTAACATAGCCTTATTTAGTAGTAAGCTACTTAGAGGAGCCCCGGTAGACACGAGGGAACCTTGTTATATGAATAAGTTTTATGTGTCTGCTTTTGGGTGTAATTTTTTTGAAGCTTAATAAAACTAGTTGTGTGATATATAGTTTTATTTTAAAAAGCGTATGTCGAAAACAACAATACCAAAATCCCGAATAGGAATGACATTCCAAATCCTCCACCGCCCAAATTTACCCTCGCCGATGCTATTCGGGCTTTGGTTCAAGCCACCACCGAGAACTCTCACCTAATGCGAAAATGGCCTAGCGTAATCGAGAATAATCATCGTGGCAACAGAGACCGACATGATCATCGATGAAAAACCTCCTACCCGCACTTTATCGCCACTAAACATCCGGTTTTCAACAAAAAGCCGATGAACCCCTAGAGGCGCATGATTGGCCTCGCACAATGGACCGTAAATTTGAGTTGATTACCCCGCACCGAATACCAAAAGCCATATTTTGCGGACCCAACAACTCCGAAATGCAAACCGAGCTTGGTGGCGCAGGCATCGACACTTGGACTGAAGTTTAAAAATGCTTTTCGAGCTCATTTTATTCCTAAGGGAATAATGGCTAGAAAGCTAGATGAATTTCGCCCTAAGATAAGGAGAAGAGTCAAGAATGTAATATATTGAAAATTTAATTATCTATCACAATATGCCGCAGCCCATGTAGATACGTATGAAAAGAAGAAAAATTGGTTCATCCGAGGTCTCAACCCTAGGACCGCAAGCCATGATGAATGTGGGAGACACGCATACTTATCACGAGGTAGTAAACATGGCTATCTCTTCTGAGGAAAAGTAACGTGTTCTCCGTGAATATGAGAATAAGGAAAGTCATGGAAAGAAAAAAAAGTTTGGCGGATCTTCTCGTGGTAAAGCAAAAACGCCCAAAGATTTCTTATCATCCTCGTGGAACCACAATCGCCCATTCTATCGCCCCCGAGATCAATAAAGGCAAAAGCAGCCCTATTTTAAACCCTCGCAACCCCTTATTATCCCCCCGTCCGTACCGAGTGCCCCGAGCATTCGCCCTCCACCCCCTCCAAACCACAATTAGACTTATTTTAATTGTGGTAAGATCGGGTCATATGGCTCGAATGCCCCAATCCCCGACAAGATAATCCAAATTACCGTGGAGTTTCGAATTAGCAATCTAAGCGTAAAGATCAAAAGGGAAAGGGTGAGAAGAAAAGCCTAAGGGTGTATTACACCAATGTTGAAGAGATACCGCAGGGGAACCGATCATGATGGGTATGTTCCCCGCCGCTAAACACCCCGCAAGAATATTATTTGATTCCTTCCGCATCGCATACATTTATCGATAGAACATTTGTGGTAATTCAAGAGGATATTGATGACGAGTGAGAAGTGAGACCGCGGGCAAGTGGTCCGATATTGTAAGATATGTAGTATACCTACCGCTACTCCTACTTATGTATTGTAAAACTTTGTATTCAAAAAAATGGTTGTAAAATTATTGTAATATAAGTCTTCCGCCGCTTTACTCGATTATGTATGAAAACTGTTGTAATACCGCAATAACCTCGTAACGGATCCCGGTTGGAATAGTTAATAGAACTTTTCAAAGTTATGGGTGCACATATGTGGCTATTAAAGGTCGTGAGTACCGATAATAAGTACATGTGGGCCCTATAATTTGGAAGGTTCTGTTACAAGGATCGGCCTCGACTACGGTCTCGACGACGATAGAGGGAGCGCTTACGCCACGCGGCACGCCTCGCGGAACCCCCGCGGCACGAGGTGGCCGCTTGGCTCGGCGGTGCACCGGCACCATGGCGCGGCGCCGTGCAGCTCGGCCGCGAGGTCGGGCGTGGGAGGCGCGACGCCGACGAGGCCGACCGCAAGATGGCGCCAAGGAGGTTGGGATGGAGGTGCCGTGGTACTCGACCGCGGTGGGTGGTGGTCTGCGAGGATGGAGAAGGGAGCGGCGGTGGCAAAGCTCGGCAAGGGCGCCCATGGCGAGCGCACGAGAGAGAGAGAGCGAGACCGAGCACGCAGAGAAAGAGAAAGCCAGAGAGCCGAGCGAGCACTTGGTCTCCAAATTGATCACGAGAGTGAGGTGGCGATCAAGAAGGCGCTCGACGAGGACACGCACGGTGCACGGCGGTGAGCAGCAAACAAACATGTAAGTGGCAGCTACATGTTGTTTTTCCATGTAGTGTACTAGTTCATCTTCCTCTCTTCTTCTTCAAAAATCTCTCAAAAAATTGAATAGAAGTTGAAAATCTCCAAGAACAAAAGTTTCTCCAAATAAAAATCTACACTTTTGCTTTTGGGCTCATCGCCAAATTCTCAATAATTTTGAAAATATATTTCCGAGCTTATAATTTGAATTTAGAGTTAAAATGTAATTATTTAGGGATAAAACTTTAATCAAACATTACATCCATTAAAAACAATTTCAATGCTCAAGCATCACACCAAATCCATAGAATCATAATTTGAAAAAAAAAAAAACTTCTATTTATATAAAAACATTCATTTAATAAATCACCCAAAAATTTTGAATTAACAACTTGTATTCTAATACAATCAAAAAAAAAAATTACCAATTACATGATATATATATTAAAAAAGAAATGCATTATACCATGATGATTGATAATTATGCATGATGATGACATGATCACAATTTTAATTACACATTAACATCCGATGTTACAATCATTCCCCCTAAAGAAATGTCGTTCCAAGATTTCAGAGACAAAACCCGTGGGGCAAGTAACGGGTAAGGAAAAAGTATCAACACAATGACTTGGAATGAGTTTATAAACTAACAAGGATTGATTCAAAGGTTGCAAACCGAAATGAAAAGATGGTTACAACAACAAGGTATTTTGGAAAATTCATATAGGGCATGAACATGAATTTTATCAAATAAGTTAAAAACGAAAGAGAGCACATGAGTCGTGGGACTAAAATGGATCATGACCATAGACCTCGATACCTGCGCGCACCCAGCAGAAACTCGTGTGGCCCGGGCACACAAGAGACCCTAGGTTCCGTCGCGGCACCGTGGTCATGGATCATGGCCACCATAATAGGGCATGACTTGCAGTAACTCTCATGTCACAACATCGATATTATAACCAAGCGTGGACATGGTTATAATAATAAGGAATTTAGGGAGATCGAAATTCCCTAAACAACGTTCAAGAGCAAAAAAGTACCGTGTGATGGTGGACTATTAAGGGATCATGACCATGGATCATGATAGTAGCAAGCGCCCGCCCAGCACCATATGGTCGCAAATCCATAGGTAACCCTGTGTTTCAAAGCTTTTATCTAGGTCACGAGATCCTATTACCTATATAGGACACAATCACAGTGACTTCGCATTATCAAATGCTATCAAGAGAGTAACATGTGTCGAGTTAGGAGGAATCAACGAAGAACACATGTATAGCAAAAGAGTCAAGGATCGGCCTTCGTGTTTTAAATTTTTAGTTAGTGGCATATATATATCAAGGTGCATCCGAGAATTCCCAAAGATCGGGAACCGATGAAGTGAAGGTGATACAGAAAATGTCATTATCAAAACTTGGTCTAGGACGAAATTTAGGATAAACAACTATGAAGAAGAATAGTTGTCCGATTGATAGGAGGAAGTCGCAACATTTTATGGATGATATGATGCATGCTCGTCCTATTCGCCTTCACAACGTTAGTCGGGACATAAGTTAGATATATATAGGGCAATACTTTATACATTATCTTCTCTGATGATCTTGGCAGAATGGTGAAATGGCTCTTAGTAGAACTTTATCGACGATATTCGACTCTTTAGTTGTTCTTCACAAGAAGAGATAAAAACTTCTCGAAGCCTTTTATTTGATCCATCAAGACATCTTCTCAAAGCCTTCCGGCAAGCGTAAGGAAAGATAGGAGATTATTTTTTATTTGTTACCCTAAAAAAACTTTTAGATTATAAAATTATTTTGAAGTTTTCAAAAGTAATGTTGTAGCCGATCCAAAGTATGAGCTCGATACCATTTTGTGACAGAACCTCCTAATTATTGGGCCCACACGCACTGCCATTGTCCCAAAGACCTCGAAAGAAAGTATAAATGCACCCAATAACTCAAGAAGCCTTTGTCGGGTGTCATCAAAAACCCCAATTACACCTCATACCGGGATCAACAAAGGAGTAGCTACAACATTACAACATTTGTTATAAAAATATAGATCAGAGTGCGGAAGAATAATAACATTAATTTCACAAAATGTGAATAAGTTACATTTGAGTAAACTTAACTTAAGTGCGGAAGCTAGGTAGAACTAGAAGACAAACCCGGATCATGTCGTGCCCATCGACGTAACCTTGGTTAAACAAAGACGAGTCAAGACCGACAAAGAATGGGGTTAACAAGCCCCGAGTAGTACTCAACAAGACTTAACCGACAATAAAAGAGGAGAAGACTCAGGAATGCAGGCTTTAGGAATCAAGGTAAGGTCTTAGCAAGAATCAAGGACTCTTTTGCGTAAAAGCTTACTAATAGTGAATCCTTACTTTCAATATTTTAGCCCAATTTAGTAGCTCACATACTCTAGGTGATCCTACACTATAGCAAACATTTCTTTCATAAGCCAACTTAACCCAAATTTGGGAGTTCTTTCCACACGACATATGTAGCACTTAAGCTTGCATATATCAACCATTTCTCGATCGTCCAAAACGGAACCGCGTCCCCACGCCACCCGAGAGCACAGCTGTGTCGGGGACCTAAATATTGGGCCCCGAGACATTCTCCAAACCGTGAGAATCCGCCGGCCCGCCAAGGCCCGGAAAACCTAGCCCGCTATCATCCCGCCCAAGACGGAGGGACGGCCCGACGGACGATGGACCAGAACCATGGAGCCACGACGCCACACGACGACGGAATCGGCCTACGATGATGGCCCTGAGGCGGCCCACAAAGCGGCCCAAATGGAATCACCACGACGCAAAAGAGCTTATTACGCTCACGAAGGACAAGGTCAAGGACCTCTCGCAAAACAACGAACCATGACGTTCCACATCGACGGCCAGCCAAACCATGGCTCGGACTCGACCACGCATCTCCGTTTCGTCCCGAGGCCGGCCTAGCTCACCGGCCGGGAGAAATCTCGCTTCGTCCGAGGGTGGCCTAGCTCACCACCCTCGGGCGCAAAAACTCCGCCTCGCCCGAGGAGACCAGCTCCATCCTCGGGTGAGGCGGCCCACTAGCCCCGTCTAGGGTCGCCACCCCTCGGGCGTGGGAGGTTCCGTCCGGAGGAAGGAAACCGCCGCATTCAATGCGATCGCAGGCGAGGGCGCCGCCATCGATTACGCCCGATCAAATCGAGCGCGAATCGTCTCCCCAATCCGACCGATGGGGCGCAAAAGCTGAACCGGTGACATGTTACGCCACCCGCACGGAAAACCAGGGATGACACTTGCATTTCCTAGAGCACCGTCAAAGCGCCCGCGATGGGCCAGACCCTCGGGCACCTGACACGCATAGCCAGCGACCTCGGGACCGGCCCTCGCCATGCGATTGTGAGGGACGCCTCACGGTACCCTCGGGGCGCGCCGGGGACGGCACGTCCACCATCGGATCGGACGCGTGTCTTCGTCAAGCGACATCCAAGCCGGCCGACCCCTCGGCGGCGCACATGCAACCGGTGCAGCCTCGAATTAGCCACCTAGGTGTCCACCGTGTAAACATTATCTCTCTCCCTTCTCCTATAAAGGGGGAGTAATGCCTCATTAGAGAAGATTCGATTCGATTCGAGCCCGCTCAACTCCGGTTCACACGGAGGAAACGCACACCACCACCACCATAACCACGATCGTGGGGCTTGAGACCCGCGTCTCTCCCCCGCGGCCGCCCTGAACCCCTACTGCAGGCTCACCTTTGAAAGCGAGGTAACACGAGCGGGGACACACCCCCGGGACGTAGGGCCCCGTTGGCCCGAAACCGGGATAAACCGCCGCGGCCCCGCGGTCCATCTTGCGCCACGCCATCGAGGGAGGAGGCACACGGCTTATAAATTCTTTATTGCCGGCACCGAGGCACCCACCGCCTCGAAACGCCGACGGGTTGGCGCGCCCGGTAGGGGGCGCCGTGTGCAATCTACATCTCCATCAGCCCTCATGGCGTTTCGCCGCGTTTCCACCCCGCCGCCGGAGCACGAGCTCCCGCTGAACACCACCGTTCTTGAAACGCCGGCATTTGTGGCGCCCGGCCACGACTACGAGATGATCCTTCTGCCCGGCGTGCCGGTAGAAGGGAGGGCAGCATCGCCGCCGCGGCGAGCCCATCATCGCGGCCGCCGCAAGGCGGGCAAAGGCGGACCCATCGGCGCGCAAAGGCGCGTCAAACAACGGTCCCGAACTCGTCGACGTATCCCCGCGCCCGACTCGCGAAGGGCTCCCAGAACCCCCGGCCCCCGGAAATACCCTTACCCGCCACCCGCTGGAAGTAGGGTACCCCGAAACCCCAATCGTCGGAAAACGCCTCCGCTCCGGTCATCCCGGAGGGAGTCTCGGTGAATCCTCGCCGGCTTGAAACCTCGCCGAAGCCTTCGCCGCGGGGAGAGCACGAGCCGCACCACCCGTCGTTCCACGGGAGCGTTATCCCATGGACATTCACTCGGAGGAGCGCATCCTCCGGAGGACGCTGGGGCGACCCCGTCATGCCACCCCTCCGGGTTCAACCGGGCCTGAGTCCCGGGGCGGGGACTTCGCTCCTACCGTCCGGAGAATCGAAACCTCCTCCGTGACGTTCGGCGCACCGCGTGCCGACGATGAAGACGAGTACTATGACCCCACGCGGAAATGCTTCAATGTCGAGGTCCCGCCACGGGATGGCCGGTTCACCGACGTCTCCGGTGAAGATGACGCGGACGCACCGCCACGACGAGCTCAGCGCCCGCGCTACGCCCCGGCCCATCCGTGCGGGCGCCGGCACCGCCCCAAAAACGCCCGCCCCACGATCCGCGGGACGAATCGGGGCGGAATCGCCCGACTCCGGCGATGGAGGCGAACATCCGGCGAGCAGGCTCAACGGCCGAGCCCCGGGGCACCTCAAGCTCACAATGGCGGCGGACGGGCGGACCGGGCCGAGTGCCTCCAATCCCCGGCGATAGCGGCCCCATTCAACGAGCCGGCCTCAGCGGCGGCGGCCGCCATGTCTTGGTACGAGAAATGCCCGAGCCCTCCACTTTCGAGGGTAGGCGCATACGGAAGGCCTCGAAGCAACCTTGACAAGGCGGCGGTGCAACAGCAGAGTTCCGCTTCCGGGATCGGGCCGTGACGCCACGGCGCACGGAGGAATCTGGGCGAAGTCGGCGGGCTCCGTCCCACCCGGATCGAGCCGAAGCCCGGCAAGGCCGGGGCCCGGAGCGCCCGGACGACAACCGCCGCAACCGCCCGGTCTCGGGAACGCATAGAAGACCGCACCGCGATCACCAGCCGAGGCGCCCACGACCTCGGGGGAGAGATCGAGCAGCGGGCTCGCCACGGCTGCGGCTCGCCTCGGGGACGACAAGCGGATCGAGGCGCGTGAGTCAGGGTCGAGAGGACCGGGTACTCCCGATCCGCCCGGCCTCGTGCCTTCACCAGGGACATCGGAGGGCACCACTCCCCTCGGCGTTTCCAGCCCCCGAGCCATCTCGAGAATACACGGAGAGACTCGTCCCCGAGGTATGGGCCGGGCGACTATCGGGGCATGCCGGTTCGCGAGGACACACGATGACAAAGTGATAATCGAAATTTGCCCTTGTACCTCTCCTCCTCGAGTCTGCCAGCTTGGTGGAACACCTTCCACCCAACCTCATATCAAACGGGCGGACTTGGTGAGAACCTTCCTTGACTAACTTCCGGGGCACGTACCTACGCCCCCCGTAACTCGTGGGATCTCCGAAACTGCCGACAAAAATCCGGCGAATCCCTGCGCGACTACATCCGGCTCTTCTCCAAGCAGCGGCGGACCGAGCTCCCTAATGTGACGGATTTGGGCGTCATCGGGGCCTTCTTGGCCGGCACCACTTGCCGAGACCTCGTGAAGAAGCCGGGCGCGCCTGACTCCCACCGAGGCAAACGAGTGATGGACATCGCCACCAAGTTCGCCAAATGTGAGGAGGCCGTCGGGGCTCGTTCAATCGGGGGCTCTAGCAAGGGAAAGCGCAAGGAAGAGGAGCCCGAGGGATCGCAACCTCGGGAGAGCAAGAAGAAAAAGAAGAAAGATAAGAGCCGCTAGGGCAAGGGCCACGCCGCCCAAGCGGACGATGAAGACATGGTGGCCGCGGCCGACCGCAAGGGGCCCCGACCCCGCCACAAGAAACCTTCGATGACATGCTCAAGAAGCCATGCCGAACCATAGCTACCCGGTCAAGCATACCCTCGGGGAGTGCAAGAGGGTACGCCAACATTTCGCCAAGCTCAAGGCCATCCCCGAGGGTGAAGAGGAAGAGGCTCCCGAGGGTGGCGCCAAGGGCAACGAGGAGTTCCCGAAGGTGAATAATCGCTTCATGATCTTCGGCGGCGGCACCGAACATGTCCGTCGGCGGGCAAAGAAGAAGCAAAGCGTCGGGAGGTCTATGCCACGGAGGCCGGCAACCCCGGCTGCGCAAGTGGTCGGACCGGGCCATCACCTTCGACCCGGTCGGATCACCCCCGGCACATCCCGAACCCGGGGCTTATCCACCGGTGGTGGATCCCATCATCGCCAACACTCGACACCAAAGTCCTTATGGACGGAGGGGAGCGACCTCAACCTCATCTACGAAGAAACCCTCGACCTCCTCGGGGTAGACAAGTCCAAGATCCGCCACGGAGGGCCGGCATTCAATGGCGTCGTCCCCCGGCAAGCGGCTAAAGCCCCTCGGGCGGATCGACTTACGGTTTGCTTCGGTGACCCCTCGAACTTCGGGCAAGAGACTCTCACATTCGAGATCCTTGGGGTCCGCGGTACTTACCACGCACTCCTCGGGCGGCCCCCTTACGCCAAGTTCATGGTTGTCCCGAACTACACGTACCTCAAGCTCAAGATGCCGGGGGCCGAAGGGAGTCATCACGATTGGCCCCTCGCACCATCATGCATACGAAAGTGCGACGTGGAGAGCGTGGAGTATGCCGAGGCACTCATCGCCGATGCGAAGAGAAGCTTTGACGAAATCACGATCGAGCATGAGGCCAAGCGCCGCTGGGGAGCTTCGAGCCCTCCTCGGGCACCAAGAAGATCCCACTCGATCCCAAGAACCCGAAGGAGAAGGCGCCGACCATCGGCTCGGACTGATCTGAAATAGGAAGCCGTGCTCGCCGACTTCCTCCGCCAATGCCAAGACGTTTGCGTGGGGACCTCGGACATGCCGGGCATACCGAGGGATGTCGCCGAGCACTCCCTAGACATCCGGCCGGGCTCAAAGCCAGTCATGCAGCGCTTGCGCCGTTTTGATGACGCCAAGCGGAAGATCATCGGCGAGAGATCCACAAGCTACCGGAGGCCGGATTCATAAAAGAAGTATTCCACCCCGAGTGGTTAGCTAATCCCGTATTAGTAGAGAAAAAAAGAATGGGAAATGGCGGATGTGAGTGGACTACACTAGTCTCAACAAAGCATGTCCGAAAGTTCCCTTTCCTTTACCTCGAATCGACCAAATTGTCGACTCCAATGCGGGGATGTGAAAGCGTTGTCCTTTCTTGACGCTGCGTATTCCGGTTATCACCAGATCAAAATGAAAAGAGTCCGACCAGCTCGCGACCTGCTTCATAACACCCTTCGGGATGTATTGCTACCTCACCATGCCCTTCGGCCGAGGAACGCAGGGCAACATACCGGCGGTGCATGCAAATCATCTTCGGGGAACTCATTGGAAGGATCGTGGAGGCCTACGTCGACGACATAGTGGTCAAATCAAGAAAACGTCGGACCTCGTGGGTGACCTCGGGAAACCTTCGAGTGCCTAAACAAGAAGGGAGTCAAGCTCAACCCCGAAAATGCGTATTCGGGGTCCCCGGATCTTTGGATGCTGGGTTTTATCGTCTCTCAACGAGGCATCGAAGCAAACCCAACCAAGGTTGACGCGATCACCAAGATGGGTCCGATCCAAGATCTCAAGGGAGTACGAAAGGTCATGGGCTGCCCGGCTTCATTAAGCGAGTTCATCTCACGCCTCGGGGAGAAGGGCACGCCCCTCTACCGGCTCCTTCGCAAGTCCGGGCGCTTTGCACGGACCCCCGAGGCCGAAGAGGCCCTCGGCAACCTCAAGAAGCTCCCGACAAACCCACCGGTCCCCGGTACCGCCAAATCCGGGAGAAACCCCCGCTCTTATACGTCCACCGCCACTACCCGGGTGGTCGCCGCGGTGGTCGAGTGGAGCGTCGGGAAGAGGGGCACACGTTGCCGATTACAACGCCTGTTTACTTCATCGGTGAAGTGCTTTCCGACACCAAGGCGGGGTATTCGTAGATGCGAGGAAGCTATTGTGCGCCATCATACGACACGAAGGAAACTTCGCCACTACTTTCTCGCGCACCCGGTTGCCGTGGTATCCTCGTTCCCCCTCGGGAGATCCTCCAAAACCGAGAGGCCACGGGAAGAGTGGCGAAGTGGGCGGTGGAGCTCATGGGCGAAACTATATCATTCTTGCCCGCAAGGCGATCAAATCCCAGGTCCTAGCCGACTTTGTGGCGAATGGACCGATACACGCCTACCCCCGCACCCATCCGGGCGAGTCTTTGGACCATGTATTTCGATGGATCCATGATGAAGGCGCGGCGCGAGGCTGGTTTGCTCTTCATCTCACCCCTCGGGGTTCACACGAGTATGCCATCCGGCTGCATTTTCCTCCTCCAACAACGCCGCGAGTATCACGAGGCGGCCGGTCAACGGTCTCGGATCGCGGCGGACCTCGGAATCCGACGATTGGAAACCGTAGGGATTCGCAGCTGGTCATCGACCAAGTCATGAAGGCCTCGGCGTGCCACGACCAAGATGGAGGCGTATTGTCGGGAAGTGCACAAATTGGAGGAAAAGTTCCATGGGCTTGAGCACAAGCATACGCCCCGAGACGCTACAACGAGGCCGCGGATGAACGGCCAAGGTCGCGGCAACCCGAGGTTGTTCCCCCGAACGTCCTCACCCGAGACCTCAATAAACCCTCGGTCAAGTACACCCCTCGGAAGTACCCTCGGGGCTCACGAGGGCGGCACCACGCAAGCCACACCCGGCTATGCTATGGCGGTCGGCCAGGTCCCCGACCGGAGAAAACCGGCTTATGGAGTACCTCACCCGAGGAGAGCTGCCCGGGACAAGACCGAGGCTCGCCGGGTTAGCCCGAAGGGGCGAAGTCCTTCACACCGATTGGAGAGAAAGGGGAACTCTACAAGAGAGGAACCTCGGGAGTATACATGCGATGCATACCCTCGGTTGAAGGCCAAGAATTGCTCGTTAACACCCACCGCGGGGAATGCGGTCATCACACCGCCCGGGACTCTAGTCCTTAAAGTCTTCGGGCAAGGCTTCTCTGCGGCCCTCGGCGGTGCGAGACGCGAACCAAGTCGTGCGTACACCGCAAGGAATGCCAATTCTACGCGCGGGACGCACCTCCCGGCTCAAGCACCGCAAACCATATCTCTTACGTGGCCATTTGCGGTGTGGGGACTCGACATGATTGGGCCCCGAAAAAGGGCGCCCGAGGACACACTCACGTCCTAGTCGCCATTGACAAGTTCTCCAAATGGATCGAAGCCCGAGCCGTGGTGAACCCTCACACGTGGGAAACGGTGAAATTCTTTACGGATATCATTTCCCGTTTTGGAGTCCCGAACTCCATCATCACGCATAACGGAACCAACCGTGGGGAAGAAGTTCCTCGACTTTTTGCGGCGACTATGGCATCCGAGTGGATACCTCGGCCGTAGCTCACCCAAGACCAACGGTCAAGTGGAGCGTGCCAACGGCATGATCCCCGCAAGGGCTCAAGCCGAGGATCTTCAATCAGCTGAACCAATACGGGAAAAGATGGTACCAAGAGCTGCCGTCGGTTCTATGGAGCCTTTGAACAACGAAAAGCCGAGCCACGGGGTTCAGCCCTTTCTTTCTAGTCTATGGGGCTGAGGCAATCTTGCCCACGTACATCGAATATGGGTCCCCGAGGTCGCGAGCCTACACCGAGCAAGGCAACCGCCGGGCGAGGCAAGACTCCATTGACCAAGTTGGTGAAGCCCGAGACGTTGCGCTCCCCGCACTCGGCCGAGATACCAACAAGCTCTGCGCAAGTATCACGCCAAGCGGCCAAGCCTCGGGAGTTCCAAGTCAACGACCCCGTGCTCGGCCGAAGACGGACAACAAAGGGCGTCACAAACTCACGCCACCACTGGAAGGGCCTTATTTCATCGTCGAAATATTAAGGCCCGGGACATACAAGTTGAAGAGCGAGAAGGGCGAAGTCTACTCCAACGCCTGGAACATAGAACAACTACGTCGCTTCTACCCTTAAATTCCGCACTAGAAATCAAACATCGGTGTTGTTTTTCACTCAATAAAAGATCTACATCTTTTACGAAAAAAAGTGCTTCTTGGGCAAACCTCAAGGGAGTCTTAGCCTCGTCCAAAGACAAGACTAAAACTCCCTCGGGGGGCTACATGGGGGACCCCCTCGGGGGACCTCTCTTTTTCAAAACTTTTTCAGGGAAAAAGTTTTCTCCAAGATACTCGAATGTCGTTTAAGGCTGCGAAGGTCGCGCACGCACAAATCCAAAGCAAGATAATCGAGGCAAACGGATCGCCCCTAGTGGCACCCGTATGGATCGCTCCGATGGCGCCCACGGTTACTATCTCGCGAGCGGAGAAAGCAAGCGACCCGGCCACACAATAAACGAGATTCGGGGAACGCAACCTTAAAACATGAGTGCACCCGCCAAGGCCATAGACCTCGGGGCGGCGCCATTGTTTATACACATCCATCTCACAAGCTCCAATCTTTTCATGCAAGGAAGGATCGGGGGGCAAGGGAGGCCTCATACTTGTGCCTCACGGCCGCCGACGAGGAGGCTTCGGCACGAGCAACGCCCTCGGCCGCTTCTCCCGAGGGTGGCGTCGGACCCCTCGGCGCATCCTCGGACATGGCGTCCATCATCTCCGTGTCCGCCTCATAGGTGGACTCTATGGGGGAATACGGGGGACACACCTCGTCCTCAAACGCGAGGGACGGCCAGTCGCGGCGCCATCCACAAAGTTATATAGACTTTGGGTCTTGGCGGCATTGGCGGCATCACTCTCGGCGGGGATCAACCTCCTCCTCGTCGCCGGGCCGAGGAGAAGCCCTTCGCGACACCGTCCGGCGTCTTGGACTCCATCGGGAAGTGGGAGCGGACCACCGCCGGGCATGTGCGAATGCCGTTCCGGAAGGCGCTCCGGGCTCGGGACCGAAGATAGCCGCCCACGGCGCTCAGCGGCTAGCGAGTGTGGGACCAACCTCTAGGTTGTCCGCCCCAAAGCGGCGGACGAGTCGGGCAGGGGCATCCTCCGGCTCCCAGATGACTTACGCTCTTGCTCCGGCCCACAGGCAAGCGTGGCGGCGTTGTCTCACGGCCTCGGTCCGGACCTTCTCCGCCTCGCGCAACGCCGGCAAAGATGGCGTCGGCAAAAACGGTAATCAAGAACGGAAAGCTTACCGGGATAAGGGCGCACCCCGGCACCGGCGCCGCCCGGCCAAAGATGGCGTGCTCCTCGGCGATCGACCGAGAAGCCGCTCTTTCTCCTTCCCGAGGGTCTCGCCCTCGGACACCAACTCGCCCGATGCGAGTGTTCAAGGCGTCGCACATCTCCGCTGCCGCGCCTCCTCCCGGGGACGGTCCCCCTTCGTCATGGGCCTCCTTCAACCCGGCGGGGTGGGTCCGAGCCTCCTCAAAATCATGGCTCATCGAGCCATGTCGCCGCCATCTTCTTTGGACTCGGACCTGGCCTTGATCGGCTCGGCCTCCCGAGGTCCGCCCGGCTGGGACTCCCTTTCCTCGGCGAGGGCAAAAGCGAAGGAGCATTCCAGTTCGGGGCGTTCAAATAAGGAGCTCGGACTTCTCCCAGGCGAAGGCGAAGGAGAGTCTGCAACAATACTACTCATCAAGATGCAAGCACAAAGGACATGCGGCGGGGATGGCCATCAAGATACTTTACCACGTCGACTTTTCGGCGAGGCGGCGGTTATGGTCTCCCGATCCTCGCTAGGCCCTCGGCGGCCACGACGGATCGCTCGTGGGTCCTCCACTCCAAGACCTCGGGACGATCATCGACAACCCGCCGCGGGGACCCGGGCATTTCGCCCGGGGTCGAGGCGGACCGCCCGGCAGAAGTCGGCTCGAGAGGGATACATCTCCCCCGGCGGCTCCCCGCGGCTCACGGGAACCCGGACCCAAGAGAAGTCCGGGGGGCCATCGGAGCTGTGACAACCTCCTAATTACCGGGACCCACCCACTTTTGTCATTGTCCCAAAGACCTCTCGGACGGCATTTGTGCGGGATGCACCTAATAACTTAAGAGCTTGTCGGTGTCATCGGAAACCCCCGATTACACCACTCTCATACCAGGATCAACAAAGGGAGTAGCTACAATATTACAACATTTGTTACAAAAATATAGATCGAGTCGAAAAGAATAATAACATTAATTTTATAAAATATGAGTAAGTTACATTTGAGTAAACTTAACTTAATTAATTTGCTGAAGCCGAGTAGACTAGAAGACAACCCGGATCATGTCGTGCCCACCGACATAACCTTGGTTAACGGCACGAGTCAACACACGCAACAAGGGTTAACAAACCCCGAGTGCGGGAGTACTCAACAAGACTTACCCGACTAAAGAAAAAGAGGAGAAAACTCGGGAATGCTGGTCTTAGGAGTCACGGTAAGGCTTTAGTAAGAATCAAGAACTACATTGCGAGAAAAGCTTACTAAAAAATGAATCCTTACTTTCAATATTTTTAACATAAATTTTATTGGAGCATAAATAAAGCTAGATTTGCACCTGTTCTATCTCAAACACTTTTTTAAGCAACACATCTCAACTTATCTACGCATCTCTTTTTCTTTCATAACCATGAGTAACCTTGTTTCTTCAATTACTACGATGAATGGGCGTAAGAACGGGTCTCCATAACCGGAAGCAACGGCGATTCATGAACCGATGAATACCCAACTGGGATCCCTAACCACACGACATATGTAGCACTTAAGCTTGCATATATCAACCTTCTTTCGATTTGTCCAAAACGGGACGAGGCTGCGCCACCCGAGAGCACGATTACTCCACCTCCCTACCCCGTCCTAATGACGGTTTGACCCGGTGGGGGTGGGTACACGCTACTCCCGCCATCTCTCCACTCCCGGTCGCGTGGTTGCAATTCCGATTTGGCTCCACCGAGATCCGGCTTACCGGAGTATGTGGCTAGTTAGGGTCGGCCCGACTGGGGTGACAACCAGCGGCCGTGCCTTTGCGAGAAGGCCTCGGCGTACTTTATGTTCAAAAAGTCCCGAACTTAACAATCCAAACAACGGACGGTCCTTACCGACGACCAACACGGGACAAGCACGGCTAGGTATCTCGCCGGCTTTCAACCTACGTCCCGTCCGATCTCAAATTCATCACTACTTCTCTTTCTTTTTAAAAAGCAGTACAATTTCCTCAAATAAAACATTTTGATGAAAAAGCTTAACTAATTAAGTAGGGCTAAGCATCACTAAGCATTTTTGAAATAAACAAAGGTTATCAAGGATGGTATTGAAATAAACAAGGATGGTAATGCGGCAATTAGGTTATCACTCAACTCCTAATTACTTAATGCAACATAGCATAGACATAAGTTATATAAAGCTTTTAAAACATCAAGGAAGGGTTTAATGAAACCGGGCTTGCCTGTGTTGCGAGGAAAGTTAGATTCCTTAACGAGATCACCCGAGTCATACTTGACATTATCCTTGTCGACGGACGGATCTTCTCCGAAGCTTGATCATCGCAAACCATATCAACACCCTCCCCAAAGCTTCATCAACACGATCCGACTCTCTCGTATACTCTACACGTAGATGATGATGCATGCTTTAGCATGACGGAAGGGTAAACATGATGCTTGATGAATGCATGAAAAGATAAACACATGAGTACAACTTTCCTTCACGATAAAGTTGCAACCCAACAAAACCAACTTGTTGAACTACTCTACAAGATATCATCACCATTGCCTAAGGAGTTCTCAAGGACCACTTAATTGTGATATGATCCAAGATTCACAAAACAACCCAAAAGTCACACAAAAACTTAAATTATTTGATACTAAACAAATTATAAACCACATGAAATAATAGAGCATGAAATAAAAATAATTTAAACATCTCAAAACGACTCCAAACTTTTGTACAAGTAGAACACCTCATAAAACAGTACCAAATAAATTTTCATGATTTTTGGATAAATAGAAAAATTATTAAAAATCAAGGAAGATGCATTTTTCAATTAAAATTTTTATTTTTAAATCATGCAAGAACTACTCAAAATCAAAGTTTCAAATTTTTTCATGGGTATATATACTCCTAGGAAGGTTCTACAAAAATTTTCAGAATTTTTGAACAAGTATAAAAATTTATACAAAATTTACAATGTTCAGCACTATTCATAACTCAGGAAAATAAGTAAAACACATTTTAAAACAAAACCCGCCTTCGGGCTTAAATCAGCCCAACCCCACACGCGGGCCCAACACTGTGCGGCCCGGCTGCCGCTACTGATGGCGGACCCGCCCAACTGCCAGATCCCGGCCGCGACCGCGGCGGCCGCCTTTGGCCGGCGATTGCTCGCCGGCGGCGACCTGGCCGGCGGCGAGACTTACCTCTACACGCTCCACGCAACCACGACGAACAACCTAGGCTAACTAACGCGGTGGCGAGGCATCGAGGACACCTCACCGGCGAACATGGCGGCACGGGCGCGACGGACGGCGACAACGGCCAACGGGGCTTTCCCCATCGACGAAGAGGACACCGGGCGACTCCGGCACCATCGAGGCGAACCCGAGCCCTCGCTTAATTGAACCTAAACGACCCCTCGTGGACGCGACCGCCTTGGCCGGGCGGGTGGACACGGCGGACCTCATCGGCGACGACGTTCCGCGACTACGGTGAGAAAAGGAAAACGCGATCGACACGGACGTAATGCGGCGGCTCACCACGCGACTTTGGTGCTCGCGATGGTTTGGGCGGAAACGAGGCGGAGATGGTCCAACGGCGGTGACAGCCGCGGCGGCGGCGGAAAGCGATGGGCAACGGCGGCGTTCGACGCCGCCCGAAGCTTCGGGCGTGAAAAGGAAGGGTCGACCATGACCATGACGTCAAAGGCGATGTCAAAGCGCTAGATGGTTTGCTTCGGAAGCTCACCAAAACAACGGGGACGGCGGTGAGCGTCGCGGGCGGCGCTCCGGCCGGACTCGGGGCGAGAAAGGCGGCGTGCGGCTCTTTCGGCCGCTTGAACAAGACGCTTGAAGCCGGCTCAAGGGATGCGCAATGAAGTTGCGAAAGACGATGGTGCTCTCAATTTGAAGGATTAGAGCTCGACGGCGGCGGCAAAAGAAAGGGGGCGGAGGTGGCCGGCGGTTGAAAGAAGAAGAAAAGGGCGGCAGGCGTCGACTTTGCCTTTTTATAGGACAAGGGGAGGGATGGACGGGTGGAAGGAGACGTCGCGAAGACGCAGCGGTGGCCGGCAACGCGACCAGGGCTCGCTGAAGACGCGAGGCGTCCACGGCGGCCGGCGACGACGAGTGGCGGCATGGGCAGCCATGCCTATTCTTGTAGCACCCAAAACCCTAACTTGCTGAATTTGATCAAATTCTCCCAAAATTTGAACTGAACTTGAAAAACTCCAAAAAGCAACTTAGCCTAATTTTTCAAGATCTACAATTTTCACAATTGGAAGATTTTCAAATTCGGCCTCTAAATATGACTTTTTGAAATGGGGTCAAAAAGGGACAATTTTGAATTCAAAATTACTTCAAAATTTATTCAAAAACTTCAAAAACTTTGTACATATCTTTTGTACATCAAAACAAGATCTACAACTTGGCTTTTGGAAGTTTTGTCAAATTTTACATAGATTTTGAAATATAGAAAAGGATAAAAGAGGGAATAGAAAATAGGGTTTTGAGAGTTCAATTCAAACTTGAATTTGATTCAAATTTCAGATTTCCAACCTATACTATCAAACCATCATCCAACAACACAACCAACTATAACTAAACCTATTTTTGTCCAAACCATGGCTTTTTTTGGTAAGTAACACACGGGGTGTTCTGAGGGGAGGCGACCACGAGCACTTGCCCTCGTCATGGCCGAAGACGACGCCGCCAAGGGCCGCCTCGAACCCGGACACGCGGAGCAGCGGGAAGTCGGGGTTGTACGCTCGTGCGCCCGGGGTCGGCGGCGCCGGCAAGCGGAGACTTGCGCGTCTCCGCCGCGTCGAAGAGCTCCTCTTGCGAGAACTCCCGAACAAAGGGGACCGCCTCCCTCCTCGGGGTGGGCGGCGGCACGACCTCTCCGGGGCGGCGCCACTTGCTCGCACCGGCGGTCTCCCTGTGGCGCGACCGAGCTCTCCGTGTCGATCACCATCGGCCGGGCGGCCAACCCACCATCGCCACCATGGGCTGTACCGCCTCGGGCGCGGCCTCGGCGGTCGGGTTTGGGACCGACCCCACTTGGGGCTCGGGCCGGCACCACGGGAGGACTCGACGCAGGCGCGAGGCATCTTGACCGGGGCGACCCGCTCTGCGCCGGCGGTAAGGATTGTGCACCAGCCTTTAGGGGCCTTCTTGGGGTGCGAAGCAAAAGCGGCCCCGTTTCCTAAAGTCAAGCACACGTCAAAACAAGGCAACCATACGCGAAAAGAAAATCAAGATTGCAAAGGCGAAAGGAAACTCACGAAGCCAGCGGGATCGCCCTCGCGCCGACGAAGGCTCGGGATGGTTAACGACCTCGGCGTCGCACTCGACGCGCGCCGCCTCCCCCACGACGCTCGTGCGCGACGGGTCGGATCGGGACGGGGGGCCGCCCCCCCCGAACCGTGCGGGCGCCGGGGTACGCCCGTGACGGAGGCGCCGACTCCTCCCTTCGGGGCTCACCTGTGGATCGCCGAGGTGCCTACATGGCCAACGCCAATGGTCCCGCTGACTGGCCGAAGAGCCCTCGGGCGCATCGGTGTCAAGCCGGTCCCGACGCCTCGGGCTCGGAGCTCGGGCAGAACGAAGCCCGACTCGGTCGGGAGCCCCATGGCTCGGTCCAACCGAGCCGCCATGTCGCCATCCGGCGAGTTCCGCGCGAACCCGGTCCTCCGTCCTCGTCCTCTTTGGTGGTCTAGGTGTCGTGACTCGCCCGCCTCTCCGCCGGCCGACGCTTCGCGAGCCACGTTTCTCTTCTTCTCCTCCTTTCTTCAACGCCGGTTTTCCTTCGCCGCAGCGTTAAACACGATTCGCCGCCGGCGTCGGCATCCAATGCCTAAGACAAAGCGGAGGAGTCGCGGTAGATTGGGACGGCCTGCGAGAAGAAAGAGTGAGAACCGCCATGGTGACAATGCACCGAAGCAATGCAAGGACACCGGCCAAGAAGCACTTACCAGGGGAGATATACCCTCGGTCGGGCGCATGGGGATCTCGGGGATATGTGTCGGGGTGTTGGACCCCAACGCATCCCCTCACCCTCTTGGCCAGCCATCGGTGGAAAGCGTAAGGCGACATCGATCACGCACCAAGACCGGCGGCCTCGGGGTCATCTTGCACATGAGCAAAGGGCGAGCCATCAACGGCAACACCCGACGCCGATGGAAAGCGGCGACCACGGCGGCGGCATTCACGTCCTTCCCTCGAGCCGCGGGACCGCCCTCGCCTTAGGCCCTCCAACCGATGATGATCCTCCGAGGGGGACCCAGTTCCACTTCGGGGCGATGCTTGAGGACACGCCCGGTGTACACGGGAAGCGCGCTCTCGTCGTTGCGGAGGAGGTAGAACCACCGATCTTGCCACCCCTTGTTGGAGGAGGTGAGCTTGGAGACGATGTACCCATCAGCTCGGTTCGGCTAAAGTGCGCCCGAGCGGACTTGAGCGCCACAGCCTCCACGCGCCGCGCCCTCCGTGGTTGGCCCCGCGCAACCGAGGCGGTGGTAAGGTCCGCCTTGAAGAACCACAACCGAGAGGTCCCAATGCGGCTCGATCCCCCGGGAATCCCTCACAAAGGGTGACGAAGATGGCGGCCCGGGAGATCGAGTTCGGGGGCGGATGATGAAGGCTTCGATTTCATAGTAGTGGAGGATCGCCGAATGAACCGGCTCGCCGGCATACCGGGCCGCGCCGGTGAAGATCCATCAAGCTCACCACGTAGCCATCGAGGGTTAGGCTCCTCCTCGGTCCCAATCGAGCAATCCACTCCGGCCGCGCTTCATCGATGCGGGGGAAGAAGCCCACCATCGACGAGACGCCGGAGCTTCTCCTCCGCCGCCGTCGTCCTCGGCCACGGCCAGCATCGAGCACCTCCCTCGCGCCCACCGCTACCCGACCGCGCCATGGATGAAAGGGAGGCGAAGGGTGGCAACCGCTAGCAACCCCGATCACACGAGCGCAAGGCAAGTGAATCTCTCCCCTAATCTCTCCCACACTATCTCTATCTCCCGATTGCCGCAAAGAAGAAGGCAAGAAGGCGATGGCAAAGAGCAAAGGAGCAACTATCCGCCGCCCGCGACCCCCATATTTATAGGGAAGGGAAGGCAAACCGCCGGCTGGGCAACCAAACCGACTCCTGAAATGGACGGCCCACGATGGAACGGAAACCGCTCATCCAACGGCCAAGCCGCGGTGGTGGAACCGTCGGGCGCATTAATGCACCTTGACGGAGCCCTCGATCTCCGCCCCCGACAAGAAGACGTAAAGGGCGCGTCCCATCGGGGCAAATCGCCACCTCGGGCGAGGCGACTAGACGCCTCGTCTTCCCGGTCGAGGGTAAAACCGTCCCGCCACCCATATCCGAAGAAGCGCCCGACCCACGAGGGGGCAAAAAAAGTCAGCCCGTTGACGGTTCCCCCCCCACCCGCGGAAACCAAACGAGCCTCGGGCCGACACACCCTACGCTCCAGGTTGCCGTGGGCCCACGAGGGTTTTCTACGATCGCCTCGGGATAACCCGAGCCGGGGACAGGAGGAAAATGCACAACCAGCCTATACCTGCCAGCCCCCCGGGGCTCTGCGATTTCCCGAACGTGTTTAAGGCCCCGTGTCGCTTATAGAGATGTCCCATCCGTGTGGAGGCCCACAGGCCCTCGGGGGTTGGTCCGCCCAAACCCCGGGATCCGCTAAGCGGTCCGCGTGGTTCTCATGGGGTGAATCTGGATCACATAGCCGACCCCCTTGCTCGGCAAGGGCACGGGCACCCCGCTTAAACAGATCCGCTAGCGCTCACCGGGAGCCGACACATTCGACTACGGGGCATTGTGACGTGTCTCCCTCCTCCTCCCTTTCGGGAGGGCGACGAGGAGGAGCGTATGATCAAAGTCGAGGAGGCACAGGTCGACCTTGCGCACATAAGCGCGGGCCTCGGGCTGCCCACGCAAAAAAATGAACAGGACTCGCACAAATAAGCGCAATTTAAGAGTTGTTTCGGTCTTGCCCGGCGTGCGAGATATAAAAAAAGACCTCGAAGGAATCCGCCATTCCATTCGAGGCCTCTCGGGTTACACCCAACTGGTGATTCCAAGCCGCACCCATTGTAGACAAACCACCCCGAAACAACAAGGCGACGGAACAGGCGGAACCCCGAGGCGAGTCCTCACTCACTCGGGGCTCGGGGGGGGCTACTTGTCGGGGACCTAAATATTGGGCCCCGAGACATTCTCCAAACCGTGAGAATCTGCCGGGCTGTCAAGGCCCGGTAAAACCCTAGCCCGCTATCATCCCGCACGGAGGGGCGGCCCGACGGGCGATGGACTGAGCCATGGAGCCACGACGCTCACACACGACCAGAATCGGCCTACGGATGGCCTCTGAGCGGCCTGGCGGCCCAAATGGAATCACCACGACGCAAAGAGCTTATTACGCTCACGCGAAGGACAAGGTCAAGGACCTCGCAAAACAACAAACCATGACGTTCCACGGCGACAGTAAAACCATGGCCTCGGACTTGACCACGCATCTCCGTTTTGGCCCCGAGGCTGGCCTGGCTCACCGGCCCGGAGAAATCTCCGCTTCGTCCCGGGGTGGCCTAGCTCACCACCCTCGGGCGCAAAAACTCCGCCCTCGCCCGAGGAGACCAGCTCTCCATCCTCGGGTGAGGCGCCCAACTAGCCCGTCTAGGGTCGCCACCCCTCGGGCGTGGGAGGTTCCGTCCTGAGGAAGGGAAACCGCCGCATTCAATGCGGTCGCCGCGGCGAGGGGCGCGCCGTGCCATCGATCGCCCAATCCAATCGAATCGCCGAATCGTCTCCCCAATCCGACCGATGGGACGCAAAGCTGAACGAAGACATGTTCGCCACCCGCACGGAAACCAGATGACACCATGCATTTCGAGCACCGTCAAAGCGCCACGATGGGCCGGACCCTCGGGCACGACGACACGCATAGCCGGCGACCTGCAGGACCCGGCCCTCGCCATACGGTTGTGAGGGGAGCGCCTCACGGTACCCTCGGGGCCGCGCCAGGGGACGGCACGTCCACCATCGGATCGGGACGCGTGTCTTCGTCAAGCGACATCCAAGCCAGCCGACCCCTCGGCGGCGCACATGCAACCGGTGCAGCCTCGGGAATTAGCCACCTAGGTGTCCACCGGTGTGAACATTATCTCTCTCCTTCTCCTATAAAAGGGAGGAGTAATGCCTCATTAGAGAAGATTCGATTCGATTCGAGCCCGCTCAACTCCAGTTCACACGGAGGAAACTGCACACCACCACCACCATAACCACGATCGTGGGGCTTGAGACCCGCGTCTCTCCCCCGCGGCCGCCTGTAACCCCTACTGCAGGCTCACCTTTGAGCGCGAGGTAACACGAGCGAGGACACACCCCCGGCCGGACGTAGGGCCCGTTAGCTGAACGGGGATAAACCGGCGCGTCCGTGTCCATCTTGCGCTTCGCCATCGAGGGAGGAGGCACACGGCTTATAAATTCTTTATTACCGGCACCCGAGGCACCCACCGTTCCTCGAACGCCGACAACAAGTACCCCATCGCCGTACCAAAATTCAAGTAGGGCGGGTACACGATACTCCCGCCATCTCTCCACTCCCGGTCTTGGCGGTTATGCGTTTCGATTTGGCTCCCGAGATCCGGCTTACCGCAGTATGTGGCCAAAAACTAGTTTAAAATCGACCTGGGGTGATGCCGGTCGACGTGCCATTGACCAAAAGGCCTCGGCGCAACTTGCGTTCAAAAGTCTCAAACTTGCAAGCCAAACAACGGACGGTCCTTAGGCGATCAACACGGGACAAGCACGGTAGGAAGTCCCGCCGGCTTTTCAACCTACGTCCCGTCCAATCTCAAATTCATCGTTACTTCTCTTTCTTTTCCGAAAAAGGTACCATCTTCTTAAATAAAACATTTTAATGAAAAAGCTTAACTAATTAAGCGGTGAGCATCACTAAGCATTTTCGAAATAAAACAAAGGTTAACAAGGGTGGTATTGCAATAATCAAGGATGATAGTGCGAAGAATTAGGTTATCAATCAACTCCTAATTACTTAATACAACATATCATAAACATAAGTGATATAAAGCTTTTAAAACATCAAGGAAGGGTTTAATGTAACCGGCCTTGCCTTCGTTGACGAGATAATCCGGCTCTGGCTCACTACCACAGATATCGAAACCAACTCCCATTGGATAATGAACCTCCTCGGGGATTTGCTCAACTTTAACAATCTCGTTCGCGTTCTCTACATGAAATAATGTATGCTTCAACATGATGGAATTTAAATATGATGCTCAAATGATGCATGAAATGATAAACAACTTAAGTACAACTTTCCTTCACGATAAAAGTTACAACCCAACAAAACCAACTTGTTGAACTACTCTACAAGATATCATCACCATTGCCTAAAGGAGTTCTCAAGGACCATTTGATTGTGGTATGATCCAAGATTCACAAAACAATCCCAAGATCACACAAAACCTAAGTCACTATATACTAAACAAACCATTTAAACACGGAAATAATAGAGCATAAAATAATAAAAAAATAATCTTTGTCAAAATAATCTCAAACTTTTTGTACAGCTAGATCATGGCATAAAACAGCACATAATCAATTTTCATGATTTCTTAATAAATATTTTATTTTCTAAAAATCATGGAATATGCATTTTTCAATTAAAACTGTATTTTTAAATCATGCAAGAACTATTCAAAACTCAAGTTTCAAATTTTTCATGGATACACATACTCATAAGAAGGCTACATAAAAAGTTTCAGAATTTTGAAAGCTAAATTTGAATTTCTATGAAATTCACAAAATCAGGCACTATTCATCATAAAGGAAATTGATAAAACATATAAATAAAGAAAAAAAGAGCACTTGGGCTGAATCTGGCTTGGCCCAATATGAACAGTGAGCAGGCTGGCCCAATTCGGCCTATGAAGACTTTGACTTGGCAACTTTGCAAATGAGCCCTGCAGTTAAATATAAAACACTATTCATATGAGTAAAGAAAATTACACCAGGAATCCTCAAAAAACTTTTATTTGAATCTGGGTCCTCCTTCTTCAACCTCATGTACACAGAACAGGGGATCGAGGATCGATGACGGCGTCGGCCTGGAGAGGGAGAGGACTGGCCCGGACGGCGGCTCCGACGACGACGGAGGAGCGCTACGGCCGCGCCGGGAACGCCCGCGGAACCCCCGCGGCACAGCGAAGGTGGCCGTTTGGCGCTCGGCGGTGCACAGCCATGGCGCAGGCGCGAACGTGCAGCTCGGCTGTGAGGTCGGCGTGGGAGGCGCGGACGTGGACGAGGCTGACCGCAAGATGGCGCGAAGGAGGTTGGGATGGAGGTGCTGTGGTACTCGGCTGTGCAGTGGGTGGCTGCGAGGATGGAGAAGGGAGCGGCGGTGGCAAATCTCGGCAGTGGCGTCCATGGCGAGCGCACGAGAGAGAGAGCGAGACCGAGCACGCAGGAGAAAGAGAAAGCCAGAGAGCTGGAGCGAGCACTTGGTCTCCAAATTGATCACGAGTGAGGTGGCGATCAAGAAGGCGCTCGACGAGGACACGCGGTGCACGGCGGTGAGCAGGCAAGCAAACACGTAAGTGGCAGCTACGGTTGTTTTTCCATGTAGTGTACTAGTTCATCTTCCTCTCTTCTTCTTGAAAAAAATCTCTCAAAAATTGAATAGAAGTTGAAAATCTCCAAGAACAAAAGTTTCTCAAAATAAAAAAGATCTACACTTTTTTGCTTTTGGGCTCATCGCCAAATTCTCAATAATTTTGAAAATAGATTTCTGAACTTATAATTTGAATTTAGAGTTAAAATATAATTATTTAGGGATAAAACTTTAATCAAACATTACATCCATCAAAAAGCATTTCAATGCTCAAGCATCACACCAGTCCATAGAATCATAATTTGAAAAAAAAAAAAACTTCTATTTATATAAAAACAATCATTTAATAAATCACCCAAAAATTTGAATTAACAACTTGTATTCTAATACAATCAAAACAGGTACCAATTACATGATATATATATAAAAAGAAATGCATTATACCATGATGATTGATATGCATGATGATGACATGATCATAATTTTAATTACACATTAACATCTGGGATGTTACACGGGCGAAAATAGAATAACTTCATTTTTTAAATTTTATTGCATAATTTATTTTTTAAGTGTGCCACATCCAAGTGTTAATTGAATAAAATTTAGCTTCTCGACAAATATCACATATTTTTTTATTCTTTTATCCTTTAATTTAACATTTCCATTTGTTTGGGGTGCGCCCAGGCCCAAGCAATAGTGCAACACTGCGACACACAAGAATCTTGATTAGCTATCATTTTAGATTCTCCCCACAAAAATAAATTTAATATCATTATGGGCACGTGTCCCACATATCAAATATTAAACCGGATAAGAACAGATACTACACTTGATCTTAGCCAAAAAGGCCGAGAAAGGTACGAGTTGCCTTGGAGGCCATGTCCTTTCTTTGTACACGCCTCACCAGGTTTATGCCTGTCACCTTGCGATGTGGTACTATTCCTAAGCTGAATAGGTGGTGTTAATCACGATTTGAGGTCATAATCCTTATGATGGGCTTGATGGTCCTCGGCCTTCTCTGGCTGTTCGATGGGCCTAAATCCTGAAACTCAGGATTCCAGGGAGAAAGACAATTAACCAAGCAAGCAACCGAATAAGAAACGGTGTTACGCTGTGTTAATCACGATTTGAGGTCACTTGTTCGGTTGCTTGTTTGGTTGATTGTTTTTAATGTAATTGCAGCCTTGCAGGAATTATGTATTTCAATTAAGATAGAAAAACAGGTTTTATATACATAGCAAAAGGGGGCACAGCCCCATTAGAATTACGGAATGTGTGTCAGCCGAAGCTTGTACGGAAGTCAACTTGAGATTTCAACTACGATCGTACATGCGTTCGGTTGCACAAAAGTTCTCAAGTGACGCCAAATGAAATACGCTTCGCCCTTTCGATGCTGAATGCAGGGATTGAGGATTTAGTAGATTCGGTCATGATGTTTTTTAATTCTGAAATTCAGACCACGCTAAGCAATTCGCAGCATGAAAAGAAATGCTAACGAATGCTAGGATTCATTTACATGTACCAACTAGCAACGCTTCAGATAACAGAAATTTTGAATCTAGAATTTACAAATATGTACAGGGTTGTCATACACAGGGGAAGACTACAGAAGCTATATACAAAGTCTCGGTATTTTAAAAGTTGATGACATGAACAACGACGCATCGGTCGCAGGATTTGGCCATTCTCTTCGGCAGGGTGACGGTCAAAGCTGACATGCTCTTGCAGTGTCAACTGTCGAATTGACGGGATCGCTGTTGCCTGACCGAATCTGCTTCAACCACGGAGCACCAGGGGATGCCCTATCCGCGGTGCGGTGCCGAAAGGAGGGATGGCAACGCCAAGGCTTCACGAGGCGACTTCGCAGATGTCTCCGCGGCACAGAGGGCACACCCTGCAGTAAGCAGCGTTGTGAGGTGGGGATCCCTAATGCTTCCTGTGCATTGCTTGACAGTATTCCAATGCATATCAGAACTAAACAAACCATGATGGATACCTGTGTATTTCTTTCAGCCATTTGTCAACACATTGCAGGTGGAACTCGTGCTTGCAAGGAAGAGTTCTTATCTGGTCTCCGTCCTCATATTCAGTTAGGCAGATATGGCACCTGATGAGAAAAAACAATGACATGTTAGGTTTCAGCATCAGAAACCGCAAAGGAATGATGCTAGTAAAAAGTAAAAATGGTCCTAGGCTGCAGGCATCTACACTGCAAGGTGGTCGCAGCTGTTGTGATACTAAAAAATACAATAAAATATCATAACTTTGCAAGGCTATTTGATAGCCCAAAGGTTATAGGGTACACATAACAGGTTGACAGTAAAAACCAACATTAGATGTCTAACTGATCACAATTGTGGAAGGAAAAAACTGATGCCCATTGAGGCGAGAGGGATATGTTTTCCTTTCCAGGCAACTCTCATAGTTATACTAAAGAATGTATGATGCAAAACTTTATCAGTCAGCGCGGCATGATCTGTTTTCTTTTGCAAAACTTATATATCTTAGGAAATTTAGAGAGAGATTAGAATGGTTAGAAGCTCACTGTTCCATATCATCACTGCATTGGGGTGTCTCAAGCTTTTTGTAGCTCTTACATGGCAACGAATTAACCACAGATTCAGGAGCCTGAACAGAGACCATGGAAAGTGAAAGTGATGCAGGTTGACGGTGAATTTCATCCAACACCTGAAAAGAATTGGTAGGCCATTATTACATACCTCGAGTAAACTAGTAATATACTAAAAATGCGACAACAGCAATGGAGTTCATAGTTAACACACTGCCAACAATTTCCTCTGAATTTCTATATCTAATGTACAACTTTACTTTAAAATGGTCTATCTGCTGTGCTTCAAACATGCCTGAACCATCACATGATTGTCTGCAAACTTTATTGATGTCCATTGGCCTCACAAAATTTTCAGCAGTCACAAAGCACCGAAGTGTTTTTTTTTTTTTTTTTTTTTTTTTTTTTTTTTTTTTGGGGTTGGGTGGGGGGTTGAAAATTATGCAATTTCAAAGGTACAGCAGAAATGATTAACACCAAGTGAAATAGGGCAAAATAAATTATCACATTATATTATTAAAGTCTGGAACTGGAGTTCAATCCTAAAAAGTAAAAGTTGATAGAATACATATGTAAATGACATAAAATCAGTGAAAAGATTCTGTCCATGTATTCTCTCACTTATTATGTCATCATCATATAGAATGTTAATGCTGATGATAATCAAATTTACACGAAGGAAAGGATACCTCAAATAACGCCTCAGTTAACATGACGATTCTTGATATACTTGCTCGGGCACTAGATTCTTCGGCAATCAAGAAAGAATCACAGGTGCATCGCCAATTGGATGAATTCCCAAAGGACATGCTGCAGTGCTTTGTTCATTATCAAAAATAGCACGGCGATGCTCCCTAATCTGTAACAAAGAAGAATAAGGTGTGACCATGAGATGGATCAGCAAAAGCCATAACAGGAAAAAAAATAAATATACAACAAAGCAGGCATTACAATTACCGGGATCTTGAATACTGGCTTACTCTGATTGAACCATGTCGCCTGCGATGAAAATATCTTGATTCCCCCAACTCTTCAAAAATGTCATCACCAAGGTCTAGCCATGTACTGTAAAAATCCGAGGTCATCAGCATCAGATTCTGGATAACCTCTTGAGCAGCGCCTGGAAAATGCATCCCATAGAATCCTTCTGTGACTCCTCCTTGTTTCACTGCTGCTAGAATCTCTAGAGCGTCCTAGACCGTCACTGGAGAAAATGCTCATCATGTCATCATGTAATATACTCCCTCCAGTCTCACCATGTGCCCCCCTGAATATAGGGACATCTGCTCTGGTAGGGATTGGATCTGGCATTGGTTCCACAGTTGCAGATGATGCAGTGGAAGAGTTAGGAAACGTAGATGTTGAGCTAGATTGAGATACATCTGATCTTTCGTCACTTGTCATGACAGTTGTAGATGAGGTCCCTTGCGGAGATATCTCTCCTTCTAAGTCAGACATGATCCTTTCAGACATCATCAACGAGGGGTCCCAACCAGATTCAGAAGTTGAGCCACCAATTTCATTAGCGGTGACTGTGCTAGGAACATTTTCCAGCTCTGGTCCTATAAAACTTATTCCTTCTCCTGATACATCACTATTAACAGCTTCATTACTGAAACTTCCCTAACCATGACAGCTTTCCTAGATGAGCTTTCAAGGCCACTTGTTTCAGCGTTTTCAGTCCCCAGGCCATCTTCCTTGTTCTCATGACAATTGAGGTGATTGAATCTGAGATGATGGCTTATGGTGCTTGAAGACGAATGCAGCCTTGGATTTGTCTCACTGGAAATCTGGAGATCCTTAGCAGCTAGAGAAGCCTGAAAGTTAAGGGCACTCACTGGTCGCCCTGACTGTCGAGATTGTACCTGCATACAATACCTTCCTGACATCAGATACCAGCATAGATACAATACATGTGGACTAAAGGCAGTCTATATCACTAACAGAAAAATATCAAACAGAAAACGCTTGTAAAACACACACACACACACACACAATGTTCCAGATTCCACAAATCTGCTTTAGTTTGTCATTTGGAGGCCCAGACAGACTCTTTAATGTGCACAGACTAACTATGGGAGCCATCCACTCTTCATTCATGTGCATTATGGAAAGGCGCATGATAAGACCAGATGGAATAATTCATGCTTTGCAAGTCGCAGATATATGTAATGAAGGTTGTAGGACCGCAAAAGTTTCAGAGCATTAGCAACTGCTCCAGCAGACTAATCATATAATCGAACAAAGCAATACTAGCAGCTCAAAGCACCAAAAGCTAAGTCAAGTTCCTGCTTCGCCCTCCATACATCTACACAAAACCACGCTCTTCAATCTCACAACCTAGGGGCGGAGGGCGTCCGAAACTCAGGAGGACCATCGATCGATTCACCGCGGAGAATCCGCACCTCACCAGAGACTAATCCGTGGCCGAGGCCAGGACTCCGGCCCGTGGACCGCGGTGCCGGAGCTACTGCCGGCGCTCTCCGGCATCCAGGGATGCCAGACGAAGACGCGGCGCGGGTACCGGGACTAGTACCTCGATGGCGTGCGAGGAGGAGGGCCCGGCCGCGGTGAAGCTCCCGCCGCCGTGCTCGGCGGCGGACGAGGAGGATCCGGCCCCGAAGCACCCGCCGAGGCTGAGGCGCGCCCGGCGTCGGGACGGTGCGTCCGCGCGGCTGCTCCCGGCGCCCATCTCGCTCGCCGGCTTTCGAGCTTTTTCCCCTCCCTTGTCCGAGTGGGAAGAGGAGCGGATGAGAGAAGGAAATGACGAGGAAATCGCTTGGAAGTGCCGTGCCGTTCGCTTTATATTTTTGGTTCGCTTTTGGTTTCGAAAAGATTTATTATTAGTGCACGTTATTTATTATCGCTAGATTAATTGCCTTGTGGACAATAATGACCTCTAGAAGTGGTTTATCGTCGTCTCAAGCAAAGTTGACCTTCACGCCATATGCGCCAGGAAAAAATTGGCACCCAGACAAAATCACAAGTGCAAACTCTGCCTTGTTCGCTACCAGAATATAACATACCTATAGCAATAAAAAAATGCAACTACCACTAATTTTCACTGTATCGTCTTGGGATTGTCTACACCGAGCCGCCTAGGTGAATATTTAGAGACATAGCCAACGATTTTGATGGGGGCCGTACAAATGTGATACATAATAATTATATGTTTCAACAACTTATGAAAAAAATTTGCACTATTTAAAGAACCATTTGAATAAAATCATTATTTATATATTTCCACTGTCTAACTGATTCTATATTTGCGAGAAACCGGAACAAATTATGACAATAAAATTTGGAAATCTCATTGAAGAAGCTGTTGGATCGTGGTGCATTTTTTTTTCCACCAAAATCTTTATATTTATTTCTACCTATTATTAGGACGGAAGGATAAAGAATTTCTTGTAGTTGCTGCAAATAGCATGCATGGAAAGGATTTTTTTTTTTTTTTTTGCTCACCACAATTTCAGTTCTGATCAACTTATGCTGGATTTAAAGTTGGCTTTACAGTTGTACTAGAGTTACAGTGATTAATTTGATTTAGTTTATAGGCAAAACTGATGCAACTTTTTTTCAAAATCATTAAGAGAAAGCAATTGTTTTACATGGGTGGTTTACAAGATTTTCAATGACAACAGACACCCATCTCATCCTGCACTACTCTACTACTTTTCGCAAAAAGTAGACAACCTAGGTGCTTGACACCCACCTAGACCCACAACTCCGCTTGATGTTTGATAAGTGCCTTGATCGCATGGACGTCGGTGGCCGCTCCCCCGAAACACCTGGTGTTCTCTCCTTCTAAATCTCCCAGGCAATGAGAGCGAAGAGGGGTCTGCACCTTTCCTTTCATTGGCGTTCCATCTTAATCTCCAGTCACGCCACCGCTTGAAGATGTCACCGTCGGTGGCTCATGTAGGTAACCCTAATTTTACAACACGTTTAATCTGAGTGTGGAACTCCTCTAAACACATGTTTTTTTTTATAAGCTCACTAAATTCAAATGCAGGAATGAGATGGTTTTCAGAGGAGCTGCCCTAGTATTGCCCGCCTCAAGGTGTCATGCTTAGAAGAGATCAGCCTTAGCTAGACAATGGAGCAACTTATTGAATATGAAATTTACAGCATCTCTCCCCTCTAATGTAATCCTATAAACTAAGGTCATGCCTTCCACCCACCGGCCTAGCCCGACATCAAGTGGGACGTTCCTGTCCTCCCCGAAGTTGACCTTAAAAAAATCAGTGGAAGGACCGAATCAGATGCAGCAGAAAATGCTGTATTTTCGTAGATCCTTTCACCTACATTCCGTCATGGTTCACTTTTGGAAGCACGCCTGTTTATTAGCCACAGTAAAAGAGGATCATGTAAGGCATGAGTCATTTAGCTTTCGCGGCAGCAGGATGCGTGTCATGTACACCCATGCATCCACTCGCTAAAGAGCTAAGGGCAACAACGTAGGTCGTAACCACACCGTTTCGGCGTTTCATGCGTGCAAGCAAGATGAATTTTCTTCATGGGCATAACAAGACCGGATCCGGTTTGGTCATCAGATGATTCTCTATTTTCTTTTCCCATGCATGATGCAACTAACTGCATTTCTCTGTTCTTTCTTGCCGGTTCAGAGCACCGGAACAGTCGGTTAGGTTGCTACGGCCTTTTAAATAAAGACCAACTAGTAAGTCAGTTCAGTGCACCAAACTGCATGCTGAAACCGCTGATTGGCCGGCCGACATTGCCTAGGCCAGCAACCCTGTACTCCTGTCCAGGTGAAACACCACCTTTTATATGTGCAAAACAATGAAAAAATAAATATTTCATCCATCCTGTGCACGAATCTTGATGGCCTTTTCCCAGCTTGCATTGTAGATAGATTTTTGTAGCCAGCATCGGAGCTGTTTGTGTACTTCTGATTCAGAAAAGAAAAGTTTCGGGCATGGTGTTCTGAAAGTCCAGCAGTACCCCAAGCCTTTCATGATTCGGTGTACCAGCAGCAGCTCCTTTTTGGCCGCAGTTCATGCGTCGTGGTGTGATATGATTCCCTTTCTGAAAGGACATGTGGTGTTATGATCCATTCAGCTTTGCCCATGAGAAGTTGGTCTGAATGAATCATGGTTCGTCAGTTAGGATTTGAACAACACCGCGAAAAGAGTTATCTCCGTTTGAGTCTGAGAGGCATGGGGTCAGGCACAACACAAAGCCATGGCAGACAGACAGGACGGGGCCTGCATAATAACCCTGAAGCAGTTCGTTATCGTTGGTCTGAATCTGAATGAATCATGGTTCGTCAGTTAGGTAATCGCAGAGAAATGGCTGCCATGAACAAACTGTCCTTCCGTTGGAGTTGGACTCTGCAGAATGCAGTGCTGGACGTTTGGGTCAATCTTGTACTGCACATTAAACATAACGTGCTGTTAGGCCAAACTCTGAAAACCTCATGAGTTTCAGAAAATGTGCAGAGAAGGAGACTGCTGCTGCATCCAAATTTCAAATATGAACGACAGACAACAGGAAGTCATGCAACATCTGAAGTTGGGAAGAAATGAACATCACAACAAACCGGAAAAAGGTGCCTATTTTTCTCCTCTCATGTCTCTCTCTAGTCTCTACCCTCTATCAAGCACCAGAATATTCATGCTTATGAAACACTTGTAGTAATGTCCCCAAACAGTCAATTTGTTTGTTGTCTGACTAAGGATTTCTTTGAAGGAAATAAAGAGCGGCGACAAGGCTGCTACGAAACCGACAGGTCCAGCAGGCAGCCGAATGGACGGGATAACCAACGCCTTATAAATTATATATAATCTCGCCCTTAAGAGCGGAACTGATTGCAGGAAGTTGAGTTATGGGCATGGAGTACCTGACTATTTATAAACATGAAATAAAACAAGACAAATGGAAACAAACAAGCAAATGCAGGGGTTATGGAATGGGTCGGTACGCTTTGCCCATCAGAGACGCCGAGGATAATATGCTTCGTGTCCAGTGTCTGGTAGCGGCCACTAATTTGGCAGTCGATACTGACCATTCCAGCTTCCAACACTGCTCAGATTTTATTTCTTTCATTCATGGAGCCAAAAATGCAGCACAGTACAGTGTTCTTTTGAGATGACAGTAGAGGTCTCAAGCTTGCAAACAATTCAGATAGACATTCGATCTTCTTCTTCTTCTTTTTTTGAAACCAACATTCGATCTTCTTGTCTATGTATAATATTCAAATTAAAACAATCATGTCTCTTTTTAGCGGAACCTAGTGTAGTTGCTGGGCTGGGCGAAGTGGTGGACGGGCTGGAAAACTGTGGGGGTTGTTTACATTGCTTTGGGCTGTGGCCCAATAATAAGCAATGAGCCCAAAAGACCATATCCCCTTCGGCTCTCAGCGTTCGAAGTCCCTTCTCCTCCACGGCGAACCCTGCGTCCAGGACGCTCTCGGCGGCCGCCATTGCTCGCCAGTAGGTTAAGGGGGTTACCGATCGCCGGGAGCTGGGGGCGGCCGCCCCACCACGCCTACAGGTTGGGTCCGGGTCCGCCCCCTTCTCTCCCTGGCGCCGCGCCAGCGGCGAGGAAGGAACTTGCGCCCCCTTTCTCCACCTGGCGCTACTCTGTACTGGCTGGCGCAGGGACGGGGCGGGATCCGTCGATTTCTTCCTCACCTGGTAAGGAGCCTAATCTCGCTCGGCTGTTTGGGTGGATGGCGTGTCCTGTTCCGCGGGTCTAGTGCGATCAGGAAGCTGCGTTGCATTAGATGCTATCAAATTCTGGTTTGCCTGGAAAGTGAAAACGGACCTATTAGGTTGTCGAACTGGGAAGGTGAACGCACTACTACCCTTTCACCACTTCTATGCAGGTGATACATAGGTTAAAAAACTTCGATTCTGTATGCCCATTTCTACTATGTATTCTGTTTCGGAAGAAAACATGGCTAGTGGTTAGGGACTAAACATTCCATTTTCAGGATAATGTCGAAATGGGACTTGTTTCCCTGAAAATTGAAATCCGAGGGAGACCAGACCACACCACACCACACTGTGACACCGTACAGGGGTGTGAGTGGTGAAAGCACAATCTCTTAATCCCCTAAACCATAAGTTTGCCACTAGTATCAGCAGCTGTATCCTTTGGCTAGCTTGTACTGTGAAAAGCATCAACACATCATCACTCACTGGGCATCTTTTTATCTATTTCCCTAATATACTTTCTTTGTCCGGTCACTTCACCTAACAACTTCGTATATATGAAAGATAAGCTGCAGTTTTGATCTAGCTTTGTTGAGATAATCTGTGCCGTAAGAGGAACCTGCAATTCCTGATAGTATTTTTTTTGAAAAAAAAAAAATCAGATATAGATAATGGATGTATGAATCTTACAACTTGTACTGTTACTTTCTGCCATTTCAGATCTGAGGGGTTAGTCAGTTGATATTAAAACGTCTGTGCTTTGGACTGGATTTGGATTAATCAAGGGGTGAACTGGGCTGGATTAGATTTGGATTAATCAAGGGTTCCTTTTCCACCATTTTTGATCATCATGGAAGCAATAGAAGATGAAGCACCAGATGAGGTAATGAAACGTAACATATTGGAGTGACCAAATGATATTTCGTAGTATGGTAATATATATAACTTTAGTTCTCAACTCTTTTGTACAATAGATGGTTGATAAAGCTGGGCAAACTTTGTCCGTTCCTGAAGTTGGGATGGTTTTCAAATCAGAGGACCAAGCTTATGAGATGTACAATATCTATGCCGGTAAGGTTGGGTTCAGTGTTAGAAAGAGCTGTACAAAGCGCCGAATGGATGGTTCTCTTTCTCAGAAATATATAGTTTGCAGTAACCAAGGATATCAAAGAAGTGAGTCATCACAGGGCACTAAAAGAACAGGTTGCAATGCCAGTATTCATCGAGAAACTGAGTCATCACAGGACGCTAAAAGAACAGGTTGCAATGCCCGTGTTCAGTTTAGTGTCAACAGGGAGGGGACATGGAGAGTACAAAAGGTTGTACTTGATCATAATCATGATCTTGCTAGTCCAAATAAGTCTCACAAACTGAGGTCCCAACGACGTGTTATAGAAGCGGACAAGAGACTAATTGGTCAGATACGGGAAGCCGGGATGAAACCAGCTCAGGTGTATGAGTTCATGAAGGAGTTTTATGGAGGATCTGACAAAGTGCCATTCCCAAGGTTGGGTTCCAATAATGAGATTGGTTTCCAGCGCAAGAAGTACTTAGAACCCAATGATGCGCAAACACTGTTAGAGTACTTGAAGAATAAACAGATAGAGGACCCTACCTTTTTTATGCCGTTCAAGTAGATGAGGTAGATGGTCAAATAGCTAATTTCTTTTGGGCAGATAGTCAGTCTATTATGGATTACGCTTGCTTTGGTGATGCTGTGTCATTTGACACCACATTTCAGACTAATAAGCTTGAAATGCCCTTTGCTCCACTAATTGGAACCAACCATCACATGCAGATAATAATTTTTGGGCTGCACTAATATTCAATGAGAGTGTTGAGTCATTTGTTTGGCTCTTTGAAACCTTTCTAACAGCTATGTCAGGCAAGCATCCGAGCACAATTTTCACTGATCAGAATGTGACCATGGCAGGAGCAATAGCTTATGTATTCTGAAACACAAGCCATCGGCTTTGTTTGTGGCACATCTGTCTTAATGCTACTAAACATCTCGAGCATGTAATTCAGAAGCATCCTGAGAAGTTTCTACTTGATTTTAAAAAGATGTGTGTACGAAGATAGATCAGAGACTTTGTTCATCAAGACATGGCATGATTTGGTGACTGAATATAACCTCGAGGACAACCAATGGATGACAGACCTTTATAATTCGAGGAAAAAGTGGGCTGCTGTGTACAACAACTCTTTTACAGCTGATATGACCTTGAGTCAAAGGAGCGAAGGCATGAAAAATATATTCAAGAAAAAAAAATTCGTAGGAAACTCTCTTTTTCGAATTCCTTGTGGAATATGAGAAGGTTTCTGCTAGTCTTCGTGAAAATGAGTTAGTTGCGGATTTTTAATTCACGTCGAAAGAACCCAGTTATTTACATCCCAAATCTACCTCTGTTGAAGACCGCGGCAGAATCATACACAATGAGGGTGTATTCAGAGTTTGAGGAAGAATTTAAACTACAATTTGCATTCTCTTGTAAACTGTTACAAAGTGATGGGTCCAACTTGACATATATGGTTATGGATATGCAATCTGTTCATGGAGCAACGGTTGTATTCAACAATGAAAATATGGCCATTACATGTTCTTGCAGGAAGTATCAATCCATAGGTACGTAAACACATTTTAAATTACAATGTAGTTTCTAATACAATATGATGAAAAAATTGTCATCCTTATCTTTTAGGTATATTGTGCACCCATGCTCTCAAAGTCTTCAATGCGAATGATGTTTTCATTTTACCATCACAATACATTCTGAACAGATGGACAAAATATGCAAAAAGAGGATTTTATATTGAGGAAGAAGGAACTGAGAACGAAGATTTGAAAATGCGTGCTGCACGTATCTCACGAAAGGCGGCAACCATCGCATTGAAGTGTTCACTGTCAAAAGATCTTCTTGATTATTTGGAGAAAGCCATAGATAAGCTGGACTTGGAAGCAGATAATTCTCTAAGCAAGAGGCCAGAATAATCCAATGAGGGTCCGGCTTTAGTAGCCTGGCTGTAGTAATGTCTCCAGGAAGCACAAATCAGTGAGATGATACAAATGTCTCTGGCTATTTAGTATCTTTTTAGCTCCATGTACAAATGTGATTACCGAACCATCTTAATAGACGCTAAAGAACCATTTCTGTTATCAAAGAAACATTCAAAATTTCAAAGTAACCAGAGAGAAAAATCATCTCTTTTTTTACAAACCATCACATTCCAGATTTCAAAAACATCCCACATTTGTACACCATGTCCCTGAATTAACCTTAATTATCTGAAATCATGATATGCACCAATTTTCAGAATGTCCTGATAGTTCATTTAGTGAAATGGATCATGCTTCCTGGGACAGCCCTGGAGCACATCACCTTGCCCCCATGACAAGGAACTGGGTTGTCATGAACAAAGCTCCGTCTCCTCTCATGCATAGTTACATTTTTTTAAAATATTCCTTTCTCAAGTCGATTCTTCTCAAATTGTTGCTGCATATCTTTTTGAGAAAATTGGATAACTCTAGCTGACTATTAAGAGTAAAACATATATTTTTTTTTACAGTAACATAGACTTTAGCATGCTGGTTTGCTGAACATGCGCATGTGCACAGATAGCCTGTAAGAGCTCACTTGATGCTTGTAATAGTAGAATGGGTGCATATGCAGACGTTTGTTACTACATTTTTTTTTTTCCCATTAGTAGTGAATGGTTTTGTCCACCTTAACTAAGTTGTTTTCTGGATTGATGTTTCTGGAAACTAATGCTGTGATCAATTTTGACCCTGTAGGCTCTGAAACCGATAAACAACACTGCATGTGTAACTGTAAGAAACGTTTCATTATTCTCTGGTCTGCGATTGTTTGGTGTTGTCCCATATGATCTATGTGCAACAGTACGATTTTTGGATAGACAACTGCAGAAGTAATGCCACATATATGTGGATGAAATGAACCTGAATTTCTGACAAAACATTATATATTCATAGGTCTTTTTATTTTTGTTTTAGTTTCATGTGCACAGGTAGCAAGAAAGATATTGTAGGATTTCATCATAATGATCTAACTAAAGATTTCATCATGATGAAGGTATTGTAGGATTTGGTCACCACTGAAAACTTGGCAGTAGTAGTTTCTGCTATTAACGTGTACGTGACAGTGGCAGCCATGATCATTTGCTTCAAAAGGCAATGGCTGATTGTATTGATGAATAAATATCCTATTAACATGTTTTCTCTGTAGTCCTGAGTTATAGACTTACAGTGTCAAGATATCCCAACTAGCTGGCTGGTTGGCTGCGTGATGGTTGGGGTCCTGTATTCGTTGGTATGAATCAGGTATTCTTCTGTTGTTTGTAGAGCTGGCTGCGTGATGGTTGGGGTCCTGTATTCGTTGGTATGAATCAGGTATTCTTCTGTTGTTTGTAGAGCAAAAGGGTGCAGGAACCCTTGCTGAGGGCGCAAGAGCAACCATCGTGCATTGGCACTGTAGTTTCACGTTTAAAATGTGAGCATTCACATCTGCTAAATCTTCAGAGCCATTGTTGAGCTTTAGTTGGCACACAGCCACAGAATAACTGTATCCATGGCCGAATGATTTGGTTGTAAACCTTGAGGACACACTAACGTAGAATATGTTTGAACCACAATTGGCTGCAATTTACACAATTCGGTAGCCAAAAGTACAAAGGCTCTCGCCATCTCAGATATAGCAGATGATGAACACACAGCCGACAGCTGCCCTTATCTCAGCTTATTTCGGCTTGTTTCGGTTTATTTTCTCTCACAATACAATTTCCACAAATAAATATCTTGAATAAATACTTATCCTACTACACTGATACACAAGGGAAGAAAGACCTTAAATGAGTACTACTTATCTTACTACACTCGATACATAAGAACAACGCAGCATTTCTAGTTTCAAACAATGATGTCACAATTGTTGATTCCTAAAAGACTGTTTTAAAGTAAATCAAACCACCTCTGACACAGGGCACCTACACTTACAAAGTGACAATTTATTCTATGAAAATTCGTTTGAGTGGCTCCTGTTTTCATTCTAAGAGCAAACATAGAACAAATATACTCAGCAAAATGGTTGAAGAAATACACCTCCATACATGATACATGCATCAAAAAACTGACCAAAAGATCAAATTTAGCCCTCAGTTACTGCAACACTACATATATAATAAGGTAACAAAGGTTCTTTTACTTAGCATAGCAATGCTGCATGGAATCTTGAGTACACCACAGTAGTACCAATTCTCTTAACATCACCAGAATCACAATAAAAGTGCCATGGCATCACTTGCTAGCTTACATAAACACTGAGACAATGAAAACAAAATGAAGATAGCTCTTAGACCCTAGGCTTCCGACGCAGCAGCCGGCCAATCCCCACGCTCAGAAGCCGAGCTTGGTGCGGCGCCAGTGCCTGCGCTTGGCGTTGTACCTGAAACAGCACAGATCGCAGCAACTCGGTCAGCAACAGCCGAATACAAATCGGACGAGCACGAGTTCGTGCGGTCGCGGTCGTCACCTGATGGTGTTGTCGGTGCGCATGCGGATCCAGTAGGGGATGGGGCGGTTCTGGCGCATCTTCTTCGCCAGCTTCTTCTTGATCCGGAAGGTCTTGTGCGACGGCTGCGCGAACAAAGAAGCAACCCAGCAACCAGGTCAGAGGAACACCGAAATCAAGGCGGCACAGGCCATCTCCATGGGAAAAGAGGGCTAGGATGAGGCGGTTACCATCGTGGCGGCTGCGACGAAGAAGCGGCAGCGGCGGCACGAAAACCCTAGGAGCGTGAAGGGTTGAGGTGGTGGACGGCGGAGACTTATATAGCGTGGATGAAGCCAGAGGCGCGATGTTGGGCTCGGCACGTGGGCTCATGGGCTGGACCCGTCGTCGTGCGCCGAAGCGCCTAACTTGCGTCCATTAGCAGCCGAGTGCCGACTGACCGCCTCGCCCCGGCCCACTGTAGCCCGGTCACGGCCTTCTTCTTCCTTCTTCCTCGCGAGTCGCGACTCTTCTTCTCTTCGCTCGCCCCGCCACACCGCCACACTCTTCCATGGTGGGCGCTCTCTCTCGCTCGCTCCTCGTACCCTAGTTCGCCCTTCCCACCTTGCTCCACTCTTCTCACCTCTTGCGTTCGCAATCCCCTGCAGGATTCATCCTCGACACCAGCCGCCGCCACCGCCGCCGCTGCGCCGATGGCGTCCTCGGGCCCGTCGCTCGAAGACTGCCTCCGCCTCCTCGGCGGCGAGCGCGACGAGCAGAAGCTGGCGGGCCTGCTCGTCGCCGCCAACGTCTGCCGCGCGGGCGACGCCGACGCCGTCGCCAAGGTCTACCGCGCCGTCGGGCACCGCTTCCTCCGACGCCTCCTCAACACTGGTAAGAGACACGCCTGGAATCGCGCCTCGTGGTTGTCGGGTGAGGAGGTCAGTGGCTCAATGAGTTCTGCTTCGTGGGCGCAGGGTTGGGGAAAGTGGAGGGCGGGAAGGAGGACGAGCGAGAGGCATACCTGAGGCTCGCCGTCACCGTGCTCGCTGGGCTCGCGCGCGTCCCGGAGGTTGCGGCCGACGAGGGAGTCGTTTCCACTGTACCCCTAGTCGCCGAGGTTATCACCAAATCGTAAGAAATTTGCTCTCTCTACTTCTGATGCTCCACACTCAGTACTAACGTAGCAGTACACATGTATTCTGTTTTGAATCGTTAAGAGCTGAGGCCAACGATTTTGCTATCACTAACTACTTTGGATCCTGTGCTCGTGTTGCACATTCACTTATGCTTGTAGCTACGTCGTGTGCTGCAGGACCGATCCAGCAATCACTGAAGAATGCTTCGAACTTCTGTCACTTATTGCAATAGCCTCTGAAGATGGGGCATACAAGTTTTGTGAGCCTGGTGTAATAGACATGGTCTTCCTTCAAATCTTAAGCTTCAATGATGGTATTGAATTTTCTGCTTGTGTCTTGTTGTCAATTTTGTCTCTAAACTGTGGTGTTGACACTGACGCTTGAGATGCAGATCTTAGCTGACATATTTTAAATTTGTGCATCTTGATATCTGCTTTTGTTACACTGTTTGAAATGTGGGCTTCAAAGCTTGCCTTAGTGACATCGGCTAGTATTTAGAAGTTGTGCTGTGGGTTCATGAATAGAAATTTTTTGGGTCATAACTCGTGAAAAGTATTACTATTATGTTTCTTTAATTGGTGTTCAATATAATTTGGTGCTTAATTTCTTATATGATTTTCTTGATTTACTTGCCCTTAAGAGTGGAACTGATTGCAGGAAGTTGAGTTATGGGCATGGAGTACCTGACTATTTATAATATAAACATGAAATAAAACAAGACAAATGGAAACAAACAAGCAAATGCAGAGGTTATGGAATGGGTCGGTACGCTTTGTCCATCAGAGACGCCGAGGATAATATGCTTCGTGTCCAGTGTCTGGTAGCGGCCACTAATTTGGCAGTCGACACTGACCATCCCAGCTTGAACAGTGCCCAGATTTTATTTATTTCATGAAGCCAAAAATGCAGCACACTACAGTGTTCTTTTGAGATGACAGTAGAGGTCTGAAGCTTGCAAACAATTCAGATAGACATACAATCTTCTTGTCTATGTATAATATTCAAATTAATAATAGTAAAATGCAGCACACTACAGTGTTCTTTTGAGATGACAGTAGAGGTCTGAAGCTTGCAAACAATTCAGATAGACATAGAATCTTCTTGTCTATGTATAATATTCAAATTAATAATAGTAAAAAAAATCATGTCTTCGTTTTATATATATAGTATATGTTGTCTGAAATAAATAAGATTTAGCACCCATTTTTCTCTTACTGATTCTTGCATCTTGAATGAAACTTTTTTTTTTTTTTTTTTTTTTTTTTGGAGGGGAACCTAGTGCAGTTGGTGGGCTGGGAGAAGCGGTGGACGGGCTGGAAAATTATGGGGGTGTTTACATTGCTTTGGGCTGTGGCCCAATAACAAGCAATGAGCCCAAAAGACCGTAAAGCCCTTCGGCTCAGCGCTCGAAGCCCCCTTCTCCTCCACGGCGCCGTCCAGGGCGCCTCTCGGCGGACGCCATTGCTCGCCGGTAGGTTAAGGGGTTTCGCTCGACGGGGGGTTGGGGCGGCCGCCCACCACGCCTACAAAGTTGGGTCCGGGTCCGACCCTTCTCTCCTTGGGCGCCCACCGTGGCGCGAGCGAAGGAGCGCGTCGCGCCCCTTTCTCCACCTGGCGCTACTCTGTGTACCGCGCATTTTGGCCATATCGTCCCCGTTGGAGACAGCCTAAAGGCACCGAATCTGAGTCCCTTCTATTCTTCCTCCCTTTTATTTATCGGCAGCACAGGCTGCTTCTTGTCTCTCAGCCGGCCTACTGGGCCTAGGGACAGCCCAGTCCATGACGGGGCGGCAGGGTGTGCGACAGAAGGAAAGGCGGGTTGGGCCGGAACTCGAATATTCCAGGGTCAAACCATCCGCCCCGGCCCAGCTTGCCTGCCCTCCTGTAACGAACAAACCTGCCTATATAAAAACAGCGGCTGGCTGCCGCCGCCGCAACAACCCCCACCATCTCCGTCTCGCCGCCGCCAAAAGGAAAAAGATGGTCCGCGAGAGGATCTCCTGCCATGCCGACCTCCAAGCCCTGCAGCACCGCTCCGATGGGCGCATGTTTCTAAAGCTCGTCTCTCTGGAGTCGGTGTGCATAGCGACCGACTCGTATGCACTCCTCCGCAACCTGATTGAGCGGAGGTACTGGCGATGCCCCCAGATCGATCTCCTCTCGTTCGTGGCAGGCGTCGCGCTGGAGCTCCAGAATATCAAGCAAGATCTGAACTCTCTACACGGGGAGGCCATGCTGGGAGAGGGCTTCCCGAATGCCCTCATACTCGTGAAGAACTCAGCAATTGGGCTCGAATGTCTGGGGAATGTAGCTAAGAAACGTCTGGGGAAGGATGTGTTCTTAGGCCAAGTTGAAGCGGTGGGCGGAGTGTTAAAGGATAACGCTGATGAGGTACTGAATGGTACTCGCAAATTTGCCTATTTTCAGTCAAGTCTCCCGCCCCTGATCAATGTGATCGACGTTCTGTTGTCGACCCAGGTTGATTTCCCTGATTCTGAGTAGACTATCAGCTGTTTTCTTGCCAGCACCGTGATCAATTTGTGATGAGTATTTTTTTTAGGGGCATGGCAAAACAGAACTGTAGAAGTGTAGGGGTAGGGGTAGCTTGCACAACTCTCAAATGTTGCGATGTGTGTACTTCTTGGAGTGGCAACACCCTTTTATGTTTGGATGATGTTAATGGATATTAAATTTTAAATGATTTGTATTATGAGATCTTTTTTCTCATTCTTTGCTAGGGTACAACTTGCAATTACTTTCGCTTAGGATGATTACGTGGAATGGCAACTCCACCACCGTCTTGTCGAACGGCAGCTCCACACATATTACGGAAAAATTCATTACGGAAACACGGTTTTTCTGTACAGTCACATGGAGGTATTCTCTCTTTTGGGGAAATTAACTCTTAATAAAGATGCATAGTTCCCTCAACTTTCACCCAGCTACGTCACTGAAATTAATTTTGGCTGCGGATCCTCCCATGGATGGCCACGACAGCATCTTGCTACTGTGCCATGCCGAGTATATAAACCGAACCCCGTCTCCGTAGTATATCAATATATATATATAGACATAAAAAGAATGAAAGTAAGACTTTGGTTTGGTGCGGTAAAAACTTTGCCTCTCCCTGTGCGATCCCGCATCACACTCCCCTCCCTCGACGCCGCCATCCTCGGCGCAATGGTCGCCCGCATCGCGTGGCTAGGGTTTTTCGTCCCCAATCAGCGCTCGGTCTGCCCGTCACCAAATCCGGCGGCTTGTGGACCCCAACTTTTGTTGTCGCCGATGACGCCGACGCGCTCCCGACCTCCGTCACCAAATCCGGCGGCTTGTGGACCCCAACCTTTGTTGTCGCCTCGATGACGCCGGACGCCCCCCGACCGTGTTGTGCCGACTGCATGCCGCCAGCGCCGCCCGCGACGCCCCCAACGAACGCCCGAACGCCGGAGATCTCGAGCAAGAGGCTGCTCAACTTCTTGGAACTCGAGTCGCGCGGAAGGCACTGGTGAGTCATCCCGCTCCCCTCCTATCCTCAAGCCTCACCCACCTTGCTCGACTCCAGTCTCCCTAGCTGGAGGTTTAGGATGTCTCACGCATAGTCAGACTTACTTTTTTTTTTTCGTCCTCATTACTCATTAGCATGCAGTAGAATCCTTGTTGTGGGTGAGAATTACTAGATGAGAATGTTCTGCAAATCAGATTTAGAGCTTAGCCCATCTAGATTTTGGTATTAGTTACAGTTTGTGGTTAAATTAGTGAATGATGCAAGAATTCATATAACATGTTTTTCAAGCAGTAGGAGATATCAAGCTGCCAGATCGCTATGGGACAGATAGACCTGATCTTCGATTCGATTGGGAGCTGAAAGATGTGAGGACTTCCAATCTTTCCGCAGACGCTTTGAAAGTTTGAATTGCCATAGTAATGATTTGATCATTTAACTTACCTCCCCAATTTACATTATATTTTTTTGTTAATGGTCTGCTATTTTTATCTTATGTTGCTTTTGCCCTATAGCATATATGCTGAACTTGTGCCTAGAATTCTTTTCCCTGTTTATTAGTTGCAAAATTGGTCCCCTCATTTCTTATTGTGTCAAATGCAGGTTAGTGATGTATTTTTGGGCAGTAGCTTCAAGGTTTTTGCTGATATATTGGAAAATGGAGGTGTAATAAAGGGCATTGTGTGTTCCTGGTGGTGCCACTTGTTTTCAAACACTGACCTGAAGAAAGGAACTGTTTACACTGAAGCTTCCAAAGCTAGAGCCAAGGGGCTGCCTTTCCTCAAAGTTATGGAGAATGGTAAATATAGAAATCTTTTGCTTTCTGTTAGACAAAATTTTGTGCATTGCTTGAACAATTGTTTTGTATATAATCTGCTTTCATAGGGGAGCTTGAAGGAGTTGGTCCACTGGTATCAAGTCTAAAACATGAAAAGAAAGAGCAGCTTGTGGAACTTCTGGATGCAAAGGCAGGTGACCTTATCCTGTTCGCACTGGGTGAGCAATCATCAGCTAACAGGATTCTTGGACGGTAAAGGTTATTTATTGCTCATAAGTTGGATGTGATAGACACGGTGAGTCACAAAATGAGGAATATAATGTTCCCTATCGTTGATATGCTTTGTGCTGGCACATCGATGGAATGTTGATCTTTGCCATCATTTGTTATTTCTTTATGATGATTCTATTTCTGCTTCATACTCCTAACATTTGCCTTTGCATTTTCTATATTCTGCCAGTCTGCACAGTCAGTTCTTTGGGTGACAGATTTTCCAATGTTTGAATGGAACAGTGACGAACAAAGATATGAGGTCAGTTGTTTTTAATCTTCGATTCAATCAGGGAATTATAAGAACTACTTATGTATATTTTTCCAAAATCGAAACGGCTATTACTTTTTGATCACATTATTCTAGAGTTGGCTACACTTGCTATTTTTGAAGACTGTTATTTTACTGTGTTGACAATTGGCACTGCACCATCAGCAAAACTTGGAAGTTGGTTATCGCATTCAACCACCAGAATACCCACTATTATTGGATTTAGTATTCATAATTAATAAATGATATGAAAAGGGCAACTGTGTAGTTGTGCTAGAAATTAGAGACAAATTATGCCCAATACAGTAAGAATTTGCAAGTCCTAGAAGTATCAGGCCCTACGTCATCCTTTTCGCTGCACCGAATCCTGAGGATATGAATGATCTACCATCAGCTCGTGCTCTGGCTTATGACATGATTTACAATGGTGTCGAGGTACATCCTGTTTTTATCTTGATATATTGTCTTATAATCCGATTGAGTCTTATGATACACCCTCAAGTTCAAAATCGCTACTGAGTTTAGTTATTTATGTTTTTCATGTATGTTTTTATTAACAAATAGTCATACCTTCACATACATGCCAGCATCATCCAGGCTCCAGCATGTTTCAGAAAAAAGAAAACTAATACTATCACAAAATAGAAAATTAGTATAATATCTCAGAAATACCATGATTCATGATTGTATGGAACTAAAGCCATATTCAGTGCTTATAGATACTCTAATCATGTTTCATAGAGCCAATAACATTGTAAGTGGCTTATATGGCGGTGATCATTGACCCAGCCAATTTATGCTATAGAAATTTTGATAGTTCTGAACATCTGATGGAAAGTCTTTCTAATCACTTGAGCTTTAACTGACTATGTAATCAAGGTTATGGTGTGTACTGCTCTTCAGGAATATTGTTATGTATTTTGATGATGATAAGTCCTATATAAGGTCCATTTTGCAGACCTTTTTACTTCCTTTTTAACTCAATCCTGCTGCTGCTGTTCACGCCGCCGCCGCCGGACGCTAGGTGCTCAGGTCTTTGTCGGGCCCTTCGTCGGCTTCAAGCACCCAACAGGTATGGCCACCCTTCTCTTCCCTTCATGCCATGTGAAACCTAACACCTGAACCCTTGCTATATTTGTATTCACATTGTTCTAATTACAAGTATACATGTATCAGTTTGTTTTGATCTGCTTTCCTGAATGTTCTAGCCCTTGCTCCTCAACTCCCTACCATGCTCCATATGAATTTATAACTCTTCCAAAATGTCAAGCATCGGCCTTGTCATTATAGAATGAGATGAGAAGAGTAAATCAAATGTGGCTGGTACATGATGTTAGAGTATGAGTAGTGTTGGCCCAAGACGCTAGGCCCAAGAGGCCCATGTATGCACTATATTGATACCCTTCTAGGGTTAGCCCTAATTGAGGAAATCAAAACTCTAACATGGTATCAGCCTAACCTTATCCTCTCTCTCGTTCCTCCCAGCCCCGCCGCCATGGTGGCTGGCCGCCGCCGCCGCCACCACCGCAGCGCCATCTCCTCCCCTCTCCTCCTTCCCCCACCTCCGACATATCTTTGCCGCTGCTGCAGGCGCGCCAGCGGCTTCCTTAGCGCCTGTGCCAGCGCCCTTTCCGCCGGGATTCGCGACGCGGCGCGCGGCTCTCGTCGTTCTTGGTAGGGCCGGCCCCCCGTCGCCTCGAGCGCGCGCCGCCGCCGCCGCCGCCGCTAGCGCGGGCGCTGGCGCGAAGTGCGTGCCGGACGCTGGCGCTGGCGCTTTCGGACGCCCCGCCATCGGCCCGGCGAGCGGGGCTGCGGTGTCTATCTGCTGAACAGGCCGAGTGCTCCCCTCTGCCGCCTCGCCCGCAGCTGGGGCCGGCTCCCTCTCGTCACTCCTGGCCTGCTCGCGGCCTGGGCGAAAGGCCCCGCGACCGCCGGGCCGGGCATGCCCCCCGCGAGCCACCGGGCTTGGGATGCCCCTGTGGATGCACCATTCTCCACTGCCCCCCGAGCGGTCCACAGTACCAAGCAGCGGGCGCCTCGCCGCCACTGCAGCTGCCGCAGAATGCCCTGCCCCAGCTGAGGGAGTGCAAGACACCTGGCCGCTGCCCTCGCCGCCGCGTGTTTGACACCAGCACGCGCTCGACGACATCGACGCTTCCCTTAGCGCCGCCCGGGCCGCCATCGTGGCCGGCCGTGCCCATCTTCGATAATGGCCACCGCTTGGGAGCGCGAGGGCGATGCGGCCGCCGCAACCATGCCGCGTGTCCTGGCACGCGAGCGCAGTGCCCCGCTCTTCCCGCCGCCGCCTCCCGCGGCCGCCTATCCTTCGACGCGTCGGCGGCATGCGGCTGCTGCCCCTGCTAGCCGGATCACCGCAGCGCCGCGTCCCTCGCCCACGACCCCGACGATCCCCCTGCGGCGCCATTTCCGGACCTCCCCGCCCGGGTCTCGCCCTTGCTACTACTTCTCCGCCGCCGCTATCTTCTCCCATTCCCCGCCTCCGGCCGAGCGGGGTGGGGGGGGGCGTGGCGACCGCCGTCGTCGCCGCGGTGGCGGTTGGACTCTCCGCGGCGGCTTCACCGGGGCCTCACCACTGGTCTCCGCGGCCTCCTCCTCTCGGCACTCCGGGCTCGCCGGGCCCGTCGGTTCGGACCGGCGGGCCCCCTTCCACCACCGGTGGTCGGGACCGTGTGGCCCTTCCGGGCTCTCGGCGGTGCACCTAGCCCAGCCCCACCATGCTCGCTTGTGCTCCACGGGATCGCACAACCCGTCTCCGTGGGCTACACCTCCCGGCGCCGCCCGGCTTGTCGGTTGGGACCCGGCGGCCTTGGCGGCCTCGACACCTCCCCGGTCCGGCTTGGATCGCCGACTCGGGGGCCACTTACCACACCACTTCCGACCGAGTATACTCTCCTCCGTTCACCCTCCTTCTTCTTCTCATCCTTCGTCTATCATGGTTGCCAATGGCTCGTGTATTCTGTCACGTCCCGTGGGTGCGGCCCGGCGCTCATGGCTCCTTTCGTCTTCCCGACGTTCTTGTTGCCCCCTCTATGGTTCACAACCTTCTTTCTATTCGTCGTTTTTCGGTGACAACTCCTGTTCCGTCGAGTTTGACTCTTACGGTCTTACTGGTGAAGGATTTGGCTACCCGGCGTCCTCTTCTCGCTGCGATAGCTTCGGGGCCCCTTTACACCCTTCGTTTTCCTCCCTCCACCTGCGCCTTCTTTTTTTTGTCAGCTGCTTTCGCCACCACACCATCCTCCACTACTTGGCACCGATGCGTCTCGGCCATCCCGGGTCGTGATGCTCGATGCGGCTTCGGTCGAGCTCCGACATTCGGTGTCCCGGGCTCCGATGAGCCCTTGTGTCATCGCGTGCCCGGTGGGCCGTCATGTTCGTCTTCCTTTTTCAGTCCTCTTCTTCCCATGCCTCTCGCGTGTTCGATCTTGTTCACTGCGATGTATGGACTTCTCCTCACAATCCTCGGCATTTCGGCTACAAATACTATCTCGTGGTGGTCGATGATTTTCTCATTACTCGTGGACTTTTCCCCTCCGTGCCAAGTCGATGCTTTCCCCACTCTTCACCACTTTTTTCGCCTGGGTGTCTACTCGATTCGGCCTCACCATCAAGGCCGTCCGGTGTGACAATGGCCGGGGGTTCGACAACTCCACCTCCCGAGCCTTCTTCCTCTCCCACGGTGTCGGTTCGCATGTCTTGTCCAGTATACCTCCTCCCGAGCGGCAAGGCTGGCGCATGATTCGCACCACCAGCGACATCATGCGCACCCTTCTACTCGAGGCGTGCCTCCCTGCTCGCACGGGGCGAGCCCACGCACACCTCCACCTACCTCCTTAACCGCCTTCCTTCGTTTGCCCGCCCGGCTCCCACGCCACACCATGCCCCTCTTCGGCACACCTCCTGCGCTCACGAGCACCTCCGTGTCTTTGGGTGTGCGTGCTACCCCAACACCGCCGCCACTGCTCCTCACAAGGTGGCTCCCCGCTCGACCACTGTGTGTCTTCCTCGGGTACTCTCCAGACCACAAGGGTTACCGGTGCTATGACCTCACCTCTCGTCGGGTCCTCATCTCTCGCCATGTGGTGTTTGATGAGTCCGTCTTCCCCTTCTCCACCACCACCACCTCCCCGATTTCCACTCCGGACCTCGACCTCTTTGAGATGTGTCCCGCTGACCCGGTGGCCCGGCCACCTTTCTTGTTTCTGCGGGCCACGCTTCACCGGGTCCCGGCTCGCCGCCGCCGTGCGCACCCTTTTGACTCGGCCTGTGCGGGTCCCGTGGCCTCACCCTCGGGGGCCCCCTGCGCGGGCGGACGCGGGTGTACGTTCCCCGGATCGTGGCGCCCGGCCGGTGCCGTTGCACCTCGGGGCGTTTCGCGCCGAGCCGATGCGTGTCTACCGGCGCCGGGCTCCGGTGGTCCGCCACCTCCGCCACCGGGGTGGCCTCCTTCGCCAGCGGCTCCGTGTGGTCACCACCGGTGGTGCCTTCTTCACTGGCGACACCGACACCACGGTGGCCTCCTCTCCTCTCGGCTACGCCTACTCCACCGCCCACGTCCGCCGGCCCCGTGATGTCGCCCGGTGTACCACCTCGCCGCTCCTTCACCGACGACCCGCGTCATGTTCACCGATGGTGACGCGGCACGCAGCGGCGGGAATCTCCGGCCCTCAGCCCTTGCGGCAATGCCCGGGGACTCGCCCTCTCTCGGTACCCTCTTCCGTCTGTCTGCCTTGTCGGACCCTCTCGGCGCCGTGCAATGGAAGAGGAGTACGCGCTCTCTCCTCGCCAACCGGACTTGGGATCCGGTGCCCCCGCCCGCCGGCGCCAACATCGTCACCGGCAAGTGGATCTCGACACACAGCGGCGGGCGGATGGTTCCCCTGGAGCGGTACAAGGCTCATTTGGGTTCTTCGCGGTTTCACTCGGCGCCGGGGTAGACTATGATGAGACCTTCAGCCGGTGGTGAAGCCGCCACCCGCCCGCACGGTGCTCTCACCGGCTCTTGCTCGCTCGGCGGTGCATCACCGGATGTCAAGAACGCCTTCACCAATGGGAGCCTTGCGAGGGGTCTATTGCGGTCGGCCGGCGGGTTCGTTGACTCTTCTCGTCCCGACATGGTCCGGCCGCTCAACAAGTCTCTTTACGGCCTCAAGCGAGGCCCCTCGGGCGTGGCACTCTCGGATTGCGGCCTTCTTGGTGTCACCGGGTTTTGTGGAGGCCAAGTGAGATACATCCCCTGTTTATCTACCACCATGGAGGCGAGACTGCGTATCTGCCGCTCTATGTTGATGACATTGTCCTCACGGCTTCCGGTCCTTCACTCTTCGCGCCGCATCATCACGCTCTTCGCCGGGGAGTTTCACGTGAAGGATGCGGGTCTGCTCCACCACTTCCTCGGGGTCGCTGTTGAGTCTCGTCCCACTGGACTTCTTCTTCACCAGCGGCAAGTACACTCTTGATATCCACGAGCGCGCGGGATGACGAGCCCAAGCCTTGCCCCACCCGATTGACACACGAGGGCAAGCTGTCGAGGCGGAGGGCGAGTCCGGTGGCGAGACCCTCGCGAAATCTACGGGGTCTGCCATTTGGTGCACCGGTGCCTCACTTTCACCGGCGGGACATCACCTACGCCGTGCGGCAGATTTGTCTCCACATGCATGATCCCCGAGAGCCCCACCGGACGCTCTCAAGCGCCTAACCGCTACCTCCGAGGCACCGTTGACTACGGGTTGCTACTTCACCGGTCTCCACGCACCGAGTTGGTCGTCTACACTGACGACCGGGCGGGTGTCCAGACACTCGACGCTCCACCTCGGCTACGCCGTCTTCCTAGCGGCAACTTGGTGTCTGGTCGTCCAAGCGTCGGCCGGTCGTCTCCCGCTCGATCTTCAGGCGGAGTACCGCGGCTGTTGCTAACGGCGTGGCGAGGCGTCCCTGGCTCCGGCAGCTCCTCGCCGAGCTCCACAGCCCTCTCTTCAAGACCACGCGCTGGTCTCTGCGACAACGTCGGCGCCGTCTACCTCTCCACCAACCCCGTGCGGCACCGAGGACCAAGCATGTGGAGATCGACCGCGCCGTGCGTGATCGGGTCGCCATCGGCGAGGTTCGGTCCTCCACGTCCCGACCACCTCTCGGTTCTTCGACATCTTCACTAAGGGTCTCCCATCCTCGACCTTCAACGAGTTCCGCTCCGGCCTCAACATCACCGGTGGCTAGTTGCGTGCGTGGGGGGCTCCTGTGTTGTACTTCTTTTCGTGTCCAGTCTGCAAACTCCGCTGCGACGGTAGTTCAGACTGCGGGGGGATGTTAGAGTATGAGTAGTGTTGGCCCAAGACGCTAGGCCCAAGAGGCCCATGTATGCACTATATTGCTACCCTTCTAGGGTTAGCCCTAATTGAGGAAATCGAAACTCTAACACATGACTACTCTCTCCGTCCCACCGAGTTTGTCACCCCGGATTCCGTGCCATCTTTTTTTGATGCTTCGTCTTATTCAAATTTTTGCACAAATATAATTTATTTTGTTACGGCTTATTTTATCGATAATAAAGATACTTGAATATTGATTAATTTATTTTATGATTTGCATAAATATTTTGAATAAGACGGATGGTCAAATATGAAGTTCAAAAGTCAAAAACGACAAACTCCATAGGGCGTAGGGAGTACCTATGTAGTACATGACTCTGGCTGGTGCATGGAAAAAATAGGAGTAAAATCCACTGTAGGTCCTTAAACTTGTTATGAGGTCTCATCTAGGTCTATTTACTTAGGAAACTAGGTAAACAGGTCCCTGAACTTGTCACGAGATCTCATCCAGGTCCAAAAACGAGGGGTTTGGTAGGCGGTTTTGCTACAGTAAGTGGTTTGTTTTTTTCTTTTTTCTTTTTCAATTTAGATTGAATCTTTGAAAAACCATAGTAAATTGTAGAAAAATCATAAAATGAAAATTCTAATTCTTTTGAACTTCACGTGAGTTGATCTACAAGTGAACATATAATATAGTATACTTTAGTACAAAATTTTACATGAGTAGATCTACAAGTGAATATATAATATGACATAGTTTAGTACAAAATTTTTTGCTACGGCTTTTATTTTTTTCTTTATTATTTATTTGGTCAATCTTTAAAAAATCATAGTAAATTATAGAAAAATCATAAAATGAAAAATCTAATTCTTTTGGACTTCACGTGAGTGTAGATCTACAAGTGAACATATAATATAGTATGCTTTAGTATAAAATTTTTGTTGTAGCTTTAGATCTATGCTTTTCTGTAATTAATTGAAATAATTCGTAGCTGCACTTCTAATTATTTTATTGGACTAAAACATATCATATTATATACTCACTGCGTAGACATGCGCATGTGGAGTCAAACAAAATTAGATTTCTATTTTATAATTTTTCTATAATTTACTATGATTTTCAAAGATTCAATCTAAATTGAAAAAGAAAAAGAAAAAGACAAAAACCACTTCATCAGAGCAAAACCGCCTACCAAACCCGGTTTTGGACTTGATGAGACCTCGTGACAAGTTCAGTGGATCTGCTTATCTAGTTTTCTAAGTACATGGACCTAGATAAGACCTCATGACAAGTTTAAGGACCTACAGTGGATTTTATTCAGAAAATAGTGCTAAACTTGTTGATAAATATGGTCCGAGAATATAAATTTATAACTCTACCAAAACGTCAAGCATCGGCCCTCTCATTATAGAATGAGATGAGAAGAGTAAATCAAATGTGGCTGGTACATGACTACCTATGTAGTACATGACTGCTGGTGCATGGAAAAAAACAATGCTAAACTTGTTGATAAATATTGTCCGATAATGTGCTTATGCTATTTTTGACTATAGGGATTGTCACTACCTATTAAATCAACCAATTCTTAAATACGTGTACTAACAACATAGGAAACATATCCTTAATGTGATGTGCAATAGGATTCTGCTATCTGCATTTCGGTGTTGCCTTGAATTTTTAGCCATGTAGCTTCGTACAGTTGCCTTCTGCTGTTGTTATTTTCAGGTTCTTCTCTTCGTGAATTTGGAACATAAGGCATGTCCTTACTCAAGAAGTTGAATTGACATTGTGATCCAATAGGTGCAACTCAGTTTCTTTATCACTTCAGTTCATTAACATTAAGCTATATGTCCATCCTTGTGTGTTCTCTCATTCATCAGGTTGGTGTTTGATTAAACAACCATAGAGATGCCAACACTAAACTTTTACAATAGTTTATTTGCAATGACTCGGTTTAACACCGCAGTGGAGATTGCAGAACAGGAGACCCACCGACAGTGTGTTGTGCTTCTTATAATGCCTAGTTTCTGGAAAAGTAGAAAAGAGGAAGAGAGGATACACAATGAGCAGTGGTTGAGGAGAGAAATATTGTCAGGGTGATGAGCGACCTCGGCGCGCTGTCGTATTACCTCGGCATCGAGGTGAAACAGGGGAAGAAGAAGGTCACGCTGGGGCAGCGCGCCTACGCGCTCAAGCTGCTGGAGCGGGCCGGGATTGCGGGCTGCAAGCCCATGGCGACGCCGATGGAGGAGCGGCTCAAGCTGTTGAAGGACAGCAAGGCGGCGAGGGTGGACGCAACACGCTACCGGAGCATCGCCGGCGGGCTGCAGTGGCTGACTCACACTCGGCCGGACATTGCGTTCGCGGTCGGGTATGTGAGCCGCTTCCTCGAGGATCCACGGGAGGACCACCGGACGGCGGTCAAGCGACCATGCGCTACGTCTATGGTACTCTGGACCTGGGCGTTGTCTTCCCCAAGCGCGGCGGGCTTCAGCTGACGGCGTTCAGCGAAGTGCCGCCCAAGTCCTAGGAGGGTGAGCAGGGGCTCACAGCGTTCAGCGACGCGGACATGGCGGGCGATGGGGATGGGCGGCGGAGCACGTCAGGTGTGATCGTCTTCCTCGGAGCTGCGCCGGTGGCCTGGCAGTCACTAAAGCAGAAGATGGTGGCGTTGTCGACCTGCGAGGTGGAGTACGTCGCAGCGGCCACCGCGGCGTGCCAAGTGGTGTGGCTGCGCTGGCTGTTGGGTGAGCTCACCGGCGTTGAGCCTCGCCCGCCAGCACTGAAGGTGGATAACCAGCCGGCCTTTGCGCTGGCGAAAAATCCTGTCCTCCACGACCGGAGCAAGCACATCGACGTGAAGTGCCACTTCCTTCGTGACTGCGTCGATGGAGGACACGTCGTCATCGAGTTTGTTGACACCGAGCGGCAACTCGCTGACATCCTCACCAAGTCGCTCGGGCACCTTTGGTTCTCTGAGCTGAGGAAGATGATCGACATGGAGGAGGTTGAGAGGCATCAGCAGGATTAGGGGAAGATTGTAAGACATAATCTGTTGATTGCTTGATTGTTTGCTGCAATTAGACATGCTTAGGATTAGCTTGTGCTGTCCACTCCATTGCAGCAGCAGCAGCAGCAGCCATGGCGTCAGCCATGAAGATGGCCTCACCAGCCATGTAGAGATGTGGCTTAGGTCACAATGTACCTTGTAGTTAGTAGGAGTACAAGTAGTGGGCTGATCTTTTTTTTTTTTTTTTTTTTTTGACGAACCGGTCGGGGAGCCCCGACCTCTTTTTTTTTTTTTTTTAATTAAATGAAAGAATAATTACGGCTGGGTTAGATTACAAGGCAGCCAGGCCCAAAGAGAAAAGAAAATCCTATTACACATAACTAACTCTCCATTCGTTTAGTAAGATGCTTTTACTTCACGTCGATGTGCTTGCTTCGGTAGTGGGCTGATCTCAGCCATGTCCTAGGAGTAGAAGGGCTGTACCCAGCCATACTCTAGTGTACCATAGAAGATACAAGTAGATTGTATATATAGGAGTGTATTCACTCAATGCAATTCACACATTCAGTTCATTCAGAGTTTCAGCCTGAGCTGAAACCGAGAGCAGGGAGTGTGAGAGGGAAGTGAGCTCGGCTCATCTTCTTCCTTGGTCCAGTGGAGGAGAAGAGGGAAGGTGAGAGGTTGATCTCACCTTGGTGCTTGGTGCAGGTGCCAACGACCTCGTCATCCAAAATCATACATAGAGGTCAGTTATCTATCTAAAATGTGAGTAAAATGGCTGCAAGTGTAATCCTTATGCTGCTGCAGACTACTGCATATATGATATATGAAGATGTCTGTGAAGTTTTCATTTCGTATATAGCTCCATCTCTATGTAATTAAATTAACTTCAGAACTGGAACTGTTCTTAACTACCCATTGCTGCTTGCTACACGATTTTAGCAGTCCTGTTTAGCATGATGTTGGTTCTCAAAGATTAACTTACCTGAAACATATATTGATGGGACTGACTGTTCACCAGGTGAACACAAGTGAACTCTGTTTTTGAACTGCCAGAGGGCAGCTTGGCCATAGGCTGCCTATTTCATTATATAGGAAACAAACTTGGGATACAAGAAGGATCTCAACCACTACAGCATATTCAAGATGCATAAAGAAGATGCTACTTATCTTTAGGCTTAGAAACGGCTGAAAACAACTTGACAGTAAACAGTAAATAGCTAATTAGTTCACTAGATACATAGAGCAGCACTAGGCTTATCTCTCACTGATAGATTAAATTAAGTTTCATTTTTAGATCTAGCCAATGCAGGATTCAATTGCCGATGAAGACTTTGAATCTGGTGATGACACTGAGGATGATGAAATCAGTCCGTCTCCATTGCCTTCAGAACATAAAGCTAAAAGGTAGGCTAAGCCACCCTACTGTTCCAGTCAATATATTTCATTACAGGTTTATGTCGTACCTAAGCAAGTTTCTATTCTATGATGGGTCCAGCTTATTGAAAAAAACAATATTCAGGCCTAAAAATGATGAATCCAGCTTCCATGGAAAGAACAAGTATGGAAAATCTGCTTCAACAAAAAACGCAAAATAGGTAAACAATAAATCCCACACTCAAGTAGCTAATATCTCCACAAAAATGTACTCCATTGTGCCTCTGCATCTTAATAGTTAGAATATTTTTTTCCTGAGAATGCAAAAGATCATATTGACACCATACCACTTGACAACAAAGTTTTCTCATTTAGACCCAACAGGGATAGGACAGGATACTGCATAAAGCAAATGTGACCATATGATTTCACCTAACTCTTTCTTTTGATCTTTTTCGAACCACTCATTTCTTTCTATGCTAAGAAGAAATGCAAAAGGGCCTGCGATTTAGCATCCAGTAGTCATTTAGAGATATCAAACTAAATTGGAGATTTCTGGTATTACCTCTAGGTACTTGAATCAGATTAAATAACCGTAGTGTCCCCAAACAATTGCAATAGTGAGGGTTTGCCCTACTCTTTTGTTGGTGGTAAGTATGGAAAGAAAGGCAAACAAAAGGCAAGCTAATCATTGGTAGTGTTGCACAACTCTACATTTTAAGCAGGTTTTCTTTATAGGAATTCACACAGCACTGTTTTCAGAAGTGGCACGTTCAGTAACTCACTCATGACAAATTCAGCATTTTTCATATGATCCTGGCACATAAAAAGGGACCATAGACCATATCATGTACCTCACAACAATGCTTCATGTTTAGGTAGGGAGAAGGGGACCGTGACAAAGTTAAGCAATTTACTAATGTACTGTGTTCGCTTTTAGGACCTTAATTGCTTTAGATTAATCATCATTCATGATAGGCAAGGATGGTGCCCTTCAGCCCATCATCATTCATGTTGCTTCAAATGCAATGCCTTTTGGAGGTGACACACTCAGTAGTGTTACAATATGTTATGGACGTGGTTGGAATTGAGGAGGAAGAGAGGGCTGGGCGGCTGCTACAGTACCCACGGGTACTGTTTACGAACTGGCGGCGGCCGCAGGGCTCTGCCTGTGGCCGGCAAGAAAGAAGGGTTTTCCTTCTAATCTCTTGCTTGATCTCGGATTGATACATCTCTCATTATATAGAGAGGACTTACTGGGCCCCTAAGCAAGCGACGGACTAACCCTAATACTAACAGGCCATGGCCCAATAGGCCCATGGCGTACTCCTCTAACACAATATCATGTTGCTCTGTCAGATGTAAACAATTAGTACACTGATCCCATTATGTCATGAAAAAAAAAAAAAAGTCTACCTTTAAACATCTCTCACTACCTTGCATACTATAGTGCAAATTATAATGTAGTAATTTCCCTTCGCGCTGCTGCTGGTTTGATGTAACACCTCAATCTGCAAATGATACAATGAGACTTCAGCAGTATATCAAAAAGAAAAGGGATCACAAAAAGAATAAGAAGCTAGGGGCGTTTGTGCAGCTCTGGCCTTACTTTTCAAAGCAAATTGCTTTGTGTATATAGTTTCCATGTGCTCCTTGATCATGACAGAAAAAGGGTGACATGTTACAGCAACTGTTTTTGGAGAACTCTGGAAGCTGGAACCATTGTGTGAAGAGAAAAAGATCAGGCGGAGAAAAAGAAATGGACTGGTTGCTGTCTCCTACAACTTACATGGTGGAGATCGTTTTGACAAAGCAAAGCGGGGCAGATGGATGCACGTTTGAGGCGATTTGTCTCCAAATAAAGTGTTCCTCACTTGCTCTATATCTTGTTATAAAGTGAAATGATTCAGAATCTTATTTAGTTATTTTTCAACTGAACCATGCAGATTATGACTCCAAAGGTGCGCTCAGATGTTCACGTGAACCTTCCTGCCCTGCAGAAGCTTGATACGATGCTCATTGTATGTTGTTGTCCTCTAATCTATGCATGTGCATGATTAGGACATTTTTCATCTTTGCTCCGTAGCATTCTCTCCACCTCGTTATGGCATATTTTGTATTTAGTAATGTTGTATGCACAAAATATGCAGGAAGTGATGGACTCTATGATAGATACAGAGTTCTGGTATGAGGAGAGTGGTAGCAGAGCTGATGGTAGGGGCAAAATTACAGGTCCAAGGAAGACTAAAAAGTGGTGGCTTCCATCTCCTCCTGTCCCTGAGGAAGGTTTATCTCAATTTCAGCGAAAAAAGGCTTGCTTTACAGGCTAAGCTTGTTCATCAGATCCTCAAAGCTGCAAAATCCATCAACCAACAAGTCCTATTCCACATGCCTGTTCCGCAGCTGTTATGGATGCCCTTCCGAAGGCAAGTATCCACTTTAATTTGATCATGTTTTTAGTACTGCCTTCTGGCGATATCGCAGCAACTTTGAGCTTCGCGTTTGCCTACAAAATTAGTCACCGATTGAATGAGATTCTGATGCACTGTAAAAATTTTGTTCTTTGCAGTCTGGGAGAGCTAGCTTGGGTGAAGATTTGTATCAGGCTATAACCACAGAGTATATTCCAATAGAGGAAATTTTTGTTTCGCTCAGTTTGAAAACTGAGCATAGTGTGCTGGAGACTATTAACAGGTTGGAGGGTGCAGTGTTTGCATGGAACCAAAGAATTTTAGAGGAAAGAAGCAAGAACTCCCCAGTACGGCATTCCTGGAGCTTCATGAAGGATAGCTCATCAGAACTTGACAAGATGTCTGCATGCATCGAAAGGGTTGACACTCTTGTGCAGCTTCATGAAGGATAGCTTCATGAACTGTGATTAAATGAAGATATTGTTTTGGAATATCAGAGGCATAAATAGTAGGGGGATTCAGTGCAGAGTTGTCTGGAAAACGTGTGCCCCTCCACGGGTCCAGCTGTTCATGTGGCTCTTGGTGCAGAAGAGGATTCAGTGCAGAGTTGTGTTGTACAAGAAACATGTAGTTACAGACAAAACTTGCGAGGTCTGTGGGGCTCATGATGAGACGCCTGAACATATCATCAGTGGTTGTGTTACTGCCAAACAATTCTGGGAAAAGCTGAATTTGCAACAAATCATTGCCATGGATGTGGCCAATTTGCATCTCGCAAACTCACTGCCAGGCATGCCTACAGAGGAAACAGCAGCCTTCATCGCGCTATGCTGCTGGAATCTATGGAAGACGAGAAATGCAAAAGTATTCAGAGATGAGCAGACTTCAGTGCTGCAGGTCCTGGAGATGTGTATCGAAACAGCAAAACTATGGAAGGCAAGAATGAAAAAGAAGAAGACGATAGCAGAGAGATGGTGTCAATTTTTTGAAATGGCAAAGCAAAACTAGAATGCCATTATGCAAATCCATTTGTAATTGTGGGCGGTGTGTTGTACATATTCTCGAACTGATTTTCATACGGCCATTCAGGGCCACAGAAATATAATTCAGGTGGGGAACATCTCCCCCCCAGTGAAAATTCAAAAAAAAAAAAAAAATAGTAGGGGGAGAAGAAGACAACTGGGGGAAATTACTGCTAAACACCAGCCAGATGTGATTTGTTTGCAAGAAACAATCAAACAAAAGTTTACACAGAGAGAATTGATTAACTTGGCTAGGGGTCAAGACTTGACATGGAGGTGGATCATGCCTAATGGGAGATCTGGGGGGGCTCCTAATAGGCTGCAACAATGATATTTTCGAGTTAGTGGATTACAATGAGGGGAGATTTTGCCAATGCATGATTCTGAAGAACATTGACTCAGGTTCCAAATAGCAAATAGTCTTGAATATTGAAGCTTGGGACAGGAAGGCAGAAGAAAGACCTTTGAGCAATCAGGAATGGCTTGAGAGATATGATTTGGAAAATCAACTTGTCAAAATTTTTGAGAATGAGGAGATTATGTGGCAAAGAAGAGGGGGTGAGAACTGGCTTTTAAAGGGGGATGCTAACACAAACTACTTCCATAATGTAGCAAATGGGAGAAAGAGAAAGTGTCTAATCAAGATCCTAATGGAGTGGGACAGGGAGATTGAAGATAAAGAACTCAAAACTCATATTGTGGACTATTATAAAAACCTGTTAATTAATTGTTGAACCACCTTGCACCTTAAGAGACCTGTATTTATTAGTTTTGACTTTTGTGTTTCTTGCCCATAACCATCTATCTTATCTATCTTTTCAGTTGCATCTGCCCCCCGTTTGCATGCTTGATGGGGTTCACTCTCAACAATTCTTTTGAACAGGGGTTATAATATATCATTCTGAACGTCTGGGTCTGGTTGCAGTTGATAGGAATACGGTTGCTGTATCTATCTCTGATATAGTGCTTTCATTTGCTGCATATCCCATTGAAATACCTGGAGAGGTATGAGTTTTTTTTCCTGTCCTCAATTATAAAAGCTAAAGCACACAAATTTCCAATTACATATGTACAATTTGCTTTCCAGGTTGTTTTCCTTCATCCTGTTCACAACTTTGCCCTAGTCGCCTTCTGCACTAGGAGCTGGAGCATCTGTTGTCTGGGCTGCTAAGCTTCTACCAGGTTTGTTTCTTTTACCTTTTTAGTGTTATCCTCGAGCATGTTACCGAGTTTCTTAATATTTCCTAACAAAACCGAATTCATCCTAATTTTATTTAAAAATACAGCCCCCGTAGTCAGCATTCTATCCCCTTCTATGCCAATATCAATAAATGCCTGGACGACATCGTCGGTCAGGTTATTTGCATGGAGAATTGTAGTAAGCAGCAAGTCCTGACACCGAAACAAAGAACTCGACAAAGAGGCAAACTCCGCTAGAGTAGGCATTAAGGAACACGTCCAAGTTCGTGGCCTTGTCAAGGGAATTAGCACGTTGTAAGATGATGCAGCTGTCCGGTTAAGACTATCCTAGCAGCCTCCTCATGTTCATGATTCAGATCCAATAGATCTTGATGAGTATTGATCTCAAATACCCGCACCTCATTCGCAAAAATTCATCGTCGGGGCGTAGAGGCTCCGTCACCGTGGTCGGTGGCGGGAGGCCGACGACGGCGGCGGCAGCGACGTCGAGGAGGCCGACGACGGCGGCAGCTCGACGTCGTCCCGGCCCCGGCGTGGTGGCCACGTCGCGACGGGCGGTGTGGAGCGCGGGCGAGGGAGCCACCACGCGTGTTCCCCGTGTTCGACGTCGCGGACCGTCGCGACGAGGTGGATCGGCGACGATAGACGCGGCGAGAGAGCAGCAGAGGGAGGCGAGAGTGGCGGCAGAGGTACTCTCTCCGTCCCTAAATAGATGTCATTCTCGCTTCCCGAAAAGTCAACAACGCTTTAACCGGCCGCAATTATATATTAAAATATATAAATATTTATCTTTAAGTAATTAGTATCATTGAAAAGATCTTTACGCCTAGTTTTTTAATAAATTTATCCGGAGATATAAATGTTGCACGTATTTTCTACAAACCTACCAAAGTTGAGAAAGTTTGGCCGACACGCACCCAAAAACGACGCCTAAAAAGGGACGGAGGGGGAGTAGGCGCGAGTGGCGGTAGAGGGAGGCGAGAGTGGCGGCGGCGGCTTGGGGACCCGAGAAATAAGCCGGGGTTCGCGGCTTAAATAGGCAAGGACTGTTCGCCCTAGGGTTTTCAGGGAAGGCGATTTGGGCCTGGGCCTTGGGCCTTGGGCCGTTGGCAACGGGTTTACTGGAAGCCGCCGGTCCGTTCAACCCCTACCTCCTCCCCTGCGTGGCCCCGTTCTTCGCGCCGCCGCCCCCCCGCAGTCCTAGCGTCCGCATCCGCCGAGCCGCCGCCGCCGATGGTGTCCTCGGGCCCGTCGCTCGAAGACTGCCTCCGTCTCCTCGGCGGCGAGCGCGACGAGCAGAAGCTGGCGGGCCTGCTCGTCGCCGCCAACGTCTGTCGCGCGGGCGACGCCGACGCCGTCGCGAAGGTATACCGCGCCGTCGGGCCCCGCTTCCTCCGACGCCTCCTCAACACTGGTAAGAGACACGCCCTGGAATCGCGCCTCGTGGTTGTCCGGTGAGGAGGTCAGTGGCTCAATGAGTTCTGCTTCGTGGGCGCAGGGTTGGGGAAAGTGGAGGGCGGGAAGGAGGAGGAGCGAGAGGCATACATGAGGCTCGCCGTCACCGTGCTCGCGGGGCTCGCGCGCGTCCCGGAGGTTGCGGCCGACGAGGGAGTCGTTTCCACTGTGCCCCTAGTCGCCGAGGTTATCGCCAAATCGTAAGAAATTTGCTCTCTGTGCTTCTGATGCTCTATACTCAGTACTAACGTAGCAGTACACGTGAAACATTATTATTATTATTTTGCAATCCGTTGAATAGACACATGTATTCTGTTTTGAATAGTTAAGAGCTGAGGCCAACAATTATGCTATCACTAACTACTTTGGATCCTGTGCTTGTGTTGCATATATTCGCTTATGATTGTAGCTACGTCGTGTGCTGCAGGACCGATCCAGCAATCACTGAAGAATGCTTCGAACTTCTGTTACTTATTGCAATAGCCTCTGAAGATGGGGCATACAAGTTTTGTGACCCTGGTGTAATGGACATGGTCTTCCTTCAAATCTTAAGCTTCAATGATGGTATTGAATTTTCTGCCTGTGTCTTGTTGTCAATTGTCTCTAAACTGTGGTGTTAACATTGATGCTTTAGGTGCGGATCTTAGCTGGCATATTTTATATTTGTGCATCTTGATATCTGCTTTTGTTACACTGTTTGAAATGCGGGCTTCAAAGCTTGCCTTAGTGACATCTTATTTAGCAGTTGTGCTGTGGGTTCATGAATAGAAATTTTTTGGGTCATAACTCGTGAAAAGTATTACTATTATGTTTCTTTAATTGGTGTTCAATATAATTTGATGCTTAATTTCTTATATGATTTTCTTGATTATATTGTTTGTAGGTTCTAAGTGCATAGAACTTGCCATTAAGCTCATGCAGTTACTAGTTCATAAACTCAAAGTTGACACTATGAGTGTGGAGAAACTGCAAGGCATGACTAGCATGGTATGATTGATCGGAATATTTTACTTTTACATGGATCTTTCTTTATTTATTGTTTCACCATTCACCATTCCTAAACTTAACTGATGATTTGATCTCCAATTTTCAATGCAATTCAGGTAACTTGCCTTGCCAGACTTTTTGCTGTTCTCCATACTGCAGTTAAATTTGATGCCCTGCACATGCTTACCACCCTCCTGTCCCAAAAGGAATCTGTAAGGATTGCCCTTCCCTTGTTTTGTTTCAATACTGTTGAACGTTTTGTTATGCATGATATTTGATAGATTCTTCTCAATGATTTTCTTTAACCCTTCATGTTTGTTTTCTTGTTGGAACGCTAAAGCCACTTTATGATTCTTTGAGATCAATACCGGCATCAATTTGGGAATCTCACATTCGAGTTGGAATCACTGCCATTCTCCAAAATCGTGTTGGTATGTCCAGGCCTCATATTTATAAATGATAACATTTTGTTTTGCTAAAACATTATAGGTTTAGTAATGAGGTGCTTTCTTCATGGATGAAGGCAATAATGCTAATATGTGCCGCTTTGTTTCATGATTTATGCTTAGCTACCCATATGCTATCTTGGAATTGTTTGTTTCTTCTGTTTAGTTGGCTACCTGCGGGCCAGTTTGGTAGCGCTCCAAAGCAACTCCCTGTGCCTCTAGCTCCTGCTCCTAGCTGCTCTAGGTTCCTGCATAAACTGTTTGATAGAGCTTTTCATCGTTCTATCTCCATGCGATGGCGGCATGGAGTCAGCAGTCAGCACACTGCCGGGTCAGGGTCAGCAGCGGCAAATTCAAGTTCCTCCTTGCATGGATCGGAGTTGGCCACTGGCGAATTGTGCTCCTTCCATGAATCATGGTCGGCTGGCTGTGAATTGTCACAGAAGGGTGGCTGGGAGGCCTAATCAGTGGGGGTAGGAGGGAGGCGGAGAAGGAAGGGAAAGAAAGGCAGTTGGGAGGCGAGTGATGGGTAGTGGAGAAGGATGACGGGAGCAGAGCGGAGCATGGGGAGAGGGCCTTTTCTGCTCCAAACCCTTGGTGCAAAATGGCCAGAGTACTTCATGCCCAAAGCGGGCAGGAGCAGCAGTGTTTGGCAGCGCTCGGGTGGAGCGGAGCGCTGCCAAATTGGCCCTACCATTGTATGAGGAATGCATGGTGTACTGCAGGGTTACATACACGGGTACAAGAGTGTAACCTAACCATGCTAGTATATTCTTTCTTTTTGAGATGCTCATGATGTTAAAATGTTTTTGTTGCTGTTCAGTATCCTCTGAAAAGCTCCACGCCCTTCTTTTGGCGGAGTGTATGATGTCCATACTAGGCGAGGATTGGTTGTCAGAAGATTTTGATCTCCCAGATAAACAAAATGTGTTGCCTGTTGACAAGTAAGTTTCACATTATGTGTTGTATTTATTAGGATGCCTGTAATTTTCCATAACAATTTGTGATTTTCTACAGATTTGTATTGCTTGTCCTGGAATCGGCAAGGGTTGAAGTGGCAGTCCTGCTTAATGAGCTCGCTTATCTGAAGTACGAGTCGTCAAAAACTTCTCAGACAGATGAAGCCGTCAGTCAGAAACAGAGAAACCTGGCTATACTGTTTTCATTAATAGAAAGAATAATCAAAATGATATCAAATGCCAGTAGTGGTGAAGGTATGTTTCCATTCTCCTGTCTACTTTTGTTCCATGGTCATCAAACCAGGAACCTTAGCTTAGAGTCTGTATTTTCTCTGTTAGTGCAATCCAATGCTCATAATTTTCAATTTCTGCATCACTAGTCTGATGAGCCATTCCATATATCATGTACATATACCTTGGCTGTTACAGAACACACATCAAAATGTAGATGTACGTGCTGATGCAGCACTCTTAAGTCTTAAGGAAATCTGAAAACTGGTATAAGTTTCCTTAAAGTGCAAAATGTTTTGGCAAAAATGTTCAGTGCCACTGCACGCCAGTCACCAATAACCAGGCAGGCTAATTCGGTAACACATCATTAGTAAAATGGTTATTAGTCCAGTGATTTGCATCTACTTTGAGCTCTAATTTTTTTTTTTTTTTGGTATATGAGTATCAACTATCTGTTGTATTTAGCAATTTAGTTATGTTTCTAAATTGCCCAAACTTCTAGAATATAATGGCATTAATGTCTGGCATTGCTACCATTTAAGCTTTTGGGGGTGAAATTTTATCATTTTTTTTCTTTCCTAATTCATAACTTTGAGCTTTCTGTGTCTCCTATCTTTCTGTCGGTTGGGAGTTATCTCAATGGCTCATAGAAAAATCGACTAAGATAACTGTACCCCTTAGCCCCTACAAACAATTCTTCTTTAAAAAGTGATTAAACTGTATGCAGGTGCACCAATTCAGACCATCAGTGAAAATACCATAATGCAGGCCATTACGGGATTAAATGAGACAATCAGTTTAGTCTTAGATTTTCTGCAGGACCTTAAAGGTACATATTCTTATATCAACCAAATGTAACATTTGTATTGTAAGATGATATATCTTGAAGATGAACATGTGACAGGATCATGGTCAACGGAAAGGTGACGATCTTTTGGCAGCTGCAAGAATAGTAGGAAGGTGTGCTGCTTGCTCATCTTATTATTCTTTGAGAATTCATGTATCCTTATGTTCCTCAATTAGTAAATAATTGCTCCTTATCTGTAGCAGTTTAACACAGCTTGCTGTTCAGGGCCCTTTATTTGTGACTTTAAATAAACACTAGTTCATCTGCATAGCCATACTGCTTGTCATAATGAATTGTGTATATGTTTTAACAATGTTGCCTTTCCTATTATAAAATCCAAGCTGGTTTTCATCCTTTTGAACAAATGTGTACAGTTTTGCCAGTTCATTTTTGTCCATGAACCCAAGTGCGTCTTCAATAGTTCAATGTCAAAGCGTTCAGATCAAGCTTCTGTAAAACGTATTTTCCTCAATTCAATATCACATGTATGTGTTACTCTTGCAGTTATCTGGCAGAAGCACCATATGCCTGCAAGGAGAAGACTGGAACTCTATTGGAATTTATCTTTTCTATAGAAGGTCAAGATGAATCAAGGTTGCTTCTTCTTTATTTTGTGCTCAGCTGGTGTATACATACATCTTCTTTCATGATGCAAAATACTGATGGTATAAAGTTCTATTCTTTCAAGAGCCCCTTCTTTTCTATTTGCTTCATGCTTCCAATGCTATCCCAAATAACAATGGAGGTTGATGGATGTAGAACTTTTGGCATCATTTGGCGGCTATAAGGCAGTAAGTAGAATTGCTTCGTTATCAACTTTCTGAAACTTGATTACTAATTGCATTTGTACTTGTTCCTCAAATGAATTTATCTTCCTAGTCAGCTTGCTTAGTTTTGCTTGTTCATTGGTAAGTAGGTGCTTTCTTGTTTTTGCCTGCATGTTACCATCAGTATGTAAAAGCTGCATGACTTCTGTTTCAAGATGAACATGGAATAGAGATCTCCAGAGCCAATGTCTAGCGATTAGAGGGATTATAATAATCAAATAATGTTATGGAAAATTATGATTGACATGAATGTTGATGTGTTGTTTATTGATTGACATGAATACATGAGATTGGAGTTAACTTCTCAGCTATTACAGAGACATCTTGTTCGGTGTAAATGTGTAATTAGCACTCTGTATACTGGGACGTGAACAGCTGATTGTCTCTGTTTCTCTGCAGGTTATAGATTGCCTTGTTAAAATGAGTGAGCAGGATGGAATGATGATTGACAATGGTAGCATGTTTTTTGGCATGCGACACCATTATAAATTTGATGTCTAATGTAAGTGACTTGATTTCCTGAAAGGTCAATTTTCTGCATGCCATGGGAAAGCTAATAGTTTTTTTCGATATTTTTGTAGATGAAGAGTGTTCATGTTCCAGTGGATTCTCACCTCATTCGCCTCCTAAAGGCGCTTGTTACATGGGCTGGTATTCTCTAAATTCTTTTTGTTGTGCTTAAACTTGTTTGATGTATCCTTGTGCATCATAGATTAGATGATACAATTTTGTGTGGTCATTGCTAGCCTGTAGTCGTTTTTCTGTGTTCTCTTCTGGCAAGTTCATCACTTTGGTTTAACTGCACAAAAAGAAACTTGACCACATCATGGCATTATGTTTAATGTATGACTATCTCTTGTCAGCATCTAAGGTATGAACCAACATTTTAATCTGGAGCTAGGCAGACTTCATGAATTATTTCCTTTGTTGGCTCATACAGTCAGTATCATATCATGAAATTGGTGTGCTTTGATCACTGCCTGTAGTGACCTGTGAGAAACCTGTCATCTTTCCCCCTATGTGGCGCTGGAATGATAACTGATCCACGCCTATTAAGTAGTTACTGACCGACAGCTAAAATTATCCCAATATGTTTTTTTTTGGTGTTATTCATGTGAACCAGTCACTATATGTTACTGCTTATAGGAACCACAGATGCCTCATCAGTTACCATGACAGCATCCTGCTTATGTGCAATGCTGTTGGACTTGACGTCAGAAGAGTTTCTGTTGAGCTGCTCTCATTTTGACGCCAAGACCCTTGGGAGTATGTCTGAGCTCATTATCAGAAGTTTGCAGCAGGTTAATAGTCTTTATTTCGTATTTGGGACTATTTCATTTATAGGCTGATTCTTCACTAGGACAGAGTTTTATGATACACTGAATATGCTGATAATATGATGTAATGTAATGCACTGCAGGATATCCCTGATGATGACAAGGAGCAATTGAACCAGAAGCAGATCATTGTATCAGGTAAACATGCTAATCTGTTGACTTAAAGTAAGCTCATTCAGCGCACACAAACAAAACTAAACTTTACCCTTTTTTGGAGTATGCGGTGCAGGTTATAGGCGATGGGCTGATCGATTTCCACATGTAAAAAATGTTGTGGAGCAGCATGTATCCGTGTGACCATCAGCTAGGTTCTCCATGAATGCATATCTGCAAACGGGAAACTGACAGAGCAACATGTCCATGCCTCGGTTCTGATCTTTGGTGGTTCATTTCCTCTACCTGGTATTTGCCTGTGACCTGTTGCTGATGTGATTTTGGTTATGGTATCTCGGCTTACGATGATTCTGCAATGGGGAATGTTAGGTTAGCGTAATTCTCCAGCGGCTGCTGATGAGGTACACCAATGTGGGTCAGAAAGATGCCATTGTTTATCCGGCTAATTCTCAGCAGCGAAGCAAGTGTCAAAGCAAGTCTGATACTGTAATTCTTATGCACGAGAAGGAACAAGGTGGTGGTGTCTAGATTCCCATCTCGCTTTCACCGTTTCTCTATACGTTGTCTAACGCAGTATTAAACTAGTAAAATGTGAATACCCCCATAGATTTTATTATCCCATCTAACCTAGAGCTTCAGCTAGCAAATATGTCTATCTTTTTTCTTAGATTTTGCCATAACTAACCTAAAGCTTCAGCTCGCAAGTATGCCTCTTTTATTCCCCTTCCTGTTGCATCGTCGATGTATATTGCAGTGGACAAGCAGAGAATGTAAATAGGACTAGTAAATTTGATTTGAGAGGGAGCTGAGGTTGGATGAAGAAACCAGTGACGCCAGCTCGCAAGTTGTCCAGGGACGTGTACCCGGCAGCCAAACCATCGCCATCGAACCATCATTGCCATCGCCATCGGCATCGTACAATCGTTGGAATTATCTTTTTAGTTTGGTGGCACTGGCACTCAGCACACCGCGAAACACACGAGCGCCCACCGACGGAAGCTCGTGGGTTTATCTTTGGCATTCGGGTGACGACGTCTCCACGTATCATGTGAGAACAGCGGTACAATCTGTGTTCAGATTTGATGGTTACTTAAAATTGAATATCTGCTTGTTTTACCCTAAAAATAAAAAACGTCGTGTAAGCGCTGCAGCTGATAAGCCAGACGAGTATGATTTTTATTTTTAGAAAAAGGAGAAGTTGTTAATTGAAATGTTTTATGTGCCCTCTTCTATGATACGATAAGACGATAAAGCAACTTGGTCTAGTTCTGTGTGAAGGCTAGTGAGGTGTTCAAACCATAGAGTACTCCCCATAAAGCAAACCTGGCGACGCAGTCCGCTCAATGATACGTGATGGGGAGGTGAAGACACGCACCAGCGTACGTGATGGCGCAAACGCGGCACCAGCAACCGGTTCGTTGGGTTGTCGCTATGTTTATTTAAAGTACACTGCACCTACCTGTTGTACATTTTACTACTATTATTTGAGACAGCAAAAGTTGGTCTGTCACTCGCTATCCAACTCGAAATAATAAGCGCATTGTGAATTTGAATTTAATTATATTCGCTTGTTCATTTCAACTTATCAGTTTTGAGACCACGTCTGAAGCACGTTTTCCTCAAGCCGCAGATACCATTAGCCGCACGGCGATTTGAATAATAGTTTGTTAAACTTTATAAAAATTAAACTTCTTTCAGATTTCAATACGAAACACACGATTATCATTTCAGAACGGAGCAAATGAATAACGCTGAACCCGAAGCCAATAATTTGGGGTCGAAATATCCTCTTTTTTTTTATTATTGTGTTTTCGGAGTACCCAATTTGCTCTGTACAAAGGGAGGAGCCTGAGTTCACACGACTAGGTCCACGCGCCTAATAATCTATCTACTCGGCGGCCGGCCGCTTCGTCGCCACGCGGCCACCGATGGATCAGATCAGCCGGACACGACGCCGCCGGCGACGGCGAGGTACTCATACGACACCTCCCGCCTTACGCGCGCGACGGCTGCGGTCACGCCGGCGCTGGTCCCCGCGTCTGCGGCAACACCCCCTCGCAGGCGCCGGCTTGGCGCGGCGCCCCGCGCCGGACTCCCCGCCGACCTCCTCCTCGTCGGGTTCCGTCGGCGGCAGCTCGGCGCGGCACATGGGGCAGGTGGGTCGGATCCCGAGCCACGGCGCGATGCATCCGTGGTGGTACCAGTGCGCGCAGGGCAGGCGCACGACGGCGTCCGCGGCCGCGATCTCCTCCGTGCACACCGCGCACACGGTTCCAGCCACCCCGCCGGCGCTCGCACCGGCGGTGGAGCCTCCACAGCGCGGCGCGGGTCCTTGTCCTTACCACCGGAGGAAGAGGAAGAGAAGAGGGAGGGTCGTCGTCGACGGGGAAGGACTCCTCGTCGACGTAGTCCACCACCAGTGGGTTTCGCCCAAGAACTGATGAGAGGAGGTACCTCGCCGTGATCCAGTCGCCGCCGTCGTCCATGATTCCGATCGATGCCCTGTGGGTGGCCCTGTGCTGTACCTCTGCTCTGCACGTACTACTAGTAGTAATGCTCTGCTCGTAGCGTTTGCCCCCGTCTCCGTCGGTTTTTAAATAGGAGTAGCTTGGCATCGCTTTGCTCGGCCAGGCAGGAAGGCAGTCGTTTTGTTGACGGTGCAGTGACGTGGACAGGCATGGTAGATAAGAATAAAGATTAGGTTGCCAACTTGCATCTCAGATCAGGATAACTTTGAGCAGCACATCGTCTCGTCGGTTGGGGGCGGGAAACACAGACAGCCCTATCCGCCGCAACGCAATTCTGTGGGCTGCCAGGCCCGACGCCCGAGGGACGGAGAGTCCACGCAACAAGTGATCGGTTAATGCCGGTTTTTAAACCTGAATAAATCATCGATTACCGACATAGCCCAAGTCTAAATCGATAGATATATACGTAGATCGCAACATCTTTTTTTGGTTAAAACAGTTTAGTTTGGTTGACCGAGTTCAGTGAAATTTTGCCTGGCTATGGAAGCCGGAGACCTTTTGGTGTCACAGTATTCAATTGTGCATCTAGAGCTGGAGCAGAGAATACTGAAGCCTGACAAAACGAAGCCATATTTTGAGGAGACAAAGAAGGCTTCATACAACACTGCAAAAGATTCTATTCAAGCCAAACTTGATTTTAGAAGAGGAAAACGTCTCCCAGACCTGGGACCAGAAACCACCGTGGAAAAGCGCCACCTTCCAGTTTCTTTTTCAGAGCAGCGCACCATGAAATCAAGCCTTATTTTCTATATATATGAAATTATATAAATTGAAAAATAATGGACTCTTGCTGATATAAAGTAGTAGAGTATTAGTTTTCGTTTGGGAGGAATAAGCCAGAGTGTTAGTGCGCACTTGGCTCGTTCACACAGCATCTGAAACGCAAAACAAACTTGTGCCCACAACAAAACACGTCCGAATAGAGGGCATTCTAATCACAACAGCATACCAACTGTAATATTACATCTGTATATAGTACAGTTTCGAACCTAAAGCTATTACATTATATAAATGGAAAGAAGTATATAGTAATAATAATTCAATTCCATTCCGATATCATGTCGTGCTGCAACTTCCACCCCTTTAAGCTGCAAAGGTTTCCAGAACAGGCGGTGCCGTTGCCTTGCCCATCCATTTCGTTCCTTTGAGACTGTCATGGTTTTCAGAATCAGCTGAGTAGCGAACCAATCTGGCAGCCCCAGAAGACCTTCCCAGGAGATCCTATTGCAACCTACAACAGTCAGAGACTCCAGTTTCGCTGAATGTGCCAACTTGGCTATTCCTATATCAGTCACATTGATGCATTGTCGCAGAGGCAGACTATGCAAGCGCCCAGGGCACCCACGATGTAATGCATCCGGCATTTGATATTCTCTCGCAATCCACAAGCTCGGGGGTCTCCAAGAATGGCGCCGACGAAATACCCTCCAACCCAGAGTTGTAGAACATGTTTGCTCCATTTAGCATGAAAGAACGGATTGGACAAGTCTGAATGAGTGCAACGATACCTTTCTGTGTGAAGCCTATTTCCGCCGGATACATGCTTGAACAATGTGGAAAGGTCAGCTCGACAACCTCAAGCATAGGGCAGCTGAGGCCCGGGCCTTAAGGCTTTCATCAGTCAGTGGTGTCCTGAAATCCCAGGGAAGTTGGGGCACAGGCGTGAAGCGAAGTGAAAGGCTTCTAAGATTGGTGCAGTTCTCGAACAACGCTATCATCTCGTCCCGCATCTAGACCAACAACATAGTCTAGGCAAAGTTTCTCTAATGCTTTGCACTTTCTCAAAAGAAAACGGAGTCCAATCTCATTCCCAGTCGGTTCTGGGAGACCCTGATGAGTAGTGTGCATAGTTATAATATGTGTCCAACCTCAAATCCTTCAAATTCTCACAGCAGATATCATATGTGTACGGGTAGTGAGGATCAAATGCACGATCAGGAATAATTGGAGCCTATCCGTAAAGCCCTGACGTGAAATACCGCCGTTGGTCTCAAACTCAAACTTCTCAAATGCCGGTCATCCATCCTGGACCAAACTTTAGGAGGTCAAAAAACTGATTCCCTTGCAATCCTTCACCACAAGTTCCACCACTGATCCAGCCCTGCCAAGGTATCCAGCCACCCAACGCTGTCTTTTTTGCAGTCAAAAGATGGAAAATAGATAGGCTCTTGCACCCAACCGCTACTGAGCTAAGGCCAACAGAGGTTTTGCTGGAGTGAAGCTCAGCCTGAGGGCCTTTAGCTTCGTGCAAAGTGACAAAAGACCAAGACCCTTGTCATCGATGTCTGAGCAGAAAAGAAGCTGAGATCCGTTAGTGAGGAACAGTGAGATGAAAGCACAAATAGGCCTTTAGTTGTCCAACTGTCTCCCCCTGGGACTTCGACCGACGTCCAAAAGAGCCATCGATCTCTACTTTCCACAGGTTGGGGAACCGAGAGCACAATTTTTGACAAAGATTCCGCCGCAGGGTGAAGGCCACATTATAAAACGGATCACACCCCTTTCCTCTGCATCGACATTGTAGAGGTGTTTCGACACAAGTGAAAGTGAATTAAGATCAGTTGCACTGCACCGCAGCGGCGCGATGCGAATGGGCTTGTCAGTTACCAGTTGGGCCAGGCTGGGAAAGGCTCTACTGGGCCAGAAACCAACTGGAGATACTATGTTTTAAATTTTCTATTTTCTCAGTTTTTTTTTTTTTTTTTTTTTTTTACCAGATAAGAGAATCATATCATGCTTGCTTTTGGGGGGGGCTTTTGTGTTCATGCCCTTATTTTCTAAACTTTGTGTGCATTTTCAAACTGAAGAAACAGTACCGTGAAAGAAACCTGGCGCTCTGGAATATGTTGTGTTTGTCTTTTTAAAATAAATATTTTTTTTTTTGAAACCGGGTACCAGTAACATTTTGTCAACCGGATAATTTTTTTTAATATGTGGGTGGGGAGGTACTTCCCTAAATGCTACTGCAGTTAAAAGATTTTACAAGTGTAGGGACATGTATGGACAGTCGCGTGCACATATATTGGAGAGACACTTTCCAAAGTTTTCATAGGAAATCACAAATGTTTCTACGGAAAGCAAGAGTTTCAATTCTACTAATAGAATTTCAGTAGCTATCTCAATAATCTCAACCCGGCATAAAACGTGTGGGCTCTAGAGCGGGAATAAGGCCATGTTTAGTTGCCTTCCAAAAGTTATTTTTTTTCACCTTCTCCATCACATCAATTTTTTGGATACATATATGAACATTAAATGTTGATAAAATAAATAACTAATTGCATGATTTAGTTGAAATCCAAGGGCCTTAATCTTTTTTCAGCCTAATGGTGTCTATGTTTGGGACAATATTTACCAAATACAAACGAAAGTGATACAGTTAAAAAAATTCTAATTTTTGGGCAACTAAGCAAGGCCTAAATTACAAAACACGTGTGTGAAATACAGAACAAGAGGCTTCAGGATGGTTGACTGCAGTTATGAGTTCTCTGTCCCAGGATGTGTGATGACCCTGACACTATGGGTTACTATCTGGTATGCCCAGAGACAAGCTATATCCATGAAAACTATTACCAGAGTCACCCATTGCTTCATCAATAGATTCGTCTCAGTGAGGATCAAGATGACGAAGAGGACAGTTGAGAGAGATATTTGACGTGATTATGGGACTTCCTAACATGGCGCTTGGTCTTATAACTCAAATTTCAAGCTTCATCCATCCTGGACCAAAAACAATTACACTTTCCAAAACATGACATTTGGTTCATTTTAATTCATTTATAATATGAAATACATGTATTTGCCCATAATACATCTACTGATCTTTTCATCTATACGTGAGTTTCATCTGAAAAAGGACGTGACCTTTGAGGAAGGCCTCACGTTGCCCCACCGCTTTCTGCCATGCATGTATATGTTATACTCCGGCCGTATACATGCGAGCCGTGTTGCCTTTAGCCATGCTTGCTGTTTACGTGCTCGCGTGAGCCCGGGCTCCAGCAGGCCGGCACTCGACTCAGGAGGACCAGCTATACGTGAGTAACAGTGAGATGAAAGCACAAAGAGGCCTTGGTTGTCCAACTGCTTCCCTTGGGCTTCGACCGACGTCCAAGCAGAGTAATTGATCTCTACTTTCCACAGGTTGGGGAACCGAGAGCACAATTTTGAGAAAGATTCCGTCGCAGGGTGAAGGCCGCAGCCAACATGGATCGCAGCCCTTTCCTCTGCATCAACATTGTAGAGGTGCTTCGACACAAGTGAAAGTGAATTAAGATCAGTTGTCCTGGTAACCCTCTTAATGATTTCGGCCAGTAGTGGCTCTGGGAGATCCCCCATTGAGAAGGTACTCAAAGAGTTCTGAAATAAATAAATAAAAAAAATCATAATTAAGCGAGCACAAGGAGAAACATGTTATGATGAACTTCTTTTTTTAGTGACTGTGTTCAGCTTGAGAAATAATATAAACCCAGCAATGTATTTTTTTAGTGACTGTGTTCATTGAGAAATAATATTAAGCCAGCAATGTATATGTATCTAGATCACCGAGCAAAGAAAGGGCTTAACAGCAGACTAAAAGTAGCACCTAATTTGTTTATAAAACTGCCGAAACAACAACATTAACAGAGCCTACAAATGAGGAACCAGAAACAGTAGAAGTCCACAGCATAACTAGTATAAATTGGTTATCTGTGCTGAGCACCAGCATTGATAAGAGTGAAATGTACTAGGAAGCACTCATCATGTAACGGCAAGTTGCATTAAACAAATCGAAAATTGTTTTGCTACAGACACAATTTTTTGGGAGGTTGGTTCAAACATCCACCAACCGAATCAGACAGCAGAATAATCCAGTGTGCCTATATGACACTAGCGTCCTTCCCTCTCAACTCAATACAAAACGAACACCAACCAAACAGTGCCCAATTCAGACCTCCAACGATCAGCACCAGGGCTTTCTAATTCGTGAGACTAAAAGGGGCGCACTTGTAGCAAAAAGAAAGAAGAGAGGGGGATCGGACGGTGACAGAGCAACCGTCGGCTAGACGGAGGAGAAGTACCTCTGCTCCTCGACGGGGTCGGCGGCCTTCTTCCATGGGGACGCCCAACCCAACCGAACCCTAAGATTCGTCCAGCAGTCGTGCCTCGCGCGGAGTCATCTGAGGTTTCTTCTTCTTTCCTTCTTCCCCTGTACCGCAGCGGCGCGCTGCGAATGGGCTGGTCAGTTACCAGTCGGGCCATGCTGGGGAAAGCTCTACTGGGCCAGAAACTTTGGAGAGTTTTCTATTTGGAAACAGTCTACTTTTAGTCCTCAACTTTTTACGACGATCTACTTTTTGGTCCCTTAACTCTAAAATCGACAAAAGAAGCCCTCAACTTTTGAAACCGTGCAGATTTAGTCCTCGGCGGTTTTTCCAGTGGTTTTGCTACAGTGAACACGGATTTGCTACAGTACACGCGGTTTTGATTTTCCTTTTTTAATTTATTTTGGCTGAAACTTTGAAAAATCATAACTCTTCTATACGACATCGGATGAAGATGATTTTTTATATGAAAATTGTAGCTCTCGATGAGATCTACAACTTTCTAGTTTTGAGTTTTCTAATTTGATGATGTTAAGGTGCTTAAAAATTATACAAAAGTACAACAATCGTAATAATCGCGTACTTTTTTGCATGTCGTATTAGAAAGTTAGTAATTTTTTGTTTGTCGTCAAATGAAGACAGTTTGTATACCAAAATTTTTGCATTCTAAAAGATCTAGATTCTTGTAGTTTTGAGTTTTTATATTTAAAATTGTTAACATGTCGATAAAATAGCATAAAGGCTCCACAAAGATATTAAGTTCTGTTGATACTTTTATGTTATCTTCTTACTCTGTAGATCTACTCATGTGGAGTCTAATAAAATTAAAAAATTTAAAACTCTGGTCGAGGGGCTACAATTTTTTCATGGTGCTATACTTTTTATATGCGAATATATTTTTGCTATAGTTAAGTACGCGATTATTATAGTGTTGTACTTTTTATATAAATTTTTTAAGCACCTTAACATCGTCAAATGAAAAAACTCAAAACTAGAAAGTTGTAGATCTCGTCGAGAGCTACAATTTTTCATATAAAAATCATCTTCATCCGATATCGTGTAGAAGAGTTATGATTTTTCAAAGTTTCAGCCAAAATAAATTTAAAAAGGAAAAAAAATCAAAACCACATGTACTGTAGCGAATCCGTGTTCACTGTAGCAAAACCACCGAAAAAAACCGCCGAGGGACTAAATCTGCACGGTTTCAAAAGTTGAGGGCTTCTTTTGTCCTGTTTTAGAGTTAAGGGACCAAAAGTAGACTTTCGCGAAAAGTTGAGGGACTAAAAGTAGACTTTTTCCTTTCTATTTTCACAAAAAAAAATTTTTGCTAAAAAAAAAAAAAAAATCTATTTTCTCAGTTTTTTACCTTTCCAAAGAAGAAAATCATATAATGTTTTATTGAGGGTGTGGGGTGGGGGTGCGCTTTTGTGTTCATTCCCTTATTTTCTAAATTTTGTGATTTTATTTTACATATGTGCATTTTCAAACTGACGAAACAGTATGCTCCTGTTGAGTGAAAGAAATTAAAGCTGGCGTTCTGGAATTTTTGGCTCGGGACAAAAAAAAAAAAAAAAAGAAAGCTTTGTGAAAGAAAGCTGGCGCTCTGAATATTGAGTAGAATTAGGCCAATAAACTACAGACTGTCTATGACTCTTGTGGGTTTGGTGGTAGGTCTCCATTTTAGTTCGTTTTCTAGCCCGAGTGTGGACTGTTGCTCATTGTTGGATCAAGTTTGTCGTACTTTTATTCTGTGGATTTTGTTGTCTTTCTTTCCAAACTCTAAACCACATATTTCCGTTATGTGATAATGGAAATGGGGAATCCCTCAGTTCAAAAAAATATATATATATATATATATAATCTTTTACCAATGCATAACCATTTAGCATGACACACAGAACAAAGGGAGCAGTTGTCCTGACTGCAAGTATATGCATGGTGGTAGGTTAAATGCGTACGTAGTTAGTACTAAACTGACAACATAAAAAGAATAAATATTCTATTGTATATACAGTTCACCTAGTGAAAGGTCATTGTGATCAAATTTGCCTAGTCAAGTTTGAAATTTTTAAGATATGTTTGCAAAGACAACATAGAGGATAAGGACTTACACGCAAGATGAAAGTGTCCAAGGCAGGCTATCCATCAAGAAATGAGACTAGAGAACAAAAATCATAGTTATGATCTGGTCGGACAAGCACTATCTCCGGAACTTGAGATGGATGAACTTTCCAAGCACCATTGGTGTATTTTTTTTTTTTTTTTGACAAAGTAACGGGGCCGTAGCCCGAGCTTAATTATTTGGGCAGCAAATTGCTGCTAAGATGTTACAATTGTTTGTAATTACAATATCCCTCAAAAAGAGACAGAGGACATTTATTTTCATGAGGGGATCTTAAACATGAGATACTAAAATAGCTAGAAGAAGAATTTTGTCTCGCTAGCCATTGTTGCTAGATCATGAGCTTCACAGTTTTGTGTTCGATGGATCTTGATGACTTGAGCATTGAGATCTTTGCAAAGGGACTGAAGGTCCAGAGTGAGGGTCTGTAACCTCCGGTCCCGGACATTTGGATCCATTCTTCTGCGTTACATGTACTCGGTGAGACCGCAAGACCGGCTCGTATTGAAGAAGATTCTTGTGTAGCCTAATCTTTTGCAGATTAGAAGGCCAACTAGCGAGCCAAAGCTTCTGCTTGAAGCACAGATGAACATTGATTAACCTGCACCATAAAATGAAATTTGAGGCAAAGAGGCCTGTCAATAATGACAATGCCTATGCCTGCAGCTCTTTGTTGAAATAAGTCATTATCGAGGAGGGAGGGAGGCATCGTAAAAACAAATAATATCAGCTCTCTCCATATTGGAGTTTATATTCCCTTTAATGATTTGTAAAATCAGTAACTCCAATTGCAATAGGATCGAGTTTTTTTCCTTGAAGACACTAGAGTTAGTGTCTTGTATGATATGGTTGACTACATAGTCAACTCCAGTATGGTTGTTGTGAGAAGCAATTTGTCGATCATTTCCACCTGTGGGATCCATCTCACCTGTATGTTCAGAAAGGTCTTTGTTTCCTGCAATGTGAGTTTGGAGATAGGATTGAACAGCATAATGAATTTGTTTAGGAGACCAATGTTTGTTATTAAATCTTAGGTCATTCCTTGCAATCCAAATGTACCAGAGAGTAGTGAGGAAAGAATTGAAAGTAGAATCAGGCATAGATCTCGTAATAAGATTAGAGAGAATATTTTGTATGTCATCCTGCTCATCAGGGAGGGAGGAGGATTTTAGAGGGGGAGAGAAGGAGAACCAGACAGCTCTAGCAAAGTCACATTTAAAGAATAAGTGGCTGTCATTTTCATCAATATAACATCTAGAACAATTATTGTCTATTTTTGAACTGAACTTACCTGCTCTCTCACCTGTTGCAATGGCTCTCCTAATGAGTCTCCATGTAAAGGTTTTAATCACTGGTGGTAGGGTCTTGCTTTTCCAAGCCCTCATGAGAATGTACCTGCACTGATGAGTAATAGATCTTGGTCCATTCAGAGGGAGTTGGACCGTATCGTTTTTGTTGAGGAATTTAAAAGCCTCTTTGGTGGAACAAATTCCTTTGGAAGAGGGCTTCCAAATGACCGTATCCTCACCTTGCTGTTGAACCTGTATTGTGTTAGTGATAGCCATACTCACATTTTTGATCAAAGACTTCATTAATGAAGTCAAAATTTCAAGAATTTGAATTGGCATGCCAAAGATCGAGATCTTTTTCAGGGGAGCTTAGGAAACGTAAATAGGAAAATTGATATGGCTATGTATTTCTTTCCAAATGGGGCACCGGGGGTAGACCAAATGCTAGATGAGCCATTTGCAATTTTAATGGCACAATTTTGAATCAAGATGTCCTTTACCTTCATTATGGATGCTCGTAAGGCGAATTAGACCTGAGGTCTTAGCAATCCGTAAACTAGACGAGCTATGATATTTAGCTTTGAGAATAGCGAAAGAAAAGGGATTTTTACATGTTGCCACATTCCAAAGAAGCATGGAGAATGAGACTTCTGTTAATTGTTAAAAGGTTTCGAATACCTAAACCTCCTTCCTCCTTTGGTCTACAAATATCCCGCCAAGATCCGAAAAATGAAAGGAAGAAGTGGAATTGTCCTCTCTAACACCCTGACCACCAAAAGTTGCTTGATGATTGGTGTAATTTTTTGAAATGAAGGTTTTTGAAAAACAGATGGTGGCCATGTAATATATTGGGATAGCGCCGAGGATAGAATTAATGTAACAAAGACGACCCAAAGATGATTTAACTTATTTGCTTTGACACGCTTTAGCTTACCCTTAAACTTTTGTATAATGAAATCATAAGCTTTATTATGCGATCATTGTGATTGAAAATCGAGGGTGACCAAGATAGATGGAGTTAGGTTTAAGGTCGAAACAGGAAAAACAGATTTTACCTGTAATCCGTGTGATTGTCCACATTTTTACTAAAGACAATGGAAGATTTAGAGAGGTTTGGGGTCCGACCGAGGTATTACAAAAATTCATAAGCAAAGTGTTGATCTTACTTGCCTCCTCCTTAGAAGCCTGTCCACAAATTATTAAGTCATCTGCAAAAAGAAGGGAGTGGATTTTGGGACATCCAGGGCCAAGAGTGACTCCCTTGATATTGTCCAGATCAGCCTGTGCTTGTAATTTTATAGAAAGTTCATTTACAGCAACAATAAAAAGGTAGGGAGACAGAGGGCAACCTTGTCTAATACCTCTTTTAGGATGAAAGGAAGGAGTGGGCTCACCATTTATAAGCACAGAAACAGTAGTGGTAGAAATGCGTATAAATAAGGTTAACAAAACGATCATCAAAACCTTGTCTTTTGAGAGCCATAACAATGAAATTCCATTCAATTCTATCAAAGGCCTTTGCTAAATCAATCTTAAGCATGAAGGCTTTTTGTTTCCAGGATTTAAGGTTGAAGCTATGGATAATCTCCTGGGCAATAATGATGTTTGAAGCTATATGCCTACCATGAACAAAAGCAGCCTGAGAGGGATGAATAATATGAGGTAGGTGGTGTTTGATCCTGTCAGCTATGGATTTGGAAATGACTTTGTAGGCAACATTGCAAAGACTAATAGGTCTAAAATCCTTGGGAGAAGTGGGATTTTTGGTCTTTGGGATAAGGACTATATGAGTCTTATTAATATCATGGGGCATAGAGTTGGAGCCGTAAAAAGATTTGACCAAATTACACAAATCCTTACCTGTGTAGTCCCAAGTAGCTTTATAGAAATGAGCATTTAAACCATCAGGACCAGGGGAGGCATTGCTGCGCATATTCTTGATAATAGTACGTACCTCATTGTCATCAGGGACTGAGTTTGTGAAAGGGTCCTCTGAAATGTTCTGAGAAAACTGTTGTACATCAAGATTATCCAATTTGGATGTTGAGTAACCCCTGTCATCACATCTAAAAATATCTTTAAAATAATTGTTGGTCAAGTTTTCAAAGAAGTCGATCCGAGTCGTGGAGAAGGAACCATCGATTAACCAAGTAAGCAATAGTGTTTTTCCTATTTCTTTTAATAATAGATTGATGAAAGAAGGTGGTATTCCTATCTCCATAGACTGTCCAATTTTTCTTATATCTTTGCCGATGGTATTCACTCTCCTTAGCCAGAATAGATTCATGCTGAGCAATGAGAGCTTTCTGATAGTTACCAACAGTAGAGGAAGAGGGATTCATTTGGAGCAGAAGGATTTTATTTTCAATGTGTTCAAGAAGTTTAGCATTGTTAGGCTTACCTTTTTGCCATCTGCGGAGGTCATGTGCTAAATAGGCAGTTTTAAGGTGGAAAGGCTTACCTGAGGATCTACTCCAGCTGTTCTTAACAATCTTATTGAAATCTTTATCTAGAGTCCACCAATTCTCAAACCTGAATAACTTTCTGCATTTTCTTTTCATGGGGTTAGTAATAGCAAGAATGAGGCAAAGGGTCCCCCCTCAATCATAGGCAAATGATATATACGAGAAATTGGGATAAATAGAACACCACTCAACATTTCCTAGAAACCCACAAGTCTTTCAAAGGTTGGCATGTCACTTTGAATCTTTTATTAGTCCAAGTGTAAGCAGGACCATGGTAGCCCGGATCAATGAAACCACATTGCTTTACATAATTACAGAAATTGGAAATAGCGCGAAAATTTGCTGGCCTAGGACCAAGCTTTTCATTGCAATCCATAAGTTCATTAAAATCACCCATACATAACATGGGCAAGTCCGGGTGCCGAAAAACAAAGTTTCGAATATGACCCCAAATAATAGAATTCTTAACATGATGGGGGTCCCCATAGACACAAATGAGACCAAAATTCGTAGAGTTGACACCATCACAACAACGAGCTAGAATAAAATGATGACAAGACTCAATAACTTCTAGATTGACATTATTTCTAGTCATTAACCAAAGACCTCCGGATTGACCATTAGCAGGAACAATATGGACATCATCAACATGAAAATTATTAACTATTTGAGACTTAGAGAATCTGAGCTTCTATTGACTACCTGAGTAACAAAAAGCATAAAAGATTAATTAGTTAAAAGGTGTGAGGATTACATGGTTTAAAATTGTCCTAGTATTTTGAAGCAATGAGCAAAAGGTTGGAATAAAACAAAGGCGCTAACCTCATAACAAGATGCCACTAAAAGAGTTTGCAGATTTGTTGCAACAGCTAGAAGCTTGACATGGGCACAACAGAGCATGTTGGACTCACTAGAACTCATCTATATACGCCTCAGTCGCAATGGATCTCCAACTGAAATATGTGGGTTTGGGTGACCCTTATATTTGAAACGCAATAGATTCGGAGCGTTGCTTTCAATCAACTCAAGCGTAGCACGCTTGCACGTAATAAGAAAACTAAGTCGCAAAGAAAGACCAAAGGTGTCTTCAAAATAACTATATCACTACAGTCGAAAAGGTCCAGTTGCTCCAAAGCTAATGATAAACATAGTGTTCCCTAAAAATCATAACTTGCATACCAAAATGACACCACACAAAAGAATACTTACACACACAACCATGCAGACCAAAGATCAAACAGGAAAGACTAACACAAGGACATGCATCCTCAGTTTTGATTTTGGGTCAGTAGTAGTGTTCACAGAAGGGAATAAACTACACCTAGACAGATAGCTAGAAATATACTGTATGCCTTAAGGCCTTACAACATCTCAGCTTTCCTAGAAAAAAAAAAGACATTTCCTTCCGATTTGTGTGTGAGAAGTGCATAAATCATGCTTAGAACTAGCACACAGTTTGGCAAATTTGGTCAAAACAACACATGGTTCAAACTAGATGAGATCCAAGACAATGTTATAAATGCACCAACAAAAAGCACACCCTTTGTCAGCCCTAATTAACTTAAGAGCCCATTAAAAATTTAATACATATACAACCCAGCTTACCTTCTTACGTCATGACCTAACCCACCTAACCTGCTCTATCCGGCGCCCCACTCCGCAGCCACCACAACACCCCTTCCACCGCGTCGCCGCCCCAATCCACCACACCCCGTTGCCTTCTCGCTCGACGTTCGCCATGAGCGCCTGCGCTAATATCTTCTATTCTCTCGACATCCTAGACTCTGTCTTCCGCGCCAACTAGATCCACGCGGACCACGCGCACGTCCACGGTTTGTCGCAGCTGTCACAATGCCGCCAGGGCAAACCGTCCGTTTGCGTCCATGCTTATGCTGGCCCCGACCGCAGAGGTTTTCATGGCGGCACGCCAAGATCCGGGCGTGTGTCGGCTCACAGGCCCCTTTGGCGACCCACCGCTGACCCATCCGCCCTCCTCGTCGCCGACACTTCTCCGCGTATTCAGCGGGGGTGGGGCCTTCCTTCAGGAAGGGACAATCAATGCTCGCGCGGCGCTCTCTTCCGGAGCTCATTCCCGGGAGGATGGTAGGCGCTCGATCTTGAGAGGCTTGGTGGGTATTGCTTGCTCGATATCTTCTCCGGTGAGCGCATTAATGTACCGAATCTCATCCGTGCACCGGGCGCCGCCCTTGATTGTGCGGTAGCAATCAAATCCATGGTCATGTCTGCACCTCCGTCTCCCAATGGGTCCTTTGTGGTTGCTGCCAACTTTTTAAAGGAGTGGTCAAAGTGTTCTCTTTTAGTTTCTTGGATAAGAAGATTGCACAAGCATTTTCATCAATATTTTTCTTTAACAACAGTAAACGTGTCTTATGAGTTGATTGCTCTAATGTTTCCGTTTAGGATATTTGAGCTTCTTATTAAACTGTTGTTTATGATATTCGAGTTTCTCGTTAAAATGTTGTCTAGACTATTGTCATTAGCAATACTAAGAAAACCGACTGACTAAACTAAATATAGAGATGAAAATAAATCAAAGCCACCAGTAAAGAAATAGGGGAGAGGGAGAGGCGACATTATCTTTGGCAAACATCAGAGCAACGAATAGCTGCACTGAACCCCGTAGTATCCCCTAGCCCCCACCTCCTCTTTATATGCATTGTGTGATGGGAGCCCACCAACCTTGTTGGGTTGGACACCCTCGAGTAGGCCACAGATCAAAGGCCCAATAGCCCTTAGGCCAACTTGGTGGAGATCTGTTGTGAATATGCCCTAGAGATAATCATAGAGATGATTGTATCGCCTTTTATCCATGATATATTATTTGTTCATGAATATCCATTAAAGACAATTGTATCGATCGACAATTATGTGAATTGTTTGTCAACTCCTTAACTAAGTAGTCATAAAGGTGGTTTTCGGGTTTGTCAGAAAACATGTTATGAGACATCCCCTATCTGTTTTGAGAGAGACATCACTAGATCACTCGAATGATTTGATCATGAAATGCATGGTCGTGCTTAGGTTAAGTGTTAACCTATGAGATGAACCAAATGTCATGTGGCAAAGGGATGACACACCAACATGCTTGGAACTACCCGAGCACTGGTCGAAGGGTGGTCGGGACTGGTCGGAAGGAGTTCTTGACTAGTCGGCACCGCTTTCTACTGGTCGGAGATTGTGTTGGTTCGTCTAATATGATCATCGCGTACACATGGGTTGACACGTCTTGCTAGAGGCCGCCATCAACTATTGGTCGAGTAGGAGTATTCGGGTCATGTCCATGTGTGCATGCCCATAGGGTCGCACGCTTAAGGGGGAGGAGGTCTAATTTGGATTGGGTCCAGTTAGACGAGGGTTAGGCTTACTAATGGGCCTCCAGTTCGAGAGCCTGTTAGAAATGCCTACATAAGAGAGGTGGGCGTGGGGCTAGGTTGGACCTACGCCACTTTGAGCATCCGCCGCCACCCACGCCCTTGCCTCTTGCTCCGCGCAGACCTAGCAGTCCGGAGGCGTGACGCTTCCTCCCTGTACGTGTGGGAACCTTGGAGGTGCTACATCTGGAGCACAAGGACGAACCGCACGTGAAGGACGGACGTGAGCAGCTACACGACGCTGCTGCGGCGCCAGGCTCTAATTATAGAGATTAGACAGAGCTACATTTATTAGAGTCGTTCAGCTTGTCCTTTTTCTCTCTTCCTCACTGCCTATGTCCCTACACTAGTAAAATCTTTTAACTGCAGTGGCTTGGGAAGTACTTCCTCCGTCCCAAGATACAAGACGTAACACTTTTTATTCTTTTTATTCTCTAGAGGCACATATATCAATACACTACTAAGGGCGTCCACAACAATCGATTTGAGCCGGCTACGTAGATAGCTAACTAGGTTTGGAGTTAAGTTCGGAGCTGATGTGGCGGATAGAGAATGTAAAAAACCAACTCGCTAGCACTTTCCTAAGTTACCATAGGTAAGCACAATATTTCTACGGAAAGCAAGAGTCTCCCTCCTATTGTTCTACTAAGAGCAACTCCAGTGGAGCCTCCTATTCTCCGGTTGAGAATAACACTAGTGGAGCTCCTAAATTTTTCATGCACTCCTAAAATTCTCTCACAAACCCCTATAGCTAGTTAGATATAGGAGCCTCCTATCTACCTTTTAAATGAAAATGAGAGTCTATTGCATTGCACTAGAGTTAATTTTAAATTTGGGCTCTCAAATTTTACAATTTAGCTATCTATTTTTAACTATTTTTAGGAGGGATGGCTGGAGTCGCTCCAATAGAATAGAATTCAAGTATAGTTGTCGCAATATCTCACCGGCATGAAGCGTGGACACTCCAAGCTTGATAACAGTGCTATATGTACAGACAAGGAAGGATAAGGATAAAACCAGTGTTATGTTATTTAGGGAAGTACTAGCCGGACTAGGGAGCACACCTCATCGGAGTTCACATCAGACCCGGCAAACTGAACCGTGTTTTGGCAGCTCCGACATGCCATGCCCTATAAATTCAAACGCACGACGTCTTCTTCCCACGACAGCAGAATCAACGAGAGAAGAATCGGTGAAGTCGTCTTTGGATCGCAAAAATTCTCGAGATCGAATCACGAAATCGCAATCTAGCGTTATTGTGTCGTCGTCTTGTGTTCCACCATCCGTATTGTTTCCGTGTGTGAGCTGAGGCAATGGCGGGCGGCGCGGCAGTGGCGTCGAGTGCGTCGGTTGGACGGCGGCAGGACTACCCCGGTGGCCTGACCCTGTTCGTGTTCATGGCGTGCATGGTGGCGGCCACGGGCGGGCTCATCTTCGGCTACGACATCGGCATCTCCGGCGGCGTCACGTCCATGGACCCCTTCCTCAGCCGCTTCTTCCCGTCGGTGTACCGGAAGCAGGCCGAGTCGGCGGACGGCGACAACAACCAGTACTGCAAGTTCGACAGCCAGCTGCTGACGCTCTTCACGTCGTCGCTCTACGTGGCGGCGCTCATCGCGTCGCTCTTCGCAGCGCGCGTCACGCGCGCCGCCGGACGCAAGTGGTCCATGTTCGCCGGCGGGGTCATCCTCCTGGCGGGGTGCGTGCTCAACGGCGCGGCGGTCAACGTGGCGATGCTGATCCTGGGCCGCGTGCTGCTCGGCGTCGGCGTCGGGTTCGCCAACCAGAGCGTGCCAGTGTACCTCTCGGAGATGGCGCCCGGGCGTATGCGCGGCATGCTCAACAACGGGTTCCAGCTAATGATCACGGTGGGGATCCTGCTCGCCAACCTCATCAACTACGGCACGGCGAAGATCGCCGGCGGGTGGGGCTGGCGCCTAAGCCTCGGGCTGGCGGCCGTCCCAGCCGCCATCATCACCATCGGCTCGCTGTTCCTCCCGGACACGCCCAACTCCCTCCTGGAGCGCGGCCGCCCAGAGGAGGCGAAGCGGATGCTGCAGCGCGTGCGCGGCACCGACGACGTAGCGGCCGAGTACGACGACCTGGTGGCGGCCGGCGAGGCGTCTAGGGCGGTGACACACCCGTGGCGCGACATCAGGCGGCGGCGGTACCGCCCCCAGCTGGTGATGGCGGTGGCGATCCCGCTGTTCCAGCAGCTGACGGGCATCAACGTGATCATGTTCTACGCGCCAGTGCTGTTCAAGACGCTGGGCTTCGGCGACACCGCGTCGCTCATGTCGGCGGTCATCACCGGGCTCGTCAACCTCGCCTGCACGTTCGTGTCCGTGTTCACGGTGGACCGCGTCGGGCGGCGCGTGCTGTTCCTGGAGGGCGGGGCGCAGATGCTGGCGGCGCAGGTGGTGGTGGGCGCGCTCATCGGCGCCAAGTTCGGGTGGAGCGGCGTGGCGACGGTCCCGCCGGTGTACGCATGGGCGACGGTTGCGGTGATGTGCTTCTACGTGGGCGGCTTCGCGTGGTCGTGGGGGCCACTGGGGTGGCTGGTGCCGAGCGAGGTGATGCCGCTGGAGGTGCGGCCGGCGGGGCAGAGCATCACCGTGGCCGTCAACATGCTCATGACCTTCGCCGTGGCGCAGGCCTTCCTACCCATGCTGTGCCGCCTCAAGTTCGTGCTCTTCTTCTTCTTCGCCGCCTGCGTCGTGGTCATGACGCTCTTCATCGCCTTCTTCCTGCCGGAGACCAAGGGTGTGCCCATCGAGGACATGGCCGGCGTCTGGAAGGAGCACTGGTACTGGAAACGGTTTGTCAACGACGGCGACGACGCTGATGGCCACCAAGACATCGAGATGGGCTGCAAGTAGAAGTTTTAAGTTCATTTGTTATAGCTTTTCCTTTCTTTATTTTTTGTGGCCTAAGACTAAGAATGTTCGTGAGTTTATTTATATATAAAAAAAAAAAACTGCCCGCAAAAAGTAGTTAGTGAACTTCTCGTTTCAAAAAAAAAAAGTGCCTTAATATTGTTCGTGGGCTTTATTATTAATAATAATATAAGCGTTATTGTTCATTGTTTCCCTTGTTTGTTCTCTTTTGTTAAGAACAAAAGGGCTGTACTTGTACTCCTACGAATCAGCACTTACAAATGTGACTTTTTGTACTTTGCTTCGTGAGTGTGCAGTCAGCTTTGCTGTAAATTATAAAATTTATCACAAGTAGCGCATGTTTAATTTGGGCCAAGTAGAATGATCTTGTACAGTTTCTGTTCTACAAACGCCCATCTTCTTGTCTTGTGCCTATTATTTCCCTGTTGAGAAGCAACGCAAGACATTCCAGAAAGAAAGGGGGATGACGACAAAGCCTCAACACGAGCTTCATCGCTACATAGAACAACAACTTGGTATAAGAAAACCTTCGAATTACCAGATAGAATACAACATAGCATCACCCGTCTTCAAAATCACTACTACTCACCTAATACAGCATATATAACCACTAATATAACAGGAAAGAACAGGCAAACATAACGCCCAAATATATTTTTTTTTTCATTCTTCTTGTACTGCCCTGGCCTTCACGAGACGCCCCCCCTTTGTGTAAATATTTGCTGGAACAATGTATACTCCCTTCTGGACTGGGCTTTCAGACTAGGCGGAATATTGAACTGATCTGGCAGCCCCTGCACACCATTCAGAGAGATCTGAGGACAGCATACAACGGTCAAAGACTCCAATTTCTGTGAATGTACAAGCTCAGCCATTCCATTATCAGTCACTTTATTGCATTGCTTGAGAGTGAGTCTGCTCAAGGACGGTGTGCACGATAAGAAACTTATCCCAGAATCAGTTATCATTTCAAGCAATCCACAAGCACGAGTGTCTCCAAGAATTGTGCAGATGAGAGGCCCTTCATTCCCTCATCACCAAAATTGTCGATGCCATCAAGCATTAGAACACGAACGGGGCAGACTGAACCAGCATCACAATACCCTGTGTTAAGCCTATTTCTGATAGATGGGTATTCGAACAAAATGAGAAGGACAGTTCAACAACCTCAAGCATAGGGCAGCTGCGACCTAGAACCACAAGGCTTTCATCAGTCAGTGGCATCTTGAGTGTAGGATATTCATGAATGTGAAGCTTTTAAGGTTGTTGCAGTTCTGGAACAGTGCAATCATATCGCTCTTCTCTAAATCAGTAACATAGTCCAGGCAAAGTTTCTCCAATGCTTTGCACTTTCTCCAAAGAAAATGGAGTCCTCCAATCTGTGGCACATCTACAATATACGGCAACCTCGGAAAATCTAGAATATGTGCCAACCTCAAATCCTTCAGTTTTTCACAACTGAGATCATGTTTATACGGGTGGTGAGCATCATAAGAAGGATTAGAAGGAGTCCCTGTTGACCAGCAATTGCTGATCTGAAACTCAAATTTTTCAAGCTTCATCCATCCTTGACCGAACTTTTCGGAGGTCATACTCTTTGATTCCCTTGCAATCCTTCATCACAAGTTCCACCACTGATCCAGCCCTACCAAGGTACTCAAGCCATTCCACACTGCCTACTTTCATGCAGTCAACGAGATGGAGAGCCGATAGACTCTTGCATCCGACCGCTAACGAGAGAAGCCCACTAGAACTTATAGCCGGGGCAAATTTCAGCCTGAGGGCCTTGAGCCTTTTGCAGTCCGCTAGATAACCAATACCAGTGTCATTAATGTAAGAGCAGAAGCTTAAGGTGAGATCTGACAGCAAAGGGCACTGAGACAAAGCACAAGAATCCCTCGGTTGTCCAACTGCCTCCCTTGTTTGGACGTCCCAACCGAGTAATTGATCTCTACTTTCCTCAAGTTGGGAAACCGGAAGCATAGCGACGACAAGGCTTTCGTTGCAGGGTGAAGGCCACAACCAATGCGGATAGTAACCCTTTCCTCGGCCTCAGCATTGTGGAGGTGCATTGACACTAGGGAAAGAGCATTCAGATCGCCTGTCCTCTCAACCCTTTTGATGATTTCCGCAAGCAGTGGCTCCGGGAGACTCTCCATCATCTAGTGGAGCTACACTACTTGAGTAATCTCAGGTTGTCGAGCAGGCACGGAGTGCTGAAATGAAATTAAAGTGATCAGGAAAAAAAACATTTGAATGCAATATAATCATATGACAGCAGAAAAAAAAAAAGCATCAATTAGAATATGCTTGATTTCATCACTAACAAATAGCATGAACAGAGGTGGCGTTGTAACTATTAAATTTGTTTTTCTAAATTGCTGAGCACGCAAATAACTCTACGAGCACAACCAAAAAATAAACTAAAACCCTAGGCATCCGAAGAAAATTCTGAAATGAATAGAAAATTAACCTAGAACAAATCAACGGTTTAGAAGTACAGGGTCTACAAGGTAACACCCATGCCAAACTGAAATTAAATTCTGAAAGGAGCACTTGACTAGTAATTGATCACATGAAACTTGCGAGCGTACAACATGTAACGACACCTACTGGCTCCTAAACTGATAGTTCTATCGAACAACAGAACCATTTGCTGACAGCAACATACGTTACAGCCTAGAATTTCGAGGCCCAGACAGTATAGAATTAAAATAAGCAAGGAATCGATTATGCTGGAGTATTTTCCATTTCCACCTCCAAACCCGCAAAAAGAGCCCGATCCCAAATTGATCAGATCCCAACAGGCCAAACACAACCATACCTCTTAAGGAACCGAAAATCGGAAGCTGGGGTCGGCTGCTAGGGACGGGATCAAGAAAAGGCAGCGCCCAGCACGGCTGGAAGAGCAGAGGAGGACCGAAACGGCGGCGACGGCGCTCACATGGTCGGCCCTGCCGCCTTCCCTCCGGACTCGGCGTCAGTGAGATATTTTCTTGGAACCTCCTTCACTTTTCGAGCTGAAGGAAAGTTCTTTGTGGTCCCAATAAAAGTTGGGCTGCGCTGGGCCGTAATGTGACGTGGGCTGGATACTGGGCAAATGAGCCCCCGCGAGGCAGCAGGCCAGCAGCTACACACTGAATTTGTAGTGGTTCTTCTTCAGCAATACTTTTTTATACTTCTTTTGCAATACTATATATCAATTTCTGTATCTGCAAACTTAGATCGAGCGGCATGAAGGTCTACAAAAAACTTAAACTTTTCGAGAACGTAGGCCTAAAAATAAATGAAATGGACCCGAGCATCATGTCTGACAAATGTATTGCCCAGACACATTACTAGGTAAAATGCTCACAATCACAGCCGCAGTCATGGACTCCTGAAAAACTGGTTCCCTAACTTGTTCCTGAAAACTTGCCTTATTTTATTTTATGGATAGATGGCAAGCAAGCAAACAATCAAACACACAAGCAGGCAAACAGTTTCAGCTAACATCAAAGAGAGTGACACATTTAAAAGTGTGGCATTAATTATTTCCTCTTTGAAATCCAACAGCAGTATATGTCTCTCTCTAGCCTATAGCCCCAAAGAAAAAAAGGAAAGAACCATGTCCAGCCTCCATAGTTGAACTTGACCCAAGTTAGCCGGGTCTTCCACACATGACAATCCACAAACCTTATTAGAGAATAAAAAGGTCATTCTGGTGGTGGTGGAGCATTTTCAGCAAATCCATGCATGCTCTTGATTGGAGTTGCCAGCGTTGTATACATTGAACTGAAGAATTATACTGTACTAGCTGAGCTCTCACTCTTATGGTCTTATCCTGTGCAACTAGAGCGACCGACCTGGAGTCAGGGAGTTGCTGCTTGATGAATCAGAATCCACGCCATGCATAATATATTGGGACCAAGAAAGCTACCCCTAAGCTAAGAACAAAAGATCAGCTAGCCACATGTATATATTCTATATGTGTGCCTTTGATCTTTTCTCCTCACTTTCCTGGCGTTGATTTTATGCCGTGTCCCTATCCTATCCGTTGCCATCACCAGCTTTTGGAAGGAGAGGAGGGGAGATGACAAGGACGAGCTAGGGCGGTGAGAGGCCTCCTTTCATTGGTTGATCCGGACCCATACGGCACTCCGATCCGCCGCGATCTCCACAGGGTCCGCCGGGCGTCATCTGCTTCTGCGTAAGCGCTACGAGCACCCAATGCAACACCCATCAAGATCCCCTTTGCATCTCGAAAAGAGGGGGATACCTGACAAGATGTATATCATCACCATCATATCTCGTCATTCAGTCAGCGATGATTAGCTTGAGGAAGTTTCAGCAATTATTATTGGTGGATTGTTGCTCTACTATAGCGGTCACGGTTGAAATAAAGAAACTAATACTTGTAAAGCAGAAATTTTAAAAGAATCTACTATTATTACCTGTGTGCAGACTACTGATTTCGTTCAGCAACACTACTGTTGTTGTGACGGAAAGAAAATGCTCGACGACAGGCACAGGTGTCTGTGTCTATGTCTGTGGCCTATCCTATCCTGGTTCCGATGTGCATGGACAGAATCCTACTGCAATCGACACGGTCTTTTTGGGGCCGGGGAATGATCGATTACGGTACGACGACGAATACGGCCGGCGGCAGGTGTGAACCGGGGGCAGCTTAAAGAATCTGCTGAAAAGCCGAACGTGCGGCTGCAATATAATCTCACATGCATGATAATGCTTGTTAATTCCTCTATTCATTCATTCAACCCGCTGGACTGGAAAGGAACCGTCCTCCATTGTTCGATCCATGGGCGTGTTTCAACTTAATTATTCTTTCTAACACTATTAAAACAGTTAAAATCAATCGGTTTATCGATAAACATAAGAGCGGAGCCCCCGGTGGTCGGTTGGGCTCCTTCCCTCCCCTGCCGGAAATCTCCGGATGATCCATCCGTCCCAGTCTCCCAGATCATCATCTCCTCCGTCATCCAAATGATGTGATCGCGACTGATTGATCACCCCATCTATCCACCGTTCCTTCTGTTGTTTGTTTCTTTGACAGTAGTATTGCACTTACTTAATTCCAGACGACAACTCAGCGGTGTTTGTTTTTTTGGGAAGAGAGTTGAGAGTTTTTATTTATTCATTTTTACTGAAAAGAATTGTTTTATTATTATTATTATTATTATTATTAGAGCCTCCTTGAAAGGTTGAGAATAATTATTAATATGTACATACATAGGATAGGAGAAATGGTTGAGTGAAAAACGATGTCGTGCATGCGCATTGTGGATATAGCTAGTAGATGATGAGCAAGTAATTAAGAAGGTAGTGGCGCCCCCATTTCGTTGGTTCTTCCCATCGCAAAAGGCGATAATATATATGTGCATTTTTAGTGCAGTCTCGCATTGACCTGAAAAGGGGCATACTATATGGATAGCGCCGGCCGGCATCTCAAGCTTTTGTTTTTATTATTTTATTATTAGTGGACTAGTAGTGGATAGTGTTGCAAGGACTTGCAAATTAAGTAAGCAACGACGACGGTACCTTCGAGCACAAGCCTCACACAAAACTCCACACGGCCCGGGCACCACAGGTGTGTAAAACAAGTCTCTGTTTGGGCATGTCGTCAAAATTAAAGCCTTTTTTTCCTGTATTTCTCATCACATCGAAGCATTAAATGCACCAAAAGACACATGTCCGGAGTATAAAATGTAGATAAAAACAAAAACTAATTACACAGTGTAGATGTACTTTGCAAGACGATTCTTTTGAGCCTAGTTACCCCATGGTAGGATAATATTACCACAAACAAACGAAACGTGATACAATGCGTTTCAGTTCGCTACCGTGCCAAATTTGCCAAATTTAGCACCAAAATCGGGCCTCTAAACACACCCGTGGTTTCACAGCATGAAATGGCCAAGTAGTACAACGTGCTTTGCCTGTAATCTGATGAGGCGAGCACTGCAGATCGATGATGGAGTCATGGAGAAGATAAGGGCATACAATCGAAGTACCAAAGGTCAATGGGGAGGTTACTTGGAAAAGAGTACCCCATATCTGAAATGAAAGGAAAGAGAAAAAGCATCATCAGACGATGTGTATCTGTATGGTGCCGTGTGTGTTCCATTAGCTTGGGAAAGGCAGCAGCACGAACTGCATTATTGTTGTCACCAAAATAAAGCTTGCTTTAGTATCTTGCAAGAATGGGCATGGGCAATGATCTATCTATATATGTCTGTGTATATATCACAGTTTCTTCGACCACAAGTTTGCACCACCTGACCTAGCTAGTGTGCTTGCGTGTCCGGTGGTTCATGCATGTCCTTGGCAATAACCACAAAAGGGCATGGTCACCAGACCCCGCCGTCGATCGTCGACGGCGCTTCAGGGCCGGGAGGATAGATGGATGGGCAGTCAGTTCGGTTGGCGCGTAGAGAGGATGGGCAGATTACACAAGGGTGCAGCAAACAGTGGCATTGACAGCTGACGACGACCCAACTTGTGGGTGAGTGATCCTGTGTGTAGAGTACGTATTGGATGCGTGTGGCTGGAACGCTAGTCGTTGCAGTCTGAGTGCTGCCCTCCCTCGTGGAACACACGCTCTTGTTAATAAAGTTCTCATATGTTGTACCACTCGATCATTTCCATCTTAATCGCTGGCCAACTTCTGTTCGTTTAAACCTAGCAGCTCGTCTTATTTGTTTTTTTTTTTTTTTCCTAAAAAGAGAAAAAAAACAACAACATCAGCGACTTGTTAGCCGCAGAAACTATGAGACCAACCGCAGCATTAAACACAGGACTAGCGAAACCGTTTTCAAAATATAAACGAGAAGGGAGAAATTAATAATTGTTCAAAAAAAGGGAGAAAATAATAAACAAATACTACAACGTGCGGGTTCTGCGACTCTGAGTCTGAGTGTGAGTCTCAGTCGGTTGGCGGCGTGGCGTGTCAAGCTGACGAGCCGATGAAGCACGCACGCACCCACAGGTGGTCTAGTGAGGTGTCCGGCGGAAGCGGCCCTGCTTCGCACGCGTGTCCGCCTCCAGAGTCACACGTACGCGACGACCCAGGAACCCAGCTCGGAAATGTCGTCGTCGCAAAAGCCTCAGCCTCGCTGCTCCTGATCGAATTCCAAGAAATCCTGTGGCGTGGCACGCTGCCATGCGTGCGTTTTGGTTGTTGCATCGAGCGTGTGATTTTTCGTGCATGCGTCGAGGACCTCCACGGCTCGATCCGCCTCTGCCAGCCTATTTTTCCTCCCGATTTCTAGCGCAAACAACACCAAAAATTTGTGTGATGGTCATCACATATCGGCCACGTAGCTAGGATCTGTTTAGATTATGATCTACTCCCTCCGTCCCTTTTTTAGATGTCGTTTTGGGGTATGCGTCTTGGGCCAAACTTTCTCAACTTTGACTAGGTTTGTAGAAAATACGTGCAACATTTATATCTCCGTGATAAATTTATTAAAAACTAGGCGTAAAGATCTTTTCAATGATACTAATTACTTAGCATAAATATTTATATATTTTAATATATAATTACCGCAGTTTGAAAACGTTGAAACTACCGCGAATCTACATCTATTTGGGACGGAGGGAGTAGTAGCTAGGCAACGTAAAGTTGGTGCGAATTCATGTGAGCAATGGTTTTTTATTTCGATAGCTGACTATATATAGTACAGATGTTATAGCACAAACACAAAAGGGCAAAGGGGACAGTGATATTTTTCGTGTTGGCTCAGGAAAGGGAAAACATCACAGGACCAAGAAACAAACAGAAACAAGAGTGGCCCGGCCAGCCATGTACCGGTGAGGTGAGCGCTGACGACATGCGCTGTCCGCCCACAACCGACTAAGATCCAACAAGGCTAGCACCAGCCTCACAATACTCATTGCTCTCAAAAGCTGGTCATTTGTACCATTATTATTATGGAGACCTAGCTGCAGCTACTCGCATGTGCCCTGCCTCAAATATCTTTGCCGACATTTTCTTTCTTGGATATTTATCTCTTTCATTCATATATGTATGCCTAGTTTCTTTTTGTACCCTGAATTTATATATCATGGGATTTTTATTTATCATGGGCTTATTTGATTACCAAGCTAATAAGGTTGTCCGTAATAGTGCTAGCTACATGTGGAAGTGAGACAAATAAAATAAATATTTTATATCTTCTTTCTTCTAGTAGACCCACATGCTCATCTCTCACATTTTTGGAATACACGAAATAGACAAGACTATTTGTTCAAGATTCTTAGTGACTATTCTCTCGTCCTACTTTTTTTCGGTCCATGTCATAATAGCTAGCCAAGAGGAACATCTTAAGCACCATGATGTTGATCTCGATGTTCAGCACCTGAACTCTTCTACGTTATCTCTTAAAGAGTGAATTTCCAGTAACTTTATGATAAATTAAGAAAGATGATAACAGACTATATATGCTACCCTCTCGTTAAATTGTTGAACCTTACCAAAAGTCTAATTAAGTAGCGTTGTTTCAAAAATACACCCTAGACTATGAAATAGATTAATGTGGATCGATGAACCGCTCACTCTAGAAATAGAGCAATGTGGATCAATAAACCGCTCACTCTAGAAATAGCTTAATGTGGATCATGAACTGCTCACCTCCAGAAATTGATTCTTTTGTACATAATTTTTTTCGCCTAGAATTTAATTCCTTTAGGGACGGAGGGTCTATAAATAAATATATAAAATTCATAAAAAGGATACACGGTAATTGACCGTGTGGATGGGGTGCTTTGTTATCATGCTATGTTTGGTTTCCTCCAAAAAAAACTAATCCCGTGTGGAAAACGAAAAATCAATTTAAATAGCCTGACCCATGCGTGACTGAACCGCAGGCTGAAAAAAGATTAGGGGCATAAAAAATCCGGCACGTCCACCACGTGCTTTTCTGCTCGCCGCGCACTTCCATAAATACCCCCATCTCCCTCCCTCCTCTTCTTCCGTTCCTTCCCCGTCTCCCTCATCGTTTCTTTCACACCACCACCACCCAGCACCAGCAGCAGCAATCGCGCTAATCGCCCCCGTTAATCCATTCCAAATCCGAGATATTCCCAAGAATCTTCTTCTCCTCCCGCTATATCTCTCCTCCCATCCATCCCATTGCGCTGCACTGCTCTCTCACGCTCGGAAGCTCTCTTTCTCCGCCTCCGTCTCGGATTCCATCGCCGCAACCTTTTCTTTCCCTCCTCCTTCTCTTGTCCCCCCCAGGACTCTCCTTCCTTCGCGCTTCTCAGTCAGGCAGCTCGTCCTTCGCGCTTCTTAGCCAGCCTTGCGCTCGATCGGGAGTCGGGATCGCGCCGCGCTACCGTACCCCGCCCGGACATGTGCGTGGAGGGGCTGGACGACGTCGCAGGAAGGCTCGGAATCGGAGACCAGGAGATCGACAGGGGCGCCGGTGCCACGGTGCGTATATACATACCCCCCGTTGATTCTTTATTTCGCTCGCTCGCTCGCCGGCCGGATGAAATTTCGTGCCTTTTCCTCTCGCCGCCGCCGATGCTCCCTCCCGGGGTTCCGTTCGTCGGACGCTCAACCGCGCGGGTCGGTCGGTCGGTTGCGGAGACGGAACCGATTTTTCTCCAGTGGTGGTTGGTTGCTTCCGGGTCACACTTTTCCTGACGAAATGCAAATGCTTCCTGTCTGGAAATATTTTTTTTGTTGTTGGTAAAGTATAGGTAGGACTAGGATAGGTTAGTTATTATTTATTGGAACGTCAGTACAATTAAACAACTCCCGAGTTCTTAGCTAGATAATATAATCCTTTTTTTTTCTCACACACACACTAGTACAGAAGCGAGGTGTGAAAAGGGGAGATGCTCTGAATCGTTCAACGGGGACAATTCTAGCACAAAATTCAGGTTGCGTGCGGGGAAAATTTTAAGTCTTTGTGGTTGTACTAGAACTATTATCTTGCAGGACAATTGTTTGTTTCTGCATTGCCCTGTTTGTACTGTACTTTTTGATTCTGTGACGAATTTGTGGCAAACAGTATTCTGTACTGCTAAGTTCACGCGGTACCAAGTTAAATGTCGAAAAATAGTGAACCCTGATGCTACTAACACTAATCCTTACGAGGACGGCATACTGTTTGATGTAGCGTTGCTCATAGTCGGCCCATCTAGTTGGTTCTTAAGCATTGTAGGGAGTAGATGGCAAAGTTCAGTTGGTACTTGTTTTTGTTCCTCAGTGGAGACCAAGAAAAAAGTGTCAAAGGTCATGTTGTTCACTCTCTTGATGATTGGGCACTCTGTGGACAACTCTTAGTGATCGATCTTCTTTATAGCAGTCTGCCTATAGCTCTCGATCGGCAGGTATAAATAATGTCATCTCCTTGGTGCTCTTCAGACCTTCTTGGGGTAGCTTTGTTCCTTTACCTGTTAGGGATGTTGCAAACAAGAAGTGGATTATGGAGTGGCGCGCAAGAATCTACATGACTGTTGTCGTATCATATCGCCACAGCTGTTGGCTCCTTTGCCAAATTTATTTGATGTTATAACCTTTTTGGCTGGAAGACAGGGTGACACGTAGCACGTCTCTGCATCCTTGGGTGGTTTGGCCTCTCTAGAAATGGTCACCTGTAGCCTTTCCTGTCTATTGTCTAATAGTGGTTTGCCTTCTGTCACAAACTTCACCAAATTGGACTTCTAATAATTCTATGTCACTATCAGCCAGCTGTATGACTACTTAAGTTATCTAGGGAATTCCGGTTCTTGGCAGAGTGGGCGTGCGGGAGTAGAATTTTATTCATTGTCTTGGACTTAGCCTGTTCATTTTCATAGTCACTCAATTTTATGTTATATATAGTGCTTCATGGTCACTCAATTTTATGTTATATATAGTGCTTATGTTTTGGTTGAGTTGTTTGTCTTTTTCACTGGGTTCTAATCCTCTTTGGATAATGTGCAGATGGAGAGAGTTTGTGAGAACACGGTGTCCGTTGAGTTCAAGCAGACTAAGCTGAACAACTTTGTCCCGTTCATCCGATCAGGGATTGGTCTGATATTGGAAGTCGCGATTACATGGAAGATGCCCATGTGTGCATCTCTGATCTGGCAAAGAATTTTGGCTATAACACGGTGGATGATGAAATAATTTCCTTCTATGGGGTAATTACCAGTTCACTCTTAAATATCCAATTCCTTCAACAAGGAAATCATATGGCTTGTGGTTCTTCTGAAGTGATCTATGGCTTTTGGTTCTTCTGAATTGATCTACCTTCATTGTAAACTTTAATGCACTCATAGAAAATTAATACCTTCTCGAAAATTAGGAGTTTGTGCGTTAACCTCTTTTATATCAGTTAGAGGGTTGCTTCCCCGTAGTTCTGTACTTGCAGGGCATGAAATAGCTTTCTGTTCTCTCACCGGCTTTGATTCCTATTCACAGGTGTTTGATGGCCATAATGGCAAAGATGCTGCCCATTATGTCCGTGATAACTTGCCACGGGTCATCGTGGAAGATGCTGATTTTCCTCTTGAGCTGGAAAAGGTAGTCAAGAGGTCATTTGTGCAAACTGATAGTAAGTTTGCAGAGAAATTTTCTCATCACAAGGGACTTTCTTCTGGAACGACAGCACTTACAGCAATGATTTTTGGAAGGTATTGCTTCACATCCAAATGTAACTTCTGTTTCTGGTTTATCTACTTATATTGTGCTGTTTAATCACATGATGAAAGCTGTTTATCTACTCATTGATTCAGAGAGTTTAAGTGTTCAGTAGAGATTTAGTTCACCCTAGGTTTCTGCCTGTTTGTGGGCATGGATTTGAGATTAAGTATTCCATTAGAAGGTTTACTTTAAGGGTATCAGAGTTTTTCTTCAATTGTTGAACCGTAGGTCATCAGATTCTGAGTTTAGGACCCTGGATATCATCTAGGTTGAGCACAAAAAGTTCTTAAGCTTAAAGGACACAATAGTTAGTTATTTGAAGTGATTGCTTGCTGGTGCTAACTGCTAGCATATCTTGTGCAGATCCCTTCTGGTGGCCAATGCTGGTGATTGTAGAGCAGTTCTTTCGCGGGCGTGGCACTGCCATTGAAATGTCCAAAGACCACAGGCCTTGCTGCATCAATGAAAGAAAGCGTGTTGAGTCGCTTGGTGGCTATGTCGATGACGGTTACCTAAACGGGCAGCTGGCAGTCACCAGAGCACTTGGTGACTGGCATCTCGAGGGCATGAAAGAGGGGGCGAGCCAGGAGGACCATTGAGCGCTGAACCAGAGCTCAAGATGGTCACACTGACAAAGGACGACGAGTTCTTGATAATCGGCAGCGACGGCATCTGGGACTTCTTCTCGAGCCAGAACGCCGTGGACTTTGCGCGGCGGAGGCTCCAAGACCACAACGACCTGAGGCTGTGCTGCAGGGAGGTTGTCGATGAGGCGATACGGCGGGGCGCCAGGGACAACCTGACGGCGGTGATGGTCTCGTTCCACCAAGACGCCCCTCCCCAGACCAGAGTGAACAGGACAGGCAGGGTCGCACGGAGCATATCTGCTGAGGGGCTTCACAACCTCAGAGTGCTCCTGGAAGGTCAGTGATGGCGGGCGGCGCCATTGCTGGCTGCCGTTCTGTTCCTGATGTTGTGCTACGTTGCTGAGTGTTAACTGTAAGTAGCTATTTGCGGTATCTTGGAGCTGTTCTTCTTCCACGGTCGGTCGACATGCCAGGGTGGGTGACTATTCTTGTCCTTCCGAGAATAAACCAACTAGCCTGAGATCTCACTAGCTGATTGTGAGACACTGTAAATAATATGGATGTTGGAGCTAGTTGTTAAGGACAAGGTAGCAGTGTGCATCCAGGGGGCTTTTGTGGCTCAGTATGTGATGTGTTCCCCTGATTTTCATCTGTAAATAAAACGATGGTGATGGGAGTTATCGATGTAATCGAACTAGTGTTCTATTATGTGTGCTCCCAATTCATTCAGATATACTATTCGGTTCATGTTTCTACAGTTTTATTGCAAGTTTTAACCGGTGCTGTCAGTAAAATAGATGAGGGCTCGTGAATTGAAAATAAGTTGGAAAAAAAAATCAGGTGAGCAGCCTCCGGTGTTCAAGAATTTCGGCACAGTGAACCTGTACTCGTAGAGGATCAAACAAACTAAACCAAGCGAACAGAACAGAACAAGATCTGACAGGGGAACCCGGACGAGATTTGATTGATTTCACATCGTACCATCCGATCTGCCATAGCACGATGATAGCAAGCCGTCGAAATCAATTGGTTACGAAGCTAGCCTGTCATGAGCCTGTTGGAGAACGACTTGGTTCAGTTGGGTTCAGATCTGACAGAGCACCGGTGCCTCGTCTGATTGCCTCCTGCATTCCATGGTCAACCGAGAAAGATCATCTGATGCCTGTGCGCCCACACGCCCGCCTTTTGATGCCTGCTTTTCAGCTAATCTTGAATAGATCACCCTCCTAACCTAGCATTTGCTCCTAATGGTGTCATGGTCCAATGCATGACCCAGGTCAAATGTAGACAGCCTCCTTTTTCTTTGAACAACAAGACAGCGCTCCTTTGTCTGACTCCCGAGACATTTGCTTGCCACGCACACATTCAGAAACAAACATCTGAATTCTGAAAGCAGCTAGACGAGCCACACACAGCTCAGCTTAATTAGCAGGCCCTGTTGGTTGGAATTGTAGCTCGTCGTAGATCTCCACGAGACAAGGAACACGCGAACAAAACAGGCTCCCTCTTGGCGCGCGACATGCGGGCAACTTTCCAGGGGCGATGATGCACGCGGCGCCAGGGACCAAACAGAAAACCTGACGACGGCCGGTGGAGGGTTTTGTCACTGATTGCAGGCTCACCATCAGCAGCAACCTAATCCAGGGACCAGTGGCTTAAACACGGCCCAAATTTCGCGCAGGCGGCCGTCCCTAAAGGGCGACAGAGCTGCCATAGACTACTCGATCGCATGGGTATGTGAGTTCACGACAGACAGTGGTACAGACAGCACAGCCAGTTTTATTATACTTGTACAAATGCTGTGCCTTTGCGTAGGGTGTGGACGCCCCACTCCTGGATCCTAGCTGATAGGCATGAATGAGTACAGCAATCACTGGGAAGAGAAGAAGATGTATAAATATGGCACGTCGTAGTCCAGATGGGTTCAGAGTTCAGTTCAGACCACTTTGCCTGTTTCTAGTAGCTCCAGCGTTTCCTCTTCTAGCTCCATCTGAAAGTGTCTCGCTCTCCATTCACAGTCGACGACCTCAGCTCTATCTAAGCATACAACTATGAGGACTACTAGCACTTCCTTGTCACTGGCTGCGGTCGCCACCGTCTTCCTGCTTCTGTTGCTGACGACGGCCATGGAGGTTGGAGCTATCCGGCTGGACGCCGAGAGCCGCGCCGCAGTCAACCAGCAGCAGCAAGTGAACGTTGCCAATGTAAGTGATCGATCCTTCTTTTATTTTCTTCTCGTCACCACCACTGTCTGAATCTCTGGATCCTTTCATGCATTGGTCCATCGTTTTCGATCGGGTGCTGATCGACGTGCCTTTGTTCTTGTGATGTTTCAGCAGAAACCAAGCCAGAACGACTTGACGCAAAAGAAAACGCCCGGCGGCGAGAGGTCGTTACCTGAAGTTGCAGGCGAGAGCGAGACGAAGAGGACCGTCGCTGTCGCTGCCGCTGTCTCTGTCGCTGGGCAGGAGGTCGTGAACAAGGCCACGGCGCACAAGCTGCCTGAGTTCCATGAAGACTACTATGGCGCCAGCGTACACGAACCTAGGCACCACTGATCGAGCAATGCATGCATCATATATGCAGCTGCAGCGAGCCTTTCCCCTGGCCTGCTGCTTACTGCTCAGATGTCTCAGATCAGATTGTTTCTCCGATCACCGATCCCCTTTGTGCAAAGAGGAAGTAGTCTAGATATACTAGAGCTTAGTCATCAGCAGCTGTAGGCTGCCATAGTTACGTACCTCAATTACTTTGATATGATGATCCTAATTAAGTAGCGATCGAGCTAGCAAAGATAGTTTTTTTTTTTTTTCGTTTTTCATCTCCTGGAAGGAAATGTAACAGTTTTGATGCGCTAACTCTATTTGGCAAAGCCAAAGCAAATCTCTCCTACGCTGTCAGTGCATGCCGCGGAGTATGCGTACATTGTGGATTGGATGACATGTGAGCGAATGCTAGATTTCTGCGCTGCTGAGAATCGCAAGATGATGCTGCTGCAAAGCTTGTCCAGCGACAACAAACAATGAGATTATCTGCTGCAAAACTTCAACTTGAACATTGACTATCTGTCCATCTCACTGATGCTACATGCGCTACAAGAGTTTCTGAAACTCGCAACATGTACAATACAAAGGGTCAAAGCCGGGCAGGAAGTGGACCAGCAGTTCAGCACCAACTATAGTTGAGCAGAGAGCAGAGGTTTAACAATACTGTTTTTTTTAAGCATAGGTTTAACAATACTGTAGCTAGCTAGAAAACAGCAATCCAACAACTGCATAATTGAACTCACTTTTTTTCCCTACCTCTCGACAGAAAATGTTTTGTGCCCTGATTTCAGGTTGAAGGTGAACAGATGACCTGTAATGTAATGTAACGTAAGGGCATGCGATGAGATGCAATTGGTCGGCAGTTGTCAATTGGCCCTAGACTACGGGGCGGCCACCGGCGCGCACTGCAGAGTGCCGAGTTCAGAGTGGAGAGTCCAGACACAGACACGGGCAAACGACGTCGCTACGTGTGAGCACTGAGCCGGGCAGCAGGCAAGGCCAGTACCAACTCCAACAGTGGAAGCGTGGTTTGGGGCAGCGCGAGTGTGCTCGGCTGGGCACTGCAGGTGCCGGATAAGCTGCAGTGTTCTTCGCCGGGGCTGTCCTTTCTGTCCGGCCGGACGGTGGATGCATGGCTGGACGTGGATGGGTGGTGGAGTAGAGTATTCGGGGCGTTACTTTCACGTGCCCAATTATCAGCTCATGATTGAGTAAGGATCGAGCAGCTTATTATCATCCTTTTGGTTTGTTATTATATCGTTATGAGCCGGCAAAGCTAGGTGCTGTAGAGGACTAGCTAAAAGAGGCTAGAGAATGTGGCGTTTGACGTACTTGCATGGGGTTCTTGCTTAATTAGGTCACAAACTTGGTAAGGAGCTAGCTCACTCGATGTAGAGCGTAGCTAGACTTTGACGTCAGTTGGCGCCTAAGGGATATCCGCAACCAGACCTTGTGCCTTCAACAATGAGCATGATATGTAAGACACGTCCCCAGAGGAGCCACACTATGGGAGCGCAATACGTAAGACATCATGGCGAGCTTGCTTGAGACCTAAACCCCACACATAGGCGAGGGACCCCGCCGTCAGCGTGTCAGCGATTGCTATGGCCTCCCTAGTCATCCTGATCGCCGGCGTCCCTCTTGTCGGGCGCAGATTGCTATGAGCTACCCTAGCCTCCTGATCGTCAACGTTGCCATCGTTGATCCTCCAGCCATGCAACACCAACAAAGGACGAGAAGAAGAGATAAATGAGTAAATAAGTGGAAAAAGATGTGTTTTTGACAATAGATAGTCCTACTTTACTCAACTTTTTTTTTTTTTTTTGAACACTTCGGGGATTAAATCATCCCCACCCGCTTATTTTCACATAGAGTTTTCAAAATCTAAAATTTGGTGGGTTCAAAATATTTATGTAAATTACATAGTTCGTTACAACAAGAGAGAGAGGAGAGGGGGAGGGATTACAACATCATGATAACATAACAATAACACAAACAACACCGAATGGTAAACATAGACTAAAAATGAAAAATCGTGTTTTTTAATGACTTGGCGCCACCGCTGAACAACATGCTCGAGATAATTTAAAAAAATTTAGATCCACTAGTTGGTTTTTGGCCCCCACTCGAGGGCCAACATGTTCAATGGGGATATAGTGATGACGAACACGCTGATAAAGGCCATAAGACCCATCCCTTCAAGCCGATGGGGACATCCTCCGCATATCCGGGCCCATAAACTTCCATCCAACGCCGTCACGGAGAGGAACCCATGAAAGGGAATGGCAGGCCATGGGAAAACCCACCCGCATATAATTTTCTCGCACCATCAAGGGCCCGCCGACGGAGGATTGACACTCCACCGCCATGAGAGCGCCTAACACCTGCGCCTGTCACTCGGGATCCCCTTGCGCCGTCGTGGAGAGGGCAAGGAGGGTCGCGTCGAGGATGGGGGAGAGCTCCAAGGGGCAGACGCTGTGAGGCCGCCTCTATCCGCTGCAAATTTTTTTCCGGCGGAGGCGGACGCCGCGATGGCTCTGCCTTCTTCAACGTTGTCTCCCGCGTCGTTGCCAGCAACGAGGCGCCATTTCGTGTTCGTTGGTTCAGTAGTCACGGCTCACGCTTTCACGCGGTGCCCCGCTTGCGGTAACCACGGGCCACGGGTAGATTGGTTAGGTACCACGCTCGAGACGCCGCCGCGGCGTCTTTGTCCATGGCGCTGTGCTCCACTTACGTAACAGATCCAGCAAACGGACGGCGCTGCATGGGCCAGGTCAGATGGCAAATATAGTACTATTACCATACTCTTACTCGATCCAGGTGCTGCAGACAGTCCACATGGCGTTGTTCCTCTATACTACCAGCTTGGCTTTGCTGCCGCCAGCTGTCTTCGTCGAGTGTTTATTGTATGGAGGAGCTATAGAATGCATCAACAAAAACCCAAACCCAAAAGCATAGTAATGACCATACCTGAAAAAAGGAAACCTGGTAGGGATGCACCACGTGGCTGCTTGCTTTGCATTTGAAAACGCACCCCAACTGATCTCCCGAGGGCTAGGCGTAGTACAGCTGTGTTGAATGTTCCGGCGGCCCGCGGACGTGCCTGCACCTGGAGAGTATGATGGATTCGTGGCATGCAACTAGTCGTTGATGGAAACCAGCGCTGGTCACCTAGCTATATGATTCTTTAGAGCTTCATTACGAGCGTTGATCAAGTAGGCATGATGGATTCACCTATATGGACGTGCCTGTACATGTTCCTGCTGTATGGAGTATCAAAGTGCCTCCCAGAGTGCATTTTTTCCTTTGGCTGTTATCAAAAACAAGAACCTCACTAGAGATAATGTGAATATTAGGGAAGCAACTGGATGATCTCTCTTGCTTGTTCTGTTCAGAACCTTTTCACTGGGTGTCACCTTTTCTTTGAATGTGCAACAAAACTAATGTGAAAAGTTTTATCTCGATGTCCTAAAAAAGAGATGTTTTCTTAAACTTTTCGTCAATAAGACAAATGTGGCCCCTTATTTTATAAAGGTTTTAGTTCATAATTTTCTAGTTAAATAATGTGGGGCTTTTATTAACATGTGCTTTATTTGTTTTCTTAGAAAGGAACTAAACTGGATATCAGGAACTTGCTTTTAAAATTGGGCACCTGCAAACCTGGATGATTCTCTGTCCACAAAAGGATAAACTATTCATCAGGACTGAACTTGTAGCAAGAACACCTGCAGAATCTGTGGATGAATCAGGTGGGATTTCTTAAAATTGTCTTTTGCCTCTACTTTAGATGGGAAGATCACAACATACCTTGTTGATTGATCGGATAATTTAAAAAAGAAGGGACTCTGTGGGTTTTATCTGATAATTTAAAAAATTTAGGATCTCGTTGGCTTTGCCGTGCAGTGGCCTGTGGACGGTGTTCAAAGGCCAATCTAAGTTTGTTGTTGTTTTTTAAAAATCCATAAGCCCATAAACTGCACTGTGATTTGATGTCCCCGTCAAAGTCCTAATGTGGCCCATAAACTTTCTTTTTGAAGTTGTCACGTTCGCCGGGGAAGTTTCATATGTTGCCACAACGCTGTGGACTCGTCGTTGTATCCATGGACAGATGCCGGCCCGCGCGGGCGACGCCGAACGGAGGATGTTTTGCACCTTGCGCCTGTCAATGACAGGGGTCCGTCGCCGTCGTGGCGTTTTTCGGTGGGTCGACGTCGTCGGCATGTCCAGTCGTCGGCGGCTGTGTTGGCCGCCTCACAACGCTGCACATCCTTTGACGTGCTCGAGTCATACAAGGCCGAAAGTCTGCGAAAGTCTGCGCGTACTGCCTGACGACGGGCGCGTTTGGGTTTCCGCCGCCCGAGACTGCCATGCACCAGCAGCAGCCGGAACCAGAACGCGCGCCCCCGGCCGGACGGTCCCGACACCGGCGAGTGGCTCCGTTGTCGGCGCCGCCGTTCGTCAGTCAGCGCTCTGGCTGGCGCGCGGTGCCCCGGTCTCGGCAAATATAGTACTATTACGATAACAACACGATCCAGGTGCCGCCGACCAGGTCCGATTCGCTGTTCCTCTTACGTAAAAGGCCAAAAGATAGACGTTCTTTGTCTTGTGCCACGAAGAATGCTTAAATATATACTAGTCCATAGAATAATCAATCCAGGTGTCTGCATGATTATAGCAATGGCACCGTTACCTAATGTTACCAGATTAAACAAACTTCAAATGCCGCCAGCTGGCTTGCGTACTGTTTTTGTAAAAAGGACCTTGGAGAATTGCGTACTAGGCGTAAACCCAAAAAAATTGTAATTCGGGCGGCTCCAAACGTGCCTGCACCTGGTACGTACACCAGGTAGTACGCTGCGACAGCATTTGAAACCGCAACTAGATCGTTGTGGAAACCAGGCGATAGTATCTATATATTATTCTTTAGAGCTTCATTACGCGCGTTGAGCACGTACACGACGAGGCATCATCGATTCGTGGCATGCAACTAGCCGTTGATCACATGGAAATCGATCGGAGCCTCCGACGACTCCGGTGTCCGGCCCCGTCGGCGGATGCCGACATGGACTGAATGAAAGCAGCAAAGATCGAATCCGTGTCCTAATTATTCTTTAATTATCACAATCAGTGCGTCTTTAAGGAATAAAGACAGGGTGTTAATGGGGAGGCATCACATCACATCGAATAATCACACTACTACCTTCGCAATAAACAAAACCGCACACACTGCACAATTCGGGGAATGATTGGGGCCCCTTCCCGTTTTTGCCCTTGCCGGTTGTGAAACTGTCCGGACCAGTTACTCCACCGCCTAGTTACTCTATTCTGTTAGTTGTAAAAATGGCAAGGCGGTAAAAATTACCAGCCGTCAGTTAACCGCGCTGGGCAGTTTGGGAACAACACACCCAACGCCACTACGCAACAGAGAATGCAAATTGCAATGGCCCGGCGGGCAGATCTGCTGCCACCCACGCCAAATCCCACTTTTTTTTTTTTTTTTTTTTTTGGTTTTGGACACCTCTGAATCTAATCTCCACAAGACAAAGCGACAGGCAGGCGAAAATCCCCAGTGCATTTTTTTTAAGCCAGAGGGGCGTGAGCGTGACGAACAGCCGCGGACGCGACACGAGGCGGTGGGGAGGAACCAAAGCACAAAAGCAAGCCACCCCATCCGTCTTCCACCACCATCTTTGTGGGGAACGAACGAGCGACCCCTCTCTCTGTGTGTTTTCGTCCTCCCACCCCATTCTTGTGTCAGCCTCAAGCTTTTCCTTCGCTCTCCTTCGCTCTCATCTTGTTTTCGGAGCGGGGACGGGGACAAAAGGTGGTGCCATCCATCCTCTCTTCTTGGGTTCATTCACTTTCACGCCGACAGCGCGCCGACGCCGCCGCCCAGCCATGGCATTGCCGGCGGTTCCCCTCGTCCGCCTGGCGCTGCTGCTGCTCGTCGCGCTGCCATTCTGCGCCGCCGCCGCACATCCCGGACCGGGAGACTTCCCTGCTCCTCGTCACTTCCAGACGCCCGCCGCGCTCCACTCTGGTTCGTGCACCCAGGGGCTGGTGCACCAGCCCCTCTTCTCTCGCGTTCCTTCCCTGTTTGTTAATATATACATGCTCCGTATATCTATCTACCTGTTTTGCTCTCTTTCGCTGGTGGACGTTGCAGACAAGAAGGAAGGAAATAGCTTGCTTGTCCTTTTTGATTCAAGTGCGGTTTTAGCGTGATTTCGGTTCTTCTGCGTGCCTCTTGTTTTGTTTAGTTCGTTTATTAATAAATAAATAACAAAAGAAGATAGAGCTTTTTGTTTTGTTTAGTACAGAGTCAAGTCGAATTCTTCGGAACGGTCCCCAGAATTTTGTAATGTTCTGTGGTCCTCAGGTTATTGTTCATCTGTTTCATGTCCTTTCTTCTGCTCCTTACAGTTCTCTCAAAGAATCCTATGTTCGACTTCGACCCTGCCAAATCTTGGTTCTCGGTGATGTGCAGTCAGTGTTCTCTATCAAATTCTGCCCTTCTCTTTCTTTTCAGAACAAGAAAGGGAAATTTGAGTCCTTATATTGCGATTCTCTCTCTCTTTTTTTTTTCTCAAAAGGAACACAAACAAGCATCTTGGCTGTCTAAATTCCCTTCGCCTTTTTCCCATTCCCATGCCTCTGCATCGCTTCTGTTTTTCTTTTCTGCAGCAAATCGCTTTTTCTACTGCAGCAAATTCCCATGCCTCTGCTTTTAACCAGTGTTCCCAAATTCAGAATTTTTTTATTTAAATAAAAACAGAGCAAATTCAGTCTTGTGTCACTGCCCACTAGTTCTGCAGTTCCTTCCGTTTTGTACTGCCTTGCTGTTTTCGGTACGAGTATTGTGATGGTTAGTAAGTGGTTTCGTATTCATGTCTTGTTTTAGTTTATTATAACTGAATTCTTACTTGTCCACAGAAACCTAGCCTTTACTTGAAAAAGAATTTTAATTTAAAGGGAACATTTATGAGATGGCAAGTTCTATTTCTTGTTTTAGTTTATTATAACTGAATTCTTACTTATCCACAGAAGCCTATCCTTTACTTGAAAGAATTTTAATTTAAAGGGAACATTTATGAGATGGCTCTATTTAAGTTCTATCCTCTCTGGACTACTGCTTCACTTATTCTGCAGTGAATGTTATAATTTAACCAGTGGAAGACTAAAGGAAAACGTAGAAAATTCCTAATATCCCAGTTGGGAGATTTATGTTTTGTTGCTGGCAACCCTTCTTGTCTGACAAGGAATTATATTATTATCTCTCAAGAGCAGATGGATTTGGCTTGCTGGCAAGAAGGTCAATTGCTGAAGCTCCTGCTGACATCAACGTCACTACGAATAGCTCCTTTGTATTGGCAGCAGATAGGACATACCGAAAAGGATCCCTTGAATAATTTCAGGAAATACCGGGTGGCTGGAATATCAGTGAAGTGCACTATTTTGCTGTAAGTCATTTATTTCTGAAATGGTGCATCTCTATCGGCTGCTTACATTTGTTGGCATTATATGATATTTGTTGCGCTGATTTCTTTGTTGGTAGTCTGTCGGATATACAGCCATTCCGCTGTTCGCCATTGCTCTGGCATGGTTTGTGATCTTTTCCTGGTTATGCTTGGAATTTGCTGCCGCCATTGCTGTTGCCCACATCACACCTACAAGTATTCTCGAACAGCATATGCTCTGTCATTGATACTTCTAATATTGTTCACTTGTGCTGCAATGTAAGTTCCATTCTTCTTTAATGTGGCATTTTCATGAGTCCTTTGTATATTTTCAACTGTATATTCTGATCAAGTTTCACCCAATGCTAGTGCTGGATGCGCTTATGTTATATGATGGCCAGGGGAAAATTCCACAAGAGCACAACAACTACTCTGAAGTTTGTTGTCAGCCAGGCAAATTATACTGTTGACAACCTAAGGAACCTATCTGATAGTTTGTCAGCTGCAAAGAGGATCGACATAGCAAATTCCTTTTTTTACTCCTCCCAATGTGCAAACTCAGATAAATGATATCCAAGGAAAGCTCAACTCATCAGCTACTGATCTTGCTATTAAAACTACAGATAATGCCGCAAAGATCAAAAAAGGTGCTAAACAGAGTGTAAGTGTTTTTCGCCTCATATCATTGAGATACCATCTAATCTGAATGATGCAACTGATGGGATAATGGATTTTGTGCATGTGATTGGCCAATTTTATTTCAGGCGGCTTGCTTTAATTGTCATTGCAGCAGTGATGCTTCTTCTGGCATTTATTGGCTTCTGTAAGTACTCTATTTGTTTTTTCCGTACCAGCCAGAAAATGTTCGTTGTTTTGTATGTTTCTAAACACATATTCTAACATAGTAACTCTTGACTTTGTCAGTGTTATCCATCTTTGGTCTGGAATTCATTGTCTCTGTGTAAGTTTTGTCTTTGCTCATGATCTTATTTTGTCTTTGCTCATGATCTTATTTTAACAAAATGAAGATATCATTCCTATTTTTACAGCTTGGTTGTTATTGGATGGATACTGGTCACTGGGACGTTTATCCTTTGCGGTGTCTTTCTTCTTCTGCACAAGTAAGTATTCTAATATACACTTGCATCCCAAGTCCTATTAAGTTATCCCTGTGTCATACTTATCAGCCCTGCTTGAAAAAATTGGAGCTTTTGTTTCTAGGTTCAGGTCTTTTTCAAATTGAAGTCTGGTCTTGTTTGGAGCATGCTAGCACAGCGATGATCTTGCACTTGCACCAAGTGATCATCAGTCCATGTTTGTAGGCTGCATCATGATACCAATTTGCATTGCAATTGCCTATCCAATGACATCTTGGACTCGGTTAAGGGGCTCAGAGCTACATCTTTGCATTAGTCTAGGCGACTAGGTCTTGTTGTTTGTTGTGTTGCCTTTAACCCGATTTAGCTATTATTTGAATTATTTAACCTTACATATTTCATGCTCCCAACCATCTCTTTCCATATCTTCAAGACTGCTGTCTATGAAGGGACTTAGTTAAAGTTACTCCCTCCGTCCCTTTTTTTTTGTCTCTAGAGAAGCGTGTTTGTGAGGGAAACACGGTTCTCTAGAGAAACATTTAGGGACAGAGGGAGTATATTAATACTATTTATTGTAGCTACACTTTTGCTTAGTTTGTTTATCGTGATTTCGCTAAGACAAATCATATGCAAGACCTGTCATCTTTCAATATTACACACCAAACTATGTCCTTATGGAAATATCAATTGCATGGGAACAATTTTGTTTTTCAATTCCAGGTTAATGCCTTTTGCTAGCGAAACTTGTACACTACTGTAAATTAACATGTAAGATGTAACTATCATCAGTAGTAAAGCTGAAAGAAAAAAAACTTGAGCTGTTGGAACCACTACAAAGGGCAACCTTTATGATTAATTACCTAAACAAGTCTCCCTTTTGATATCAGTATCTAATCTTCTCTGTACAAAAACAGTGTTGTTTCAGATACGTGTGTTGCAATGGAAGAGTGGGTTGCTCATCCAACAGAGCATACTGCCCTTGATGAGGTTATCCCCTGTGTCGAGCCTGCCACAGCGAACGAATCCCTGTACAGAAGCAGGCAGGTCACTTTCGAGCTGGTGAATGTGGTGAACCAGGTGATCACCAATGTGTCGAATAGAAACTTCCCTCCACAGCTGACGCCTTTCTACTACAACCAGTCCGGGCCATTGATGCCTCTGCTCTGCAATCCTTTCACACCTGATCTGAGGGACCGTAACTGCACCAGAGGAGAGGTTACCTTGTACAATGCAACCCAGGTAAGCCGGCAGTTACCCTGCTCGATCAATTTCACGCAGCGATGGCAAGTTCACCACACATGGATATGGTGAGCGCTCACGAAACAACACTGATCCATGTCTGCATACGGCATTGCAGGTTTGGAAGAACTACGAATGCCAGAGCAAAACCGTCTCAGGAGCCGAGATTTGCGCCACGGTGGGGCGCGTCACGCCCAGCATCTACAGTCAGATGGCGGCGGGCGTGAACGTGAGCCAGGGGCTGTACCAGTACGGGCCTTTCCTCATCCAGCTGGAGGACTGCACCTTCGTGCGCGACACCTTCACGACCATCAACCAGGGCTACTGCCCCGGGCTGGAGCGCTACAGCAAGTGGGTGTACGTGGGCCTGGTGATGGTCTCGTCGGCGGTGATGCTGTCGCTCATCTTCTGGGTGATCTACGCCGGGAGCGGCGCCACCGCGTGTACAGCAAGCAGCACCAGCCGTACCCGGTGGGAAGAAGACAAGCCGGCTCCGATGGTGCCGGGCGCTGAATGATAGCACGTTCCTACGCCATGCCTGCGACGCTGTGCATACTCTGCGCTTAGGTTGGGTTGTTTTGTCGTGATGTAGATGGATGGATGTACCCTGGATTGTTAGTTGCTTTGCTGTTGCTGATTGATTTTCGTAGACGAAGTTGGAGTGCATTCTCGTACTAACTGTAGCTGGATTTGTGGGTTGATGTTGAGAGGTCAGATAGCCTGCAACTGTTTGTGTTGGGATTGAGAATTAGTGGTGTACAGTCATGATCTGGAACTGTAAGATTGCATATATTTGCATGTTCTTCGGTTCGTCTTTCTTCGTCTGTGTATCAGCGGGGTTTTTTTTTCATTGTCATTGTCACTGGCTTGCTGACCATTGGTCGTCTCATTGGTTGGTTCGTAGATGGAGGGTGGTGTTATGGTGTACTGGTGTTCACTGTTCATTCAAGTCTCATCTTCTTTGTAAAAAAGAAAAAAGGAACGCGACGCACAAGGCACAACTCGTTGTTCTGGGAAACAGGCCGTCTCTACATGGGCCGAGGTTACCGGAGGGATTGGGAACAAAAGCAGCAGCAGCAACGTACATACAGCTAGCCTATCGACTCTTTCTTTTTCTTTTCTTTTTTTTTTTTCCTTTTCTTTTTCTTTTTTTTTTTTTTTCCCCTTTGTGACTTTTTGATAACGTGTGGCGCCCAATCAGAATGGTAGCTAGAACCTGAAATGAAATGCTACTAGTAGCCTACTACTACATCAAAACTATAAAGTGCATGCGTTTAGTAAAGCTAAAGGGTCATCGAACAAGTTAATCCGACAATCGACATGCAGTAGTAATCGTCAGTGGAGGCAACCGCGAGCCCGCGACCATTACGCACTACTAGACCTGTGCCCTTGCCGAAACACACACACACACAGAGCGAGAGAGAGAGAGAGAGAGAGATGCCACATCTAGATGTGCGGAGTACTGTGGGATGGTGGGACAATTGGCAGCTGCGCATCCTCGTCCTCGGCAGCCTCGGCATTCGATGGTTTCTGCTGGTGGCTGGCCCGATGCGCAGGTACAGCGTCTGGCGCTGCTTCAGGCTATGCATATGGCTTGCATACATTAGCAGCGATGCTCTGGCCATCTATGCGCTGGCCACCCTCTTCAACCGTCACGCCAGGGCGACAACCAGCTGCGATGGCATTGCGAGCGATAAGTCGAGGATCCTGGAGGTCCTATGGGCTCCTGTCCTGCTCATCCATCTCGGCGGGCAGGAGGAGCTGACTTCATGGACCATCACAGAAAAACAACCTGTGGATCAGGCACACCGTGACCCTAGTGTCTCAGGTCGCGGTTGCCCTGTACGCCTTGTACAAGTCGTGGCATAACCCCCGCGACTGGAAGCTATTGGCATCAGAGGTCCTGCTCTTCATCATTGGGGTCGTCCGTTGCAGTGAGAAGCCATGGGTCCTCAAAGAAAGCCACCATCAGTAGTAGAGCGGCGTCTGTACATAGATTGGCGGCGTCTGTACATGTGTGGCTGGAACCACAGAAGCGTACTTCTACAAGATTGGCTTTCTTCTCAGATTGGTACAAGTGCTGCACCAAGTCGAGCAAGAAGCATCCGGTGCTGGTGGCGGGTCATCAGAAGGATGTGGCTTGTCGGAGGTAGATAGAATCAATATGCTGCTCTCGAGCATGTCCATGTCAGCTGCTGTCGATGACCTTGTGCAAAGCACAGCTCAAGCTCACCATGTCAGGATGTTCTTCGGCCTCCTGAGCACCAAGGCGGAAAAGCAACTGAAGCTTTCCTGGATGCGTGGCGAGTTTGGGCGCATATATGCCACAGCTAATTTGGTTTTCATCAATGTGCTGGTGGTGCCGATCCTGCACATCGCCGCCCTCACGCTATTTGTGAGGAGCGACAAGGATGGGTACGACCGCACCGATGTGAAGATCACATACATCCTCCTGTGCCTCACCGCCGCGCTGGATGTCTTCGCGGTGTTCATCCGTCAGCTAGTACACTGGGCGTTGTTTGCAACAAGTGTCCCGGCGTTGTGGGAGGTGGTACCAGGCTACAACCTCGTGGACCAGGTTCTCCGGCGGAGGCAGAAGGCCATTGGGTGGCTGGTCAAGTGTGCTACCACCCTCGGCTGCAACAAGGAAGAGTATTTCGACTACAGCAAGGCCGGCGGTCGAGACGACTTCAGACTGTACAATCATGTGTCGGCGATGGTCCTTGCAGATCTGGTGGATGCACAGGGCCGCGGCCTTGCCAATTACAGGGCCTTCACGGTGCCATACGCATCATCAGGCACTGCTGAGCTGCCGGTGGACCATGTTGAGGCAGAAGCAGGTGTCGTCGAGGAGATAACGCATCAGCAGCAGCAGGGCAGCAGCCGCCCGGGCGCGGCGGCCAACTGGGCTCTAAGTGAGGAGCAGCAGAAGGTGTGCGGCCCCAAGATACGAAGCACCCTGCGTGGGTCCTTCGACAGGAGCGTCCTCGTCTGGCACATCGCCACCGACCTCTGCTTCCGCATGGAAGCTGCTGCTGCTCCGCCGCCGCCGCCACCGACGTACAGTGGCTTTACATCAAGTGCACGCAAGCAATATCCAGCTACATGGCTCGGCTGCTGAATTTCCACCCGGACATGCTGCTCACCGGCAGCAGGCAGCACCTGGTCAGTGAAGCCATGGATGAATTCGACTCCATCTTGGGCCGCACCATGGTAGATAACAGCGGCAAAGTGGTCAGCAAAGACGACCTGATCAAGATCATCGACGAAGGGGCAGGGGCTGCGGACGATGAGGCACAATCTTTCTTCCACATCCGCGAGGCATGCGCGCTCGCAAAGGAGCTGCTGGCTATTGATGATGCGCCCACGCGCTGGAGGGTGATGTACCGGCTGTGGCTGGGCATGCTCTTCTACTCCGCCAGCATGTGCAGGGGCGACCTGCACGCTAAGAGCTTGGATGAAGGTGGTGAGTTCCTCTCCTTCATCTGGTTGGTCCTCTCGCTCAAAGGGGGCCATGACCCTGAGCGACAAGCTTCAGATGCCGGAGTGAGACAACGAGTAACCAATGCCCCGATCGATGCCCACCACTAGTTGGTTTGAAAATTAATTAAATCCTCCAGATGCTTCAATTCGATCACCAATGCGATGATTTTAATTCTACTGTTTGTTTGCTTGTTTAATTTGTAGCCAGCTTTGTCCGATCCAACTGCTGGGTCGGTTTGTTTGTTGCCTTGCCATGTATGGGCGTTCGCCCGCGGCTTAATAAGCTCAGCCCCCGATCGAGTCAGATTCAGTGTGTTTCATTTGTTGTCTTCTGCGATACCGGTGTCTACTGCTAGATGTATCATTGCTATATCGTACCTCTAATATTCAAGAAACTTCACAAATCTTTTTTATATTCTTCCTAATTTATAAAATTTTGGTTAAAATATACCTTCAACGTGCTCTTTAATTAGGTATTTATGTATAGACACCATCTCTAACTAAAATAGAGAATTTTTTTTTTTTTTTTTTTGATGGATTCAACGGGGGAGAGAATCCCCACCTGATTTATATTGATCATTGGGCCATGAAGCCGATAGTACAAAGTTCACAAAGTTTACAAACATCTGAAATGGTTTACATTGCACGGAAAAGAATATCACACCAAGTTTTACGCGGTTCTTTGTTCTTTCTTTGGCAATCGGTTTAGCCACGGTCGCTTCGAACGACATGCCTGCGGGGTCGTTTGAATGGGCGTCCATTCCCCTCGGAAGGCTAGGTTATTCCTTCCTACGCTTCCAAATGTGCCGGCAACACCGGGAGCGGAAGGTCCTGAAGTTGTTCTTTGGGATGTGAGGAGGCCATGAGGTCTCGCAGTCTTGCTATGTCCCAAGTCCGATGAGTCTCAATTTTCACAAAGATCCCCCGGAATTCTTTGGCCGCGGACACCCAAAAATGATATGCGATGTTGTCTCGTCGACCATGTGGCAAACCTCACGGGTTGTGCTATCAACTATGTGCTTCTTGAAGAGGTTCGTTCGGCATTGGATCCGCTCCCTTGACATGAGCCAGTGAAGAACTCGCACCGGGGAGGTGCCTTGTTGTCCCAAACCACTTTAGTCCACGCATCGGCTGAATTTTTAGAATAAGCACAGATACAAAGTTATATAAAACAATGTTTACTCAAACAACTCTCTAAAAGATTTTGAAAGTAAATCGGAGAAAGACTGTCAAAAGAAGGTATTGAGAGAGCTTGAATATTTTGTTTCCTATTTTGTTTCCCTCTCATCTATGATGTTGCTACGGGAGATGAAGGCCCACGTCGGCGTCCGCAGTGATAGTGTACGAAGGCCCATGTTCAAGTTATATGGGCCTAGTTTTTCGTGTCTCAAATGAGAAGCGGTTCTTGATTCTTGAATTGAACGGAATCCCTCCTTTTGTTTTGTATAGAGTAAAATGCACCACAAGTCCTCAAACTATTAGAGCATTCCCATCTGCGGTCCTCAAACTAACAAAGCGACTATCCCGGTCCCTCGAACTATTGTCGCCGTGCACTAATGGTCCAAAACCTGCCACACAAGCGCCAAATTCGGCGTGGCACCGCCCGCGATGGCAACTAGATGATGTGGCACGCTAGGGCCATGCCAACTTCTCGAAAAGAACCACTGCACCTTTTCACCTTCTCAGTCCCAAGTCCATCCTCTCCCTCCCCAATCATCTACACATCATCTAGTTGCCACCGTGGCAAGGGTTATTTTAGAAGATAGCATGTACACATCGTCTAGTTGCCACCGTGGCAGTGCCACGTCGGAATTTGGCGCTTGTGTGGTAGGTTTTGGACCATCAGTGCACGACGACAATAGTTCAGGGACCTAGATAGTCGCTTTGTTAGTTTGGGGACCCAGATGAGAATGCTCCAATAGTTTAAGGACTTGTGGTGCATTTTACTCTTTTGTATATGATGCCTCACAATCATCAGTCTCTATCAGCAGGCAGGTCTGATGCTTCTTCCGTTTCCCTTGGACCAGGTTGCATGAACATGTCACAGTGGCAGTGTCATGGCACGCACAAGGTGGCATTGCCGGATTGCCAATGCCAATGCCAGGGTGTACTAGTGTATGCTGTTGACTTGAACGAGAGCTCGATGCCCCGCCTCGACGGATTCATCATCATATAGGAGTATCCATATAGCCTGCGGGAGAGTGCTTTGGTAGCGGCCGACATGTGGGTCGGTCGGCCGATGTCATCCCCGTTCCTCCTCCAGCGGCAGAGTCAACCCACTCAACTCGCCAGACAGCACACCACGTGCGCTGCACCGGCACTTCCTGCAGCCTGCACGTCTCAACCTGCCCACTTGGTTGGTTGGCACTGGCAGTGGCAGCCAAGGGGGAGCCCAAGGACAAGGAAGCGAGGACACTTGCCCATCGTGTCTCCAGAGCATCTGCCGCGGCGAACGAAGCCCGCAGCCAGCTTCGCACTGCCCCCCTTTGGGTGCTGTGCCAAAGTCAACCCGTAACCACCCAGGAGTACTGTACGGCGCAAGCGGCGGCCGGCGAGTACCTTTTGCGTTGACTCTTTCCCTGAACCCTCCTTGTCCTTGTTCATCGGCAGCATTGGGCAGGCAGGCAGCCAGTTCTGACTGGCGGCTTGACATGGCCAATTGCCCTGCGCCCAGGGTGCCTGCACATCAGCGCGCGTCCGCGTCGTGGTGACTAGGCGCACGGCGGCACGCACAGGGCAGTGCAGTGCAAGTGCTGGAGCTGATCCTGATCCGAGTCAGATCCCAGAGGCGGAGGCAGGACGACGGATTCTTCCAGTTCCAGGGCTCATCTCCTCTCGTCGTCAGGAAAGAAAAAGGGCACGGTCAATGGCGACTTGTGACCTGGCTCTCGACTTTTGCTTTACGCCTGACATGTCATCATCTCCGGCCATGCAATGTAATGCAACCGGCTGACCAGGGCGCCCTGAAAAAGCTCGCTGTTCCTCCATTTTCTCCGGCCGCAATGTTGCACAGGTTGTACCGATCGACGCCTCAGTGTACTCTCCTGTCTCTGTCTCCATGCATGGGTCGGCAACGAACGAGCCTAACTGCACTGAATGCTTGCACCGTCGTGGGGCCGGCCGGCGTCGCCCGTCGCCGTCGGCAGATGTATGCCCGATCGGCCGTCAGAGGCCAGAACGCCGCTCTCCCCGGCCGTCCATGTCAGCGGCAAAGCACACGGCAGGCACGAGGGGCGTCATGGGCACGCTTCTCTCACCAGACCACCTGACCTGACATGCATTCATTCATACGCCGATGGATGGATGCCCTGCGGAGATGATAGTCAGATCGACGTCCTGGTATTTCCACCGACGATCTCGCGAAACCGACGGCCGATCGATGGCGCCACCGCGGAAGATAAACGGTCCATGCACGGACCTCGAGGAGGAGCCATTCGGTGCTGGGGCTCCAAGAGTTCACAGCCGCCGTCTCGCCTCCTTCTCACTGCCATGTCACACCGGCGGCTTGCTATCGCCGGCCGGCCTCGATCTTCTCCGCATTGAACACAAGATCGAGACGCTTGGTCTCTCTCCACTTCTTTTCAGTAGGTTCTGACCGACTAAAAAAAACTGTACTGTTTTTAACATAAAAATGCTATATGAAATGATGGGGTCTTCTCCTCTCTCTCGCTTTCACGGGCTCCACTGAAAAGCGTCGACTTTAAATCTCCGGTTCAGAGTTAGGCGTAATGCAGTTTTCTGATTTTTTATCCTACTCGCTCGAATTTCATCTGAAAGACTGCATAAATGATGTATCTGAATCTCTTTCCACTTAACCAACGCTCTCAGAAATCTGTTCCCCAACTGACATTACTTCTCATGAACGAAGATCACAACCTGCGTGTCAAACATGAGCTAGTAGCAGAGAGTGAAAGCGAATTGGAGATCGATCGATCCTTTGCACACTGCAATGCAGGCGTGTCGGCGTCTGATCAGATCTCCATGCACGGAAGCTTTATGGAAAATCTAGCTAGATTAGCATTGCTAAATCTCGGTTACTGAATCCACCTGGCCATTTGGATGGTGTGGCCAGCCGGATAGTGGAGCAAGGAGAAGCCCGATAGCTCTTGGCCTGATCAGAAGCTCCGCGTAGCTGCAGAGTTCTATCTATATCTGGTAGCAGTTAATCCACTGAAGAGATCTGAAGGCTGCTAATATCTCCCTTCTTCGGATTACTCGCCTCGTTTATGGACTGGGGTTGTCTGTTTTATGTGTCTACACAGGCCTACAGCTGCTGGTGCAGTGTGAATGGTAATGAACAGAACCCACAAAGCTACTAGAATCTTTGCCTAGAGTTCTTATCTGACAGTGATCCCTCCGTGATATATTCTTCTGGTCATCTTTCGGTGATGTATCTAAAGGCTTTATTAATTTTGAGCAATCTGACTGATTCTTCCTTCCCTTGTAAATATCCTCTTGATAAGACAAAAACAAAATGCTAGCCAGTGCCATGTTTCTAACCTGCGAGAACTGGCTGTACCATGTTTTGCGAAATTGTTCTCATCTTTCACAAACAGTTGGTATTGGTATAGACCAGCAGATAACAAAAGACCATGCAAGCGGCCCCCTCCTGTCAGTGAGAACCAAAACAAAAAAAAAAAAAAATCTTAAAAGGAGCACTGATGAACCGACTGACCTTTCGGCACAGAGAATATCCTCGGTAAGTAATTTTCACACAGCTGTGCTTGGAGAAACTGTCAAGGAGAAGTTGTTAGCGTCGATGTCCACTGGTGTTTGGCGGCTTCTTATGATCCACTAATCCAGGCTCAAGATGTTACCGTCAGGTTAACTTGGCTTCATCACCAGGAAGCGTGTCTTGGCCGGCTCCGGCTGGGCTAATAAGCACAGAAAAGTCTCTGGAGCGATTAGCTGGCCATTAATATGGCGACTCTGGCCATGTCATCTTCATCCTTGTTTTTGGATATTTTTCAAGAGAAAAAAAAATAAGCACAAAAAAAAAATATATATTTTGGATAAGCCATTGGAAGCGACATATATATGCAATAAAGCTGTTGTTATCTAGATGAAAGGTACTACAAGTATTACCCGCTTCAGCAGTGGACAAGTGAGGGAGGAAAAACAAAAGTTGGTTTGAGCTGCTCAAAGTTGAGGGTGAAAGATGGTGACCTAACAAATGGCATGCAACACTAGTGATCTCTATTGCCAAGATTATCTATAACACCTATATGGGAAACCTCAACTAGGTGATTTATCTTGACATGCACATGGGACACGTCATCTATTTCAGTTTCGGCTTTCGGTTCCTGTTCTCACAAGATGAATTTGATAGACCTAGCAGTTACTGTTTAGAACAAGTATGTGTCTATCTTGTTCAGGTACCATTTCTATGGGTCAGAAACACTTGTCATCATTTATAAAGCCTGGAGATGGAAATGTTTGAGAGGTAACAGATAAATAAATTAAAATAACGCTTGTGACTTAAGGGAGGTCAAACCAAGCAAGCAGATTGATGAGATTAGTGGTTGATGGTCCTGTCATCCTTATCATGCTACAAGAGAACTTTGACTTGCAACTAGTGGATTAAGTTTCTCTCCCTTATTATATTATTATACGAGGCAATATATAGTACATGTACATGTACTAAGTAAGAAGAACCACATGTGTCTTAGTCATAGAAGTGTGTTTTCTGACTGACGCTAAGATTCCGTGATGACAGTGTACTTGTATAATAATATTTGATTAAACTTGAAAGGCGTGGAATTATGCTCTATGTTCTACCTACTCGTCCAGGGAGCCAGAAAAGTCGATATTGACCCAATGAACAATTAATAAAATAAAATAGAGCACTTCTTATTTAAAAACACAGTTTTTTAATTCAATTAAAGCGCTTTTGAGAAAACGAAAATGTTAGAAAAAGGGTAACCGGCATATTGTGAGGAGAGAAAACATGATAAGTGCCGATCAATGTGAGGGTAACTCTCACGTGACTCCATCCGTCCTAAATACTGGTAGTTTTCATTTTGTTCTAAAATAAAATGTATTTAGTCACCAAATCAGCTTCTTAAAATTATATCTTGGTATTATATTTATTTGATATTTTTATAGTATGTTAATAGTATTTTTTATTGTGTGTCAATAGTATAGATTATGTTTTTTATAAACTTAGGACATGTCTGAATACAAGAGCTAATTACTGTATCTAAAGTTTAGCTCTAATCAATTCAATTAGGAGGACTAATAGATGAGGTGTGTTTTAGCCAAGGCTTTGTCTATCTCTTAACCAACTAGCTAGCTAAACTCAGTTAATTTAAGCTAACTTTTAGCACCACTGGTAACTAGCTCTAGCTCATCTAAACATGCTATTAGTCTAAGTTAACTAGAGCAAATTATCTTTGTACTCGGATGTAGAGAAAGTATTAATTAGTTTGTTTTTAAGGCGAAGGAATCAATGGGTGTTTGCGTGATTCCCTAATATAGCTGGTTGGTGCCGATTTGTTGTGAGAGAAAAATACTGCTTTGGTTGGTGGTCTTGATTTGTTGTGAAAGTAAAACAGTGTTGGCCGGTGGCTCAAAGCCAAACAAGGCGCAAAAGGGTACGATCGGCGATGAGAACCCTACAATCACACATGTGTGTATTTAAAAACTATCTTGTCAGAAGGAGTAAGGACGATCAGAACGAGGGAGGGATTCCATTCCACGTAATGTGGGATGGTGCATGCGTGCAGTGCACTTGCGCAAAATAACAAGATGGTTAGGCGCAGCTCCTACACGAAAGGAAGGCGTTCTGAGTCACCGCCGATGCAGCTGGCCCTGGCCGCGGCCGCTGGGCATAAACGTCGACGTCACAGCCACAGGCAAAGACAAATGCGGTTGTGCGTTGCACTGAATCGGACGATGGTCGTCGTCATCGTGTCGCTTTTCCGGAAAGAGGAGACGGTGGTGCTCTTGCTTCGTGCTACTGACACACAGGAAAGAAGAACAGCTTCGTCCGGACGGAAAGAAGCATTTCATTTCAAGAATGGAAAAGGAGAAGAAAATATTCATTCATTTATCAAAGCTGAACAACTTTTCGGTCACGATATGCTTCCTCCACTACGTCTGATACGATCATGCATCAACGCACATCATCTGGACTCGTTTCTGACTCTCTGCTTTAATAATGCATTATATTACTAGTATACACTGTATGTTACTACTAATCTCTTCCCCTTCCATGACTATTTTATTGGTTGATGGAGTTCATTTTAAAGTTTAAGTAAGTGAGTGAGTGAGCTTAAACGACACGCTTAAGTAAGTTCCAGTAATAAAGAAAGAAAACGGCCAGTGAAACAGATCCCCGTGTCAGCACAACGGACAGCGACACGAAACTACGCCGAAATTCCACCGAGCTAAACCCTACCTATGTCCCTTTCAGGATTCGCTTGCAGCATGAAATTTTTCCCCTGAAGTTGAACAATACTTCTACTACGTGGTATAAAAAGTAAAACACAGGTGCTTCGAGGCGTTTCGACACGCACCGAACAGACAAAGCACAAGGCTGACACTCCGGGCCTACAGCTCAGACGCTGAAGGAAGCCTCGCACTCGCATCGAACGGTCGCGCCGCCCGCCAGCCTCGTGTCGCATGTATAAAAGCAGCCCCCGGCCCCGGCCCCGGCGACGGCCATCCCACCAGAACAAGCACACCAGAACCTGCCATGGCCTCCTCCGCCGCGCCCTGCTCGACCTCTTCCGCCGCCACCACTGCCAGAGCCCTGAGATCCGCCACCGCCACTGGCAACAAAAAGATGACGTGCCTCTGCTCGCCGACGAACCACCCGGGATCGTTCCGCTGCAGCCGGCACCGCAACGGGAGCCGCCGCGCCGGGCGGCGGCGGCGGCAGTGGCGAGGCGGTGCACGGCACCAGCAGCAGGGGCGGCACTGGCCGGGCGGCCAAGGGACGGTCCGTGCGCGCGCTGCTGCTCCAGAGGATCGGTGGCGGCTCGGGCGATCTCGGACGTCGCCGCCGCCGTGGCGCCGGGGACTTCCAGCCGCGGCCATCCAGGCTGCGCCTCATGAACTTGTGACGCCGCCGCCCGCCGGCCGACCGGCCGGCCTTCTTGGATCTCGCGGCTGATCCGCCTGCTCATGCGAACGCTGATGGTGCGCCACTATTTCGCGCGTACGCATCGATTCGATGACGCTAGATTGTACTAGTTTGTTGTTAATTAGCAGTAATAAAGAACGAAAAAAAAAAAAAAAAAGTGTGGTACTGTGTACTCGTAGCCTGCAAATCGGGAACAGTGTGTATTGTGAGGAAGACGAAGCAAGATGATCCATTCCTCCATGTATGCTGTTGTCTGTATTCCTTGTGTTTTTTTAGAGAGGAAGGAAGGAAATCCATGGAAAAAGTGCACATGGTGTTCATGTCTGTTCATGTTATGTTCTTGGCTCTTGAGTTGAGGCTACAATAATTTTCACTTGTTTTCTAAAAAAAATTATTTGTGTTTTTCAAGAAACAAAGTACTACTACTGCACGTTACAATTTATTACAAAAGCATCTTTTTCCCTTTTTATTTTTGTGATGGGGGAGGGTGCGTGCGTGGATTGGTGTGTGGCGGTGTGGACGTGCATGTTCACAGGACGCCCATGAGAGCTATCCGAAAGCAACGTTCTTTATGTGTGCGTCTGCGTGTGCATGTGAGCTGCTTACTCTTTTACTCCCGACTACTACTATTCGTTCCGTCCCCATGGCTGCCATGAAGTTTCGAGATGATGTTGCACTTTTTTTTTTACAAGAAACTTCATATATTATATATCAAGCAACCAAATTACAGGGGTCTTTCGAAGAAGATTTGAAGTACATCACAGTCCATAGACTAGAATAGGAGACAACAGTATCAACTACGTTACATCCCATGATTGTTCTACGGTGGAGGGTATACGCATGGGTGTCCAAGACACCTTTTCCCCAGATGGAAAGGCCGCGCAAAATGCGTCGGTTGAAATTGGGTTGGCGGAGCTGACATGGGAGTGGCATTCCGACAACCAAAGGATGGTTTTGAATTCGTTGTCGGATGTAACTAAAACTCCAAACGACGACCTAGGTGAAGGTAGAGCGATAAAAAGGAGTGCAGCAGAAGTAGCTGTCTAAATAAAATGAAGCTCAGGATGGGCAGTTTATGTACTTTTTTCTCAATTTTTCTTAATTTACCATTCTGTCCCATATCTCTTTCTTAAAACGCTGTTCTTCTTTGTCACCCTCATATGCATAAGCTTTCTCTTTGCCTATCTTGTTAAAAATTGTTCTAACAACCATAACGATTACTTGACACTAATGTTCCTGTTTTTCTGATTTTTTTTAGGTTTTAACAGCCGTATCTTTTGAGCAGTAGATGATAAACCACGACTTGACACATCCGGCACCATGGTGTTCATGTTTTTCTGACTTTTTTCAGAATTTAACAACAGTATTGTTTTAGTAGTAGGTGGTGTATCCGCTTAGTGGTATAACATTACTACTTTTTTTTGATTGTTATGCTTGTTAAGAAAAATTATTGTCATCGGCATTCCTTTCAATCTGGAAAGTTGATGACAAGGAGTTCATAAAAAAAAAGATCAATATTTAGCTGAGCATTTTTTTAAAGTCATATATACCCCGAGAGGTGGGTTCAGATGATATCAATTTTTCTCAATCGTGTGTGTATTGTAGACAGTTTATGTACTTCTTCTCAATTTTTCTTAATTTACCATTCTGTCCCGTATCTCTTTTCTTAAAACGCTAGTACGCTAGCTCCTGGAGTACTTTTGTTAATTAAGTTCCTTCTTCAACACTACTAGGAGCAAGAGCAACACTCCTAGAGTAAACTTGTAAAGCAAGTTCCTTCTTCACGAAGAAAATAACGATGTCGGGTTAATTAAGAATATATGTTAATTATTGTACGGAGATGGTTCGGCATCTTCTTCTCCTACGGACAAAAAAAGACAAGCAGGTCGCAAGTTAGGGCGCGTACGTAGGAAAAATCCGAAACTGCTTAAACGAAACAGAACCTTCATAGTAATGAGTTCAGTCTGGTTCAAAAATTGGTTAACAAAGGGCTCGAGTCAAAACTACATAATATTCGGTCTCATCAGCCCACCACCAAAAGTCAGAAGGATAGGCTTTAGGCGGGCTGCGGTGTTTTTGTCCCTTTATAAAATAAAAACCTGAAGCGGCAATAACATCCGCAATACGAAAAAGTACGTACGTGGCAGGAGACGCAGGATCCGAATCTGCTTTTAGTACGTGCGAGCGCACCGGAGCGGGAGTGGTGAGTGACACAAAATTCACTGGACATAGTACTAGTTCATAGGAATGCGCATCGAAACATTCAATTCATTTATATTTGTCATAGGAATGAGTTACTTGGTTCATAAAATTGGTTAACTAAAAAAAAAATGTCTCTTTCACAGGTCTGCTATCCAATATCCATTCACCAAATTAAAATCTGAACGGTGATTACCATGGACCTGCAGGGAAACAAAACTTTATCCTAATTTCAAAATCAAAATTCAATTCACTTTAAAGAATAATAATGAAATTCGGATAACCGTTAAAAAAAAAAATTTGAAGAAGACACCAAAAGTAGCTATTTTTAGATGTCTTCAGAGTTTTGAGTAAGTGGTTTTTCCTAAACTTGGCGGAGTTATTGCCCATTTCATTGGCATCAAAACTAAATTTGTACGTGTTGTTATGTGACTTTTTTTCTCTTTTCGATCACTGAACAAAGCAATCAATATAAAATAAAAATATCCAGACTACTAAAAAGCTTTTGTTGTCTTTCTAAAAAACATCCGCTATTTTGCACCATGGCACAAAGGACAGCCTGAGTAAAGGTTGAAAAAACCTTTAAAATTTGATGGTGAGCCAGTATCGTCGTCCAAAAACAATTCCTTTTTAACAAGCTAGTAAAAATTGCCAAGGAAGTAGCTGTGTCATGTGCTCTTCGCACTAGAACAATAGAACAATATCCAAGATTCCACCTCCAAATCAGATGTACGATTGTGCAGTTAGTATCGTTCGTGACGTTTTAGCTACAGCCTATAGTGACGGTTCTCTCTTTAAAGAAATGATTTTTTTAAATAAAAAACTGTAAACCAGCTAAAAAGATGAGGACAGCTAGTGCAGCCGTTTTGTAAATTTATAAAATGCAACAGTGACGCTTAGTGATGAACTCTTCACATACTGTACCGTGCGTCGCCCGCGAATTTTGAGAAATAAACCGGCCAAGCCAATCACTGGGACAATTAAGATTTAGCGTCAGATGGTCGGCGCACAACTGGAGCGAGTTATTTTTAGGGGGGAGAAACAGAGCCTCAGGCTCTTTTTTTTTTGCTCTTCTATTTTTCTGGGCTGGGCTACACCAGGAAGAGACCCACGTTCTTACAAAATAATGACGGTTTTAGTTTTAGCGTCAGATAAGGGCGGATGTACCTATCTATACCGACAGATAATGAATCCCAAAAAAAAAAGTGGTTGTGGGTGTAGTGTTGGCGGCGGCGCCAGGCTTTTACTCGCCGAAGAAGAGCATAGTGTTAGACAAAAAAAAAAAAAAGGTTAGTAATTAAACGTCGTTTACCCGGCCTTGAGGGTTAGGTTCTGTTTTAAAATTCTTGGTATTTCTAGAGGGACATGACATGCATGTTTCCATCTAGAGCGAGGGCCCACATTTTAAAAAGTGTTGTATCAAGTAATTCTTCGGATGCTGTACGCTCGTGCACCAATTATATTGTTCTCGAATCTTGAACTCCTTTGATCTCAGCCGCAATTCTGTTTTTTTTTTGCGTTTGAAGCCGGAGGTTTAGACCAAGAACGGCATTACCCTGCCTAGAGGGGTACTAACCCATACGTAGGTTAGGTCAATCTGATAATACTTCTCGTGGTCTTATATGTCCGTGACCTGGGCCTGAGGGAAACGGACTTTGTTGCCGCAACGACGACTCCGTCCTTGGTCCTTGTTTCGATCGGTCGGTGCTTCTGTTCCATTTCCATCCGAGAACAGGAAATGCCACCACTAGATGTGCAAGTAAAACATGCAACGTGCGTGGACATGTTATGACATATGAGATTTAAATTTAATTGTTTCTTCTGAATTTATGCACCAATTCTATGTGTTACATAATCGCACATGAGATGCAGGTTGTGCATGTCGTAAGTCGGTGGCATAAAGAGAGTGGCTGGTGATATCTTCTTCGTAGAAGCGCTGGCCAACGAAAGTTTGGACTTGAGGATTCGATCAGAACGGCAGAACCTGCCGAAGAGAGCCAAATATTGGCTAGCACTACTTACGTATCTAAAATGTCTTGTTTGTTCGTGCAATCATTGCCTTTGTGGTCACAGGCCAAACTTTGGCCTGGGTTTGGTGCACTGTTGCTGGCCCTTATGACTTATCCGACGGCGATCGATGATCACTAGCATTTTGAACCCGAAAGACATGTACGTAACGTCCTAGCGCCAGCCAATGAGTAGGAAAACCAAAGTCTGCCCAACTCTTGTAACGAACCTGATATATATGTACAGGAGTCATCATCACGGCATGACTCTTATTAATTATTATTTTTCTCGCCAAACAAAATGAGGATAGCACGGCACGTCGGCAAGGCGCCCGCCGCGCCGCCGAGCACGCGACATTTCGACACGACCACGCGCACATGGAGGTTGCCCGCTGCCGCTGCGCGGCGCAAGCAAGCACTCGTGTGGCCGGCGGCGGCGTCGCACGTGTCCGCGCGCGGCACCGACCGGTTTGCCTCGGGCGCAGGCCGTTTACGGGACGCGGCACTTTTGGCGATCGTGTCGTCCCGGTGGACCGGGTCGCTGCTTCTCGTTCCTCCCGTCCCGACATCTTGGAAGCTGCAGATGCGACGCGATTGTTGCCTGCGGGCTGCTGCTGTTCCGTGCCCTGGACGGACCGGATGAGTCTGTGCTCTGCTGCTCGGAGGAGAGCATGATGAGTTGTTGGTCCGATCTGCTGCTCGTCTCGTCTGCCCTCCAGGCCCGGCAAGCATTTACGTATGTGTTGCCGGTTATAACTGTCCTGTTTCGTTCCGTGCCAATGTGTCATGAAGCGGCGGGCGGCAGCGGCAGGTGCCGAGTCCATGTCCGTCCCTGCAACGATCAGGTCCAAGCTGGGAGAGCGGGACGGGGGGCATCGAGGAGGAGTAGAGTGACAGAGGCTCCCCGTCTGGGCAAGTTGTTATGGAGCTGCTAAACTAGTTCTCCGTTCCGACGGGTCAAGCGTTGAATTCGCCCGCGCCGGTCCGGTCCGGCCGTTAGATACACATGTACGGAGTACACTGATTGTGGTAGTAGCAGCACTAGTCAGCTGCGGCTGCACTCCACCAACGTACCAGCCCCTGGTTTTTGAGTGTTTTTTCCTTTTGTCTTTACAAACAATAATTGTACTGGTACCGTTGTATTGTGATCCGGTAGTACTGTTACTCCACGAGTAAGTTGCCTGGTTTCCTGCGTTCAAGTTCTGCAGCGGGTTCATTTGGATCAGGCGGAGCTTTCTAAATTCTAATCCATCTCCAAAGTTCAATGACGAGCAGCTAAACAAATACCGTCTCCGTAATCGCCACGGTCGTTAACTGATGAGATTCCTGGAGAATGAACAGGAACAGAGTTGTTTAGCTAATAAGTGTTCCTCCAGTAAGTTGTTAGTGTCGCTCTGCCTAACCAACAAACAAACCAGTATCAAGAACAAGAGAGAGCAGGTGAGCGACGCTAGGCTGGCTGGCTAGTGGCTAGCTGTGCGCCTCGCCGCCCACCGTATTCGCGTGGCAGGGCAAGCCTACGAGCCCACGGAATGGAAGCCTCCACACCCTGCCTGCCCGCCCGCTCGCCGACCAAGCTGGCACGGGGCCGCGTGATGGCAAGGGCGGCATGACGGCGGACGCGACGGCCGGCGTCACCCGCACTCCAACGACGAGGCCAAGCTTATCCAGACGAGGAGAGGACCCAGCCAACAACCAGAGGGATAGAGAGGGACACGGGGTGTTGATCCGGACAGAATCATGAGTGGCCTCCACAGTTGGGGCAAAATCCAGTTGTCTCCATTCCTCGGTCATGTTTATCCATCCAAGAAATTTCATTCATCCAAACCGGATAGTCGCACCTCATCGGCTGGAATTCTATGTACACAAGAAAGCCCTTTTCATGGATTGAGAGGTCGATCCATGGATCAGGCTCCCAAAACTAGTCCTGATCCACTCCCAGCTCTTCAAGCTCCAAGCTCTGTTCTGTTCTTAGTTCTTACTCGCTCTCTTCCAGTCTCACTGTCGATCTCAGCGTTACAGCAAGAGAGATTTTTACTACTGCTACTAGTGCTATAATACTATTCTAATGCTAGTTCTACGATGGCATGTCGACGGGTTCTCTATTGGTGGCCGTTGTCGCCGTGGCGGTCACCAGCGAAGGAGACGGAGGAGAGGCGGCTAGGTCGAGGCCGGGCGCCACCGACGCGACGGCGATGCTGCGACTGCTGCGCGGCGGGTGAGGGTCGGACGGTGGCCGCGAGCGCGCGTCGCGCGCACTGGCCGCCCTCCACGGCGCCGATCCGGACCAGCGCGCTGCCCATCCGCCTGCTAGCGCCTGCGCCCAGGCGGCTTGCGGTCGGCGCCGGGGACGACGGCGGGGAGCTCGGCTTGCCGTGCCCGTGCCCGTGCGCGTGCGGGGCGGCGGCCGGCTTGACGCGCTCCTTGTGCAGGCTGCAGCGGAACGAGCCGGGGTGGTTGGTCGGCGAGCACATGCAGGTCCGGCGGCCCCTCGACGACGAGACGCTGACAACGGTGACGGACTGCCCGGCCGGTGGCCGCGCGCGGGCGCCGGCGCCGGCGAGCGAGACGCGCGTGGACGAGGCGGAGCGGTAGTGCGCGGCCGAGAGGACCGGGCCGCTTGGCCTCCTTGTGGTCGCCGCAGTCGCCATGGGAGATCGATCGCCGCAGGTAGGCAGGCGAGCGAATTGGACGGTTGGAGAGCTCCGAATGGGCGCGGGCGGGGAGTGAGTGGTGTGTGTGTTCTGGTCGTCTCCGCTGGTGGTTTCGTTTGGGCAAACTGAGGGGCGAGGTGGGGAGAGGCTATTTATAAGGGTTAGTCAGGGGCAGTTTGGTAACTCCGGCCGGGCAGTGGTTTGGGCTTGGGTTCGGGTTAGGTTACGAGTTAACTGTGGTTAGGAGCTGCCAAAGCGGTGGGCGCCATTTGGGCGGATGGCCGGTGGGACCCCCGGCAGCACACCGGAAAGGCTGGTCCCGGATTCGATCGAGGTAGGGTAACGACCACTATGAGTGGGCCCCGAGATCGAGATTTTATTCGTTTTTTTGTGAATCCAGGGAGATTTTATTCATGCCGAGCTTTTGATCTCGTGTGTGTTCGCTAGAATCTGTGCCTGCATTTTTGGAGAAAACGGAACCGCAGCTTTTTCTCTCGCTGATTCTCGTGCTGACACAACATTTTTTTTGTATATACAGAATGACGCATCTTCTCAGGTTACGTTTAGGTGATGTCTGAAAGTCATGTTGCGCGGTAATCCGTTTGAGAAGAGAAAAAAAAAATGGTCCATTTGAAAACCACACTGGTTTGGGATTATTTATGCGCGCATGTGTGTGTTTCACTTTCAGGTTGGATCTCACTCTGCCAAGCCTCCGCATTCCAGTGTGCAGAGCCCACCGGTTGGTTGTTCGTTCCAAAAACACCAATGCCAAGTCTTCTTTCCGGAGGGAGCACACAGAAACTGAAAGGTGATGAGAACGAGATGTTTGTGCCGAAAGCAAACCGAGAGCAACGTTAGCATGGGCAGGCATCCAGGCTGGCACGCTCTGATCCGAATCCGACGTGACGCGCGAACGAACGACCGACCGACCAGGAGAGGAGGGGACGTCCGTCCGGTCCGGCCCCGCGGCTGCATCGACGGAAGCCAGCCGCCGTCGCCCATAGGATTCATCCGATTCCGCTGACTGCGAGCACCTTCACCTTGTTGGCTGGCCCACTGGCATGTGGCATGGCACGGGATCGGTCCCGCCGGCCGGCCACTTCCACTGGCCCGCCGGGCGATGGTGGTATTGGTAGCAGCATCTGTCGCCGCCATGACGGCGAAGCTAGCCTGCTTTTGGCTGGAGAAAGGTGAGAAGTTGCTGTATCTGCTGCAGCGTTCAGGCTGTGTGGATGGATGGAGTCCGTGGGAAGGAAGCGTGGCGCTCGCTTTCGGCGATAGGCACCACACAACAGAACACACACAGGCGTCGCATGATCGCTAGCACCTGGCCTGGCTGGCTCAGGCTGTGCGCAAAGCCGGCTGGCCGGGTCGTTTGTCTGTCCGGCAACGTGCACGTCTCCGTCAGTGTGTGCTTCCTTTCCGCTTGGCTAATCCTTTTCAGTTTGTAGTAATCCCATCGTATCATATCGTCTCCTTGCCGACTGTGTAGCTCTGTTGATCATCGCGCCAGCACCACCAACCTGCCGGTATATGGTATGCCCGGTACGGCAACAACACATACACGCGTCGCTAGCGGGGCGGCCACGCCGGCACAGCACGGCGCGCGCGGTGGGCGTGGCAGAACGAGACGACGGCACCGGAGGCTGCCAGTGGGCGCACCGGAGCACAGGCCCGTCGAGGACAGCGTAGCATGGGCACTGCTACTGCTGCAGTGCCTGCTAGTAGTATTTTACTGTTCGACTGCTGTTGGTTTGAAAACCTCTCGTGCCCAATTATATCGTTACTCCGTAATTTGCTAGCTGCTAGTATCGTCATTAAGAACTAATACACCTGCATACTTTACTGAATTGGTGACAGTATTCTTTAGGCCTTATTAGGGTGCCGTGTATGTAGCCCGAATCCATTGCTCGGTAAGCTAGCGGGCGACTATTGAAACCGGCTGCTGCTTGCTTTTATTGTGCGCAGGATAGCTGTAGTAGATCCGCAATCATATGGCGTTCAGTCTGTATACGTTGAACTAGTAGGGGGTTTTGTATTGTTGTATTCAGGACCGGGGATCGATCTGTTAGTTTAATCCTCGTGGCTAAACCTACAATCAAAAGGCAAGGCTATCAACAAAAACGAACACATCCTGGCAACGTGCCAGTATTTGTCGCCGTTTCCTTTCGTCTTGTATTGTGTATGGATCATTTCTCTGCCAACCGACTCTGTGTGGATCCTCGTCGATCGATGCCAGGTACCCACCACCGTTACGATACGCCGGCCGGCGCGCCTTGGACAACACATCTTTTCGCGTCTTTTCCTGGTGGGCAGGGCCGGCCGGCCGTTGCCCAGGGTGGCCACACGCGTCGGGCGCAGTGCCGGACCACGCCGCCTTGCCCACGGTCCACAGCACCCATGCGGACGCAGGCCCATTGCCTCATCCGCAGGCATCGGCGCGGCGCGGCGCGCAACGGCTCTTCATGCGGCGCGGCGTGGCGTGGCGTCGTGGGAGGATAGGACGAGGGCACGGCTGCGTGGCGGCTTGACGTGGCCCGTGGCCGTGGGCGCGCGCGGCATCTCCACACCCCCGGGGAATCGCGGCCAACGGGGACAAGGCCGGCGGGGACAGCGCATGGGCACGGCACTGCTATTTTACTCCTGGCCTGTAGCGGCTTGCCGTTTAGATTTGGGACACCTCTCGTGCACATCTATCATTACCTGCCGCGCCTGCAATGACACTTGATTATACTACTAAACTGCATATTCTTTGAGGGTTTTAGGGTGCCGCGCATCGAATCCACGAACCGATTGGTGAGCGACGACTAATGAAACCGGCTGATTTTATATATTGGAGCATGCAGGGCTAGGTAGCTGTGTCTCGGTGGATCTGCAATCATGTGGCGTTCTGTCTGTATGTTGAATTTGTAGGGTTTTGTATTGGTGTAATCAGGACTGGGGACACACATGCTGCCGCAAGCTAATTGGCGGATCGAATGATTGCGTCCAGCTCGGAGAGTGTTTATTTGTCTGTACATAACTGATTGATCCTAACTACTGTTATTAGTCTCACGTTTGAGCTGCTGAATCAGTATGTGCCTGCCTGCCAAGTACTACGAGAATCGTACCAGCCAGTGTAGCGCTAATATGTCTACGAGAATCCTGTGAGCGAGATCCTGTACGTTTGTACCGTGCGTACGTGCCTGCCGCGCGCGCCAATCCTGCCAGCTAGCTAGCTAGCCGGCCGGCCGCTGGCCGTTTGCTTGGTTCACAAATTGCATACTATTGCGGCTATTGCGCGAATATTGGATTGGATGCATCTGTACGTTCAGGTTCGTACGAAAACAGCGTCATCAATCTGGTGAACGAATAATCTGGTGATCGAAGGAAAAAATAGCCTAGCCTGTCCTAGTAGTGACTTTTATGTTTTGCTACTGTGAACGTACGTACTTTCACGATGACTTGTCGTCGGTGACATGGCTGAATAATCGCAGTGACAAGCACGTACGGGCTGAGTGCATGCAGTCGCGCCACACGTACACACACACACCCACCGCCCTAGTACGTGGCGTGCGACCTGAAGTTTCCACGGCGTGCAGGTGCAGGTGCAGCGTCGTCTAAACTGGTCGGCGAGGTAGGCGACGGGCCGGACGACGGTCGGTCGCGTCGCGTTAATTATCCCGTGTGTCCGTGTCACCCTGCCTGGCCCAACCGAGAATCACGCACGTCGTCGAAAAGGACGGCCCGCTCCGGCACTCCGTCTACGCCGCATGCAGCCATATTTAGCATGACACGTGCTCCGGCACACTTCCAGCTCCTTCGTGCAAACATACTCTCTATCCCGACACATTTGAACCAAAGAATTTTTTTTTTAAAAAGTCCATAAATTTTGCACAAAAGCATTTGAACAAAAGAAAAACTCAATATTTTGAAGTGGGTATCGATCGAGGGCCCAGGGCGGAATCGTGTTGAGGCTGGCTGAGGCGGCGCAAGCGCAGCGCAGCTAGTTTTCCTTCCCCGCTCGTCGTGCCGATTTCAGCTGAAGTTGAGGATAAATTAACCTGGTAGATAGATGCTCTAGATAGATTCATACGTAGTTAGGGTTTATTATTACCATACCATCGGCCTTATCACTGTTAGTACTTTATGAAATCCATTCACTTTGCTCTAGATATGACGACGGCGACATCTGATTTTATTTTCCCCTGCTAATCACTCTCTGTCCCTGCGTCTCTCTCACATTGATGTCCGCGTACGTACACGGTGAAAACAACTATTACTAGTAGGTTATTCGTAAAAAAGGGGAAAAAGTCGCGGTGAGCTACGGTCGACGACATTTATAGCGTGAGCAGCGACGGGGCTAGGTGCAAGGAAACATCCCCGGTTGCTGTCACTCGGATTACAATATCCGCCCTGAGGACGTGTAAATTTATTATTTCGTCCAAAGCGAGGTCACCCCAGGTGGCAGAGACAGTAACCTGCAGGCGACAGCGACGTAAATTATCCTCTCGGATCGTAGATCACGAGGGTGGGTGAGTGGGTAAAACAAGAACTGCAATCACTGACCGTAGTGCTGGCGTTGATGGTCATTTCGCTGGTGGCACTAGCCATCAGTTGATCTCCAGCGGTAAATCGTTTCAAATTACGAATTTACCGTCTTTTGTTTTCGCCATCTTTCAAAACACAAGTTTGAAATTTGAGATTACCGTATAAAGCAATTGAAAAATGCACCGGACAACCATCTGCAAATTCAGTACTAATCTCATTGCAGATGCCATGTAGAGTGCTGCAGACTTCACCTCAGCAGAGTTCTATTTCATGCGGGCCTACTGCATTACAGTGCTGGAGGCCCATTTATGTAGCCCAGAACGGCGAACTTTCCCGAAAAGTCCACGTTTCCCTCCCCAACTATCACCATGGTTCACTTTTCCTCCTCAACTCAAAAACCGGGTCAAATCGCCTCCCTCAACTTTCCAAACCATGCAAATTACCTCCCTCCGAGCGGTTTTGAAGGCGGATTTGCTACAGTAACCACGTTTGCTACAGTACCAGCGGGTTTGCTGCAGTAACAGTATCTTTGCCTTTTTTTTTAAAAAATTCGGTTGAATCTTTGAAAAATCATATTAAATCACAGAAAAATCATAAAATAAAAAATCAATTTTGTTGGACTCCACATAATTAGATCTACACAGTGACTATATAATATGATATGCTTTAGTACAAAGTTTTTTGCTCACGAATGTTTTGTCTTTTTTTTTTTATATTTATTTGGCTAAATTTTTAAAAAAATCATAGTAAATCATAGAAAAATCATAAAATAGAAAATCTAATTTTGTTAGACTCACACATGCGTATGTCTACACAGTGAAATATATAATATGGTATGCTTTAGTACAAAATTTTTGTTGTAGCTTTAGATCTATGCTTTGTGTAATTAATTGAAATAATTAGTAAGCCAACTTCTATAATTATTTTGTTGGACTAAAGCATACCATATTATATATTCAATGTGTAGATCTACTCATGTGGAGTCTAACAAAATTTAATTTTCTATTTTATGATTTTTCTACGATTTACTATGATTTTTCAAAGATTCACCAAATAAATAAATAAATAAGATAAAACCTTCGTAGCAAAACTTTATACTAAAAACATATCATATTATATATTCAATGTGTAGATCTAATCATGTGGAGTCTAACAAAAATTAGATTTTTTATTTTATGATTTTTCTATGATTTACTATGATTTTTCAAAGATTCAACCGGATTTTTTTTTAAAAAAGAAAAAGGCAAAAGTTACTGTTACTACGGCAAACCCGCTGTCACTGTAGCAAACCGTGGTTACTGTAGCAAATCCGCCTTCAAAACCGCCAACGGAGGTAAAATTTGCATGGTTTGGAAAAGCGCAAGCAGAGAGGCCCTGGAGGAATGGCGAAAAAAACAATCTCGACACAGAAAAAACTTTTTCCGAAAGAAAGTGACAGCACCGGCCTTTACTACGCGGCCCAACAAAGCCCACCCACGCTTGCACCGCGATAATTCCAGCAGCTGAGCAGTCGCTTCTTCCTCCACTGGTCTCGGTCCGTGCCGGCCGCAAATATCCACTTGCCCTCGCTCTCTCTGTCTCAGGCGCTCTCACCCTCCTTGCGCGCGCGCTCACCAATCACCATGGCGGCGCTCTGCTCCGCCTCCCCAGCCATCTCCATCTTCGCGGCGGCGTCGCTCGGGTCGCCCGCGCGCCAGGTCGCGTCCCTCCTCCGCCTACGCCTGCGCGCCGCCGCCGCGCGCCTTCTCCTCGCGGCGGCACCGCGGGCGGCGGCGGTGGGGGCGCCTTCGTGGCGAGCGCGCCGGCGGTTGGCGGCGTCCGCGGCTTCCACCACGGAGGCGGAGGAGTGCTCTGGTCTGGAGACGCTCATCCCGCCCGACAATCGTATCCCCGCCACCATCATCACCGGCTTCCTCGGTTCCGGCAAGGTCTGGGCCCTAAACTCAGTACTACCATTCGTTGGTGTACGCGGTTGTGGAATGGAAGTCCATGCGTTGCTAGACTTACGTTGACAACGATTAGCTAAGTTAGCATTCAGCACTGTTACTTATAGTTAGTATAGCTAGATGATGGTTCGGTTTGGACTAGAAACGCTGGCACACCGCCTTTGCGATAGGGCCAATAGCAATAAGAATGGGAGTGAGGTTTTGATTGCTACTCGCAAGTCGCAACACCATGTGTTCCTTTCCACTTACACCGCTGGATTTGATTGATTTTGGGTGCAGATAATATCTATATTAACACAAGTCCAAGTTTTTTTTTTTTTAACAGATAGTATCTATATTAGCATAGCCTATCAGTTAGTTGTTGGCATAAACTGCTCTTTACATCGGCCATATGTCATTGATCAAAGTTATTCTAACACATTATTAAGTATTGTAAACTGGAAGTTGAAACTAGAAGGGCATGAGAGATGAGACCCCAAGTGATGTGAAAAACGACAAGAGACACAAGGAGTTCTCTGGAATTCTCTGCAAGCAAAAGGCCCTGACTATGGAGGCATGCTAAACCACTAGATCCTGTCACAGCCAGATCCAATGGTAGAGAATTCAGGGCGACGTGGCCCAATAGTATGCCAGAGCTTGAACTTTGGATTTGAAATGTAGGAATACTAGGACTGAGTGCTTATTTTTCCTTTTGAACAAGTGCGATGCAAAACTTAAGAGATACTATTGTTCTAATCAAGCTAGAAATTTAGTTCACTTGATGGGGTTTTACTACATGTATTGACATACTACAGTATGACTGATTTCATAGCTTGACCTTTGACTCTGTCACTTATATTCTGCACAACACAAAATGTTTACCTTGCTTATTCAACTCGATGACTTGTATAAGTTGTATTGGAGTTTTATATTTAGTGTTTTTTTTTCTCCCCTTTGCAGACAACTTTACTGAATCACATCTTGACTGCTCACCATGGAAAGCGAATTGCTGTTATTGAAAATGAGGTATGCTCATATATTAATGATTTTTGTCAGCCAAATGACCTACATCATTCAGTAATTCAATTATACTAGTTTGTGTCTGACCAGCAGTTATTTTCTTTATTGCTGAATGCAATCTTAGTTTGTGAATGTAGAAAATATCTTTATTTTATGTAGTTCTTGATCTATCAATCATTTAGGTGTACCTTTTCACTGTCATTGTTCACATTGCAGTTTGGAGAAGTAGACATTGATGGTTCATTAGTTGCTGCACAAACCGCTGAAGCTGAGGACATAATGATGCTAAATAACGGCTGCCTTTGCTGCACGGTGCGTGGTGATTTGGTCCGTATGATTGGTGAATTGGTGAACAAGAAGAAGGGAAGTTTGATCATATTGTTATTGAAACCACAGGTAAAGAACTTGTTAGTTTATTGTTCAAACTGCAGATTGCCGCCATAATCAGGAGAAGATCTCACATTATTTTTTTTGGTCTGTATAAATTTTGAACAGAAAGCAATGTGAATCATTAAAAGTTTGATTACCTTGGTTTATCCATGGATCATATAATCATTGCTCTCCCTTTCTCTCTATCTATTTTTTCAGGTCTAGCAAATCCAGCACCCATTATACAGACATTCTATGCAGAGGATGTGGTTTTTAATGATGTCAAGCTGGACGGTGTTGTCACTTTAGTTGATGCAAAGCATGCTAGACTTCATTTGGATGAAGTAAAGCCCAAGGGTATAGTCAATGAAGCAGTTCAGCAAATTGCCTATGCTGACAGAATTATAGTTAACAAGGTTATGCTCCTCTAATCAATGTTCGGTGACTTAAGTACACTGTTTTATGTAATTTGGGCCCTTGTTGGTAAGTGGTAACACATATAGATCTAACCCCTGTTACTTCACTGCAGATTGATCTGGTCAATGAACCTGAAGTTTCTTCCTTGGTTGAGCGTATAAGGGTTAGTGTTGCATATTCCTTTTGCTATTTCATCACCATCTGTTTGTTTGTACTTTGTAATATCCTCCTTTTCTGAATACAGGGTATCAATCGCATGGCTAATTTGAAGCGAGCTGAGTATGGTAAAGTTGATTTGGATTATGTTCTTGGAATTGGAGGATTTGATCTGAGAGGTTCCTTTCTTTCATCTTATGTTTCACTGTTTTATGTGTTGGCATTTTGTACCCTTGCTAAACGAACATTTTTGGGCTATGTGCCCTTCCAGCCTAGTCCCAGTCATTTACTTTAGAAAAGAGGAAAGAGAATTAATATAGAAACATATCATAATTAAATAATGTGAGTTGTTGAACTTAGTTGCAGCGACATATGGAGTCTTCAGCTGCTAGCATTGGGAGAGCAAAATATTTTAAAACGAACGTACATTTAGTCATAGGATCAGTATCATCTCATTAAGGATTATTAAAAAAAAAAAAAATGAAATTTTGTATTCTCGTTGTTCTTACAGTTATTATTTTAATACTGTGGGATAAATGAAATTCATTCTGTTTACAGGATTGAGTGCTGTTGCTGAGAAGTCACATGAAGATCATGCAGAACATGACCATGACCACCACCATCATGAGCATGAGCATGAACATGATAATCACCATGATCATGACCATCATCACCATCATGATCATGGTCATGGACACGTAAAGCCTTGATGTTGGAACATTATTGTGGCATGACCTATTGACCTGACTGACATGGTAGCATCAAACTCTTGATTCTCTAAGATCAGTAGCACTCACTTGTACCGCCAGTTAAGAATGAGGTGTGCAACATCACTGACTTAAGCAAAAATATAAGAGAACATTTTGACACATTATCCTTATGAAATGTACATCTATGCCCCAATTAATGAAAAGCTTGTCTTGTCTTTAATCTTGTATATGTAAATGCTCTCTTTTCACTGATTTAAAAATCCCAAGTATGAAGATAAGTTAGCTCTATGCTGCCCCCTTTTTTGTAGATCATCACGCACATGATCACACTCATGATCCTGGTGTTTCTTCTGTGAGCATTGTTTGCGAAGGGAGATGGATCTTGAAAAGGCCAGTCTTGAAAACTATTCTTCATCTCTTGCTATATTCTCAATTGATAAAATGAATATTGAGGTGTCTAAATACAACAATCCTTTTGTAATGTTGGATATGGAGTTACTTACATTGATGGCAATTTGAAATGCATTCATGCAGGCTGACTTTTTGGTTGGGGAACCTACTGCTGGAACACAGTGAGGGATATATACAGGATGAAAGGGCTACTTTCTGTCAGTGGAATGCCACAGCGATTTGTCTTTCAGGTTTGTGTTAACTAATGCCACAATTTTATCTTGTTATGGCGTAATACACCTACAGTGTTTTTTTTTTTTTAAAAAATAATACGCCTACAGTTGTGGCATCTACCACACCAAATCATTTTATGCGCATTTAGTAACATGAAAGGGCATTATACATAATGTATCAAATTTAGATATATTATTGTTGGTAGGAAGAATTGAAATTTTATTTGTTGGAAGCAAAACATTTTTTCCTTCCTTTCATGATCCTGCATGCCATTTCTATTATCTTCCGACTCCATTCAATCTTGCTAGTGTTTGCAGTGTTGCACCTGTCCTGAGCACCATCCCTTGTATATCTTAGTGTGTGCTTGGCAGATTGTCGGTTGCTGTTTGACTCGGAGAGATATTTTAACTTATGACATTGGTATATGAACCTGAATTGCTTGTTTGTTTTTGCATGGCCAGGGAGTGCATGACATTTTCAGGGATCTCCTGAGAGAATGTGGGAGCCAAATGAGCCTCGCATCAACAAGATTGTCTTCATCGGCAGGAACCTCAATAAAGAAGAGCTGGAGAAGGGGTTCAAGGATTGCCTACTGAAAGAAATAGAAGGGGTTCATCAACAAGACTGATTCCAGAATACAGACGGGATGGATCTTCAGCTTCATGATTTTGAGCTTTGCGGCTGCAGGACTTATCCTCGATTACTGACATGACATGGATCGCAAGATGTATCGAATCAATAGCATTATTATGGCAACCTTGAATCCTCATGAAACAACAGCAGTAGTCTATCATAGTGTTATTGCACGGTGTTGCCATGTAAACCAATAGAGATTATAGACTGCTTTTGTCTTTGTGATTCACGGAAATCATATCGCATGGTATAATATATAGGTCGTATCTGATCTATATCGTACAGTTGCTTTTATTTGCTTTTCTACTCCTCCGTCCTAGAATGATAAGTCCATTTTGACAGGTAAAGTCAAAATATAGATCTTAACCATTAATTAATCTCTCATAATATATTGTCATTTGCTTAGGAATTGAGTAAACTGTAACCCGGGTCCTCAAACAATAACTATTCACCTCCTCTTATCTAGGTCCTTAAACTTTTCAAACCAACTATCTAGGTCCTTTTTTCAAACCAAATCCAGGTCCCTCATGTTTCCAAACCTAACTATCTGGTCTCTTGCACTGCTGCCGTGCCACGGAGAGGGCTGCCTCTGGTTTGAATGCATTTTACTCTTAGAAATTCTAGTACTTTAAATACACAATTCTAGAGGTACTTTGAATACACAATCTATCGATACATGTTTTTATATCCTAATTGACTATTTTTGTTATTTTTTTTTTAGTTTCCCTGGTACAGTATATATATGCTTATTATCTTTTTTTTAGCAGAATATTGCTTATTATCTGTCCGGGACATATTCTGTTTTCGGATGCAATTTGGACTGGAACTAGAAAAACGGCTATATCGGTAGATCGCAGTTGGGCCGGCCCAACAAAACAACTAAATAAGCAGAGGGCAGGGACCTCCAATAAAGGCCAAAGCGCCAGACCCCTCCCTCCGTTTCCTTTCTTCCCCGCAAAGAAAGAAGAAGAGCAAGTTCTTTGTTCTTGTGGGCGCGAGAGAGGCAGGCGGAGAGCATCGACGACGATGGCGAGCGGCAGCATGAAGAGGGAGATCAGCGAGACCCACGACACTCTTCGATTCGGCCTTAACGCCGGCGTCAAGTCCGACCTCGCGCCGCCGCACCCACTCCAGTCCACCATCCAATCGGTAAGGATCCAGTCGCTCTCCTCCGTTTCCCTTGTCCGTGCCCTCGTGTAACCCTAACGCTGAGCCTGGGACCCATGTTTGGGGCACTCGACGCGCCCTGCACAGGAGGCCAAGTTCTGGGCGGACAAGAAGAAGTTCGGGACAGAGGCCATCTACGGATCCGCCTTGAATATCCGCAAGGATCTCGATGCCCAAATCCTCTCCAGGTCTTACACTTCCCTTTTGTGGTTCGTACGGGCAAAATAAATTTTAATTCCATCATTTAGTTCGAGTTTCGAGCCAGGAGTAGTTAGTGGTTGATGTGAGTATAAAAATAAAACCCATCTGGCTACTGGTTTGGGTGAATTGCTTAAATTTTGTCGTGTTCCTCATGATATACATATGCTAAATGCTATACCTATGTATAAGCATGCATGTAATTTTGTAAAATGTTTACATCAGTTTTTGGTTATGTAAGGATGAGGAATCAATTAGCCTCTCTGTACTTCTGTAGAATTGCCTTGTTTACCATATAATTGTTTACATGGTTTCAGTATCTGGTGGTAAAGTTGTTAACCATTTTCATACCCTACAATCTGAATGGCCTTGTTATAGTGCTGTGTATTTGTTGCTACCACAATATTGACTGTATCTAGATTTCATTCCCCTGTGTATTTAAGCCGTCTTATTGAAATGGTTTTGATATTTGATTATTGTAGTATCTTTGATACCATGTCTGTTAGTTTTGAAACTTCATGATGGTATCTTTTATCTGCGATATTTTGTTTACTGCTGCTTGTATTGCACAACTTGCAGTTTCGGCATGCATGCTTGATTGCACCTAGTCAGTTGCATCTGTTATCAAAAGAAATTCTATTGTTATCAAAGGTTTTTTTTTCCTGTTCTGTGAGGTTTTCTGTTAAAATGGATCTTAGAATATCTAGACCTTTCTCTGCTTCAATATGTAATCATATGTTCCAATTGTTCGTGTTCATCTGATCCTCCTAAGTTCTCACACCAACTGTGAACAGACAAAAGAGGGAGGCAACTAAGGAAAATAGAGTGTACCTTCTATTTTGTTTATCTTCTTGTTTGACAACTTAGTACATTTAGTTTAAATTGGTTTCTTGGTGATTAGTATTTAAGCTGCCTTGCTGATAGATATTGTGTGATGCCAGGTTCCAAAGGCCTCCTGGTGCTTTTTTCCGCCATCATCTCTGCTTGGATATGAGGCACTGACAGGTTCCTGGATGATTTTGGATTTGAAGATTATCTTAATAGTAAGACATTCTGCTGTTTGTTTTGATAAGCCATTTTCCTTTTCTATCACATGTATAAGCATTTTACAATAGTTGATGACCACCTTAATATTCTTAGCTAGAGAGTGCTGTTGTTTTTAATCATCTTAAGTTCTTAAACCTTCTATAGTTAGCAGTAATTTATTTTACTCAGGAGGACCCTTTGAAGTAAAACTAATTTATCTGGCTTAATTCAAAGCTAGAGTTCCTGTAAATCAGTACTAGTAATTTTACCAAACCAATTATATAGTTGTTGGATGAACTTTGAGTCTTGGAGAGGTTATCGGTAATTTAAGTTGAGAGGTCATCAGTTCTTTTGGGTCAGGACTAGCACAATCAATCATCATGATTTTTGATCTGTCATCCTCAAATGAATCCTAAAATACAATTTATCATCGTTAGACACAAGATTCTGTATCAATAAATGTAAAAGTTTTGTAGTATCAATAAATGTAAAGTTTTGTAGTGTACTTGTAGTAGCATTGTGAGCTTGAGTCCCTAAATGGAACATGGGAATCACCATTAGCAATGAATTCAACCACTCAAGCTTCAAAGCAGTGTTCCTTGGTTAATTTTTGATGTCTGTGGAAAAATTGACAACATTATAGACCACACATGTAATAAAATATTATAGGTTTTGACAGTGGTATACAATTCATGTCCCAAGATCAGTGTGAAACTAACTATCAATTAAATATACAATTCAACCACTCTGTTCAGCCTGACATCATCTTCTTTGCACCACAAACACTGTGCAATCACTTGCTACTGTGGCTGTTTGATTCCATATGTGGGCCCAGCAGGCAGTATTCTCGCGTATTACCTTGACATTTGCATGGCTGGCTGATCTCCCATATTCAAGTCCATTGACATGTCAATTGCACTGACTGATCAAGGCCTGCAGGCATCTTCACAGCCATGCTATTAATCTACCTCAATCACATCCTGCTGCACTGGTTGACAACAACCATCGCCTTTTTCACGCCAACCACCTCCAGTCGCTGTCTTAGTGCATTGAGCTCTTGCTGCTGCTTAAGCATCGCTTCTTCCATCTTGCCCAATAAGTGGGTTTTCCCATTTCTTGCCCTTTTATCAGCTTGAGCTTTGTTCTCACTTTGTGCTAGCTCCTCTTCCTTCAGCCTTAGCACATTCTGAGCATCGCTGCACTCTTTCTCCCCCTCAATTTCTTCTCCTTTGAAGGTTGTGGATGAACTGATTCATTGCAACTATTCTTGAATTGAGCACTGCAGATGACTCCTCGGAGCTCATTTTTTCCCTAGGTGTTATGCGCATGAGCAGCACGGATAATGCACCATATTCCAAAGTAGAAAACTGTTTTTGTGCAGTTCTTTTGGTTCAGGAGTAGCACACAGGATCATCAGGATTTTTGATCTGTCATCTTCAAATGAATCCTGAAATACAATTTATCATTGTTAGAGACAAGAGTTTGTACCACAGTACTGTTTCAGGTTAAGATCCCACTTCAGTATTTTGGTTTATCAAGATTAAAAACACAGTACCTGTTTCAGCTTTAGATTCAGTATGTGTCGACTCAAAACCACAAATGGTGTTTAAAAACATCACAGTGACCTAATATCGAGCTTTGTTAATCATATTTTAAAATCACAACTATCGACTGACAAGAAGCAACAAGGAAGTATCTAACTAACTGCACTTTTAAGGTCTTCTGTTTAATTCATATTATGCCTTATGAGCACTTCATTATCAGTCCATGTTACTTACTGGCTGATGAGCTGAATCCCAAAAAAACACTACTAGTACCTCTAATAATACAAAATTTTGGTTTAGACTAAATTCACAGTACCTGTTTGAGCACAATCAAAACCACAAATTACTTGTACTACAAGGCAGTAGGAATTCATATTTGGAAGAACATCAGAGCTCAAATTTGCAAGCACATAATCAACAGACTAGAGTGTGCCATGTGGAAAATAATAACCAGCGTAAAATCACCTTGGGGCGCTTTCAATCCCAATCCCACTTCAATATTTTGGTTTGTCAGGGTTAAAATCACAGTACCTGTTTCGCTTAGATTCACTATATGTCGCACTCAAACCAGAAATTGTATTTAAACATCACAGTGACTCAATATTGTATTTACTCCAGTTCAAGAGCATTTAGTTTACATTATTGTTGGCTATTGTTTTTCACTTTTTACTTGATTACTAGAAAAAGTGTTATATGCTTTGTGACAGACTGACCTGAGCTTGTCTCTCATAGCTACATTAACTTTCTTAGATTAGTATATCTTTTAAGTGATAAAATCTTGTGTTTCATTTTGTCACTGGTCATTGGTGCTTACTGCTTAGTATTTTATCTGTAGCACTGAACTTTGCCCCCTTTGTCCCATATCTGGGGTTCGTCGTAGTGCCACAATTGTCTTTGAGTTCTGCTAATTTTCTTTTCTGTTGCCTTGCAGTGCCTCAAGATTCTGACAGTTCCGTCAACTGACATGCACCACGGAACGGAGGTTCGCCTTGGTTTATCCAAGGGACCTATCTGCCCTAGCTTCAATTGAGGCTGTGAATGTAGTTATCTGCACATTGTGCTTGTGCACCTCAATCTAGTATTTTGGTGAATAGACGAAATTATGATGGTGAAACGTGAAAAACCGATGGCTTGCTTCTGTTCAGTGTTATGTTTCAATCAACTCCAAATTTAATATTTGTCTAGTTCGAACTTTGACACCAATATTAATAGTTTCTTCCACAAAAAGGGCAGGTACTATTAGTCAAGAACATTTGATTTGAAAGTGTATTCTTTTCCATCACTGAGAATGTTTCTAAAACTCTACGAAGCTTAGGAATGTGAACCCATAATAAAGTGCGTACACACCACCAAATGATCTCACTCAGACAAATATATATAGATTGTATGATTAGTTGTGCCATTCAAAAGGTATATTTCTCCACAAGGGGTGTCTATCCAATATACCTTTTCAGTAAACACCAGTGATCAATGCAATGATTAACTGTTCCTTTTCTCAATCGGTTCTTTTTCTTTTCATTTTGATTCAATTTTAGACAGTATAGAAACATGATAGCAGAACATAAGTTTTACCCAGGCGTGATTAGTAACCTTTCATAGTCTCGAGTAAAAAAAGGCTTCACTTGTGTGGAGCGCCCAGATGAAACTTACCGCTCCAGATGAGACTTGCCTGGCTATCGCCTACTGAAAAACATCCTTTTCACTTGGAAAGAAAGCATCTATCGCCTACTGAAAACATCTTCTCTGTAGAAAACAGAGCACCGGTGTTGTGATAGCGCCGCATAACTGCTTCGTTCCTGGTCCCGCACATTTTCTTCAATAATAAGGTCGCAGTGCAGAGCAGGGGATTTGGTAGTTGCCACTGGAAAGATAGGCATGGCCAGCATGGAGAACAAGACAAGATGAGTCCCCCTGGTCCTGGCCCTGGGTTTCTTCGTCCCTGCCTGCCTCTTGTGGATTAGCCCAATAACCAAAAAAAAAGGTTATGGTCGCATTAGTAGGTAATATATAATTATTAGTCTGTCCTACTTTTGGACTGATGATTGCATGCTTTGAAACTGAAAAGGAAGGGCTCGAGACACAGCCGTTTTGCATCTTGCAGCAATCCACTTCTGACCAACTAAGTGTATTGGATGATTCTTTTGCTGTTTATATTAATAGGATCAGCTAGTTAAGGGGTGCTATATTGTAGAGTCTACCTTTCTTCTTTTTTTTGACATTATAGAGTAGTAGTCATACCAACTCCTAGGTTTGGTCTAACTGATTGCATGATAAGTTAATTGGATTGCTTCTCTTTTCCTCAGAGCTTTCTATTCTTGTTATTTTTTTTCTAATAATAATCCCATGGACCGCAAGCTATAATTAAGCAAGTCAATTCATTGATACTTTTGGCAGAACATTTTCATATTATTTCTCGTGTTCGTTCTTCTTTCCATATGCAAGTAAAAGAATCAACGAATTAAGGGATGCTTTTTGTTGTATAGTTGTAGCCTCTTTCTCTCACTACGCCAAAAGTTTACTGTTGAGCCTGGTCATTTGTTGAACCAGCGGCACACTCCTTGAGCCTTTCCACATGCAAATATAAAGGATCAGAACGGACACTATGAACTAATAGCTTGTTCATCACTTTTATTGTGGAATAATCCAACATCAGTATATTGGAAGCCTGTTTTGCCTAAGAAGTCCGAAATATTATTAAAAAAGCCCACTTTTATAGAGTTCCAAACCTTTTTTATTCTCACTTTTTCGTTGAGACCAATCAACCTAGGTCAAAATAACATGACTATCTGAATGCTCTAGAGATACCTAAACAGCATTTTTTGTCTGTTGCTCATTAGCACCCCTCTCTTCTTCTTGAGAACAACAAAATCCGGCCACTGACGTCCACCAATAAGCAAAATGCATGCATATAATGAGTTGCTTGCTTCCAGACAGGGCAATATCCCTATCTAAGACCCAAACAAACCAGTGAACAGCCATCACATGCCTACCATAACACGTAGAACGCCTACACCTACTAACTACTCCGACGAGCTACCCTTTGCATGGTCCGTCATTCAGTTGCACGTTCACGTCGATACAGCAAGCTGCAAACGCTAACTTAGCTGAACAACCGTCATGGCAACAAAGCAGAATTATTCAGAATATTCAGATATACATGTATGATATATATACACTAGCAGAATGGACAAGTAGTTGAACATCACAAGGATCACAGGTGTTCGTCCGATCCTAGCTACAATTGCAACACAACACAAGCCTGCTGTGTTGTACATTATTATCCATTACATTACATATACTTACCTTTGTTGCTTGCCATGGCCGCTACTCTTCCTCCTTGGATATAATTATTAAAAAAAAATGCCAGCTTAGCATAGCAACAAACTAAATGGACATGTCGATCACAAAGGTAATAGATAGAAGAAGAGTGACGACTGAATATTCCATGCAACTGCGTGTACATTTGCTTGTCCTGATGTTGACTGATATATACTATGCTGCATCAGATAGTAGTTTCAGCCAAGACTGAGTGACAACTGATGGTTAATTCATGGGTTCAGTTAGTTAGGTCGATTTCCATTTGTTACTTACTGCTATGGCGACCGATAGAATCGAGAGCTCTCCAACCAATTTACCAAACCCCATTTCGTCGCTTCGTTTATGACCAGACCAGACCAGCAGAGCTGGCTGACTGGCTGGCCTCAGCCTCACTATCTGAATCTGATCTCGTCCACAACCAAGGCAAATTAAAGCAAAAAAGGCAGGCCAAGGCAAAGTCAGAAAAGGCACACATTTGCAGATTGCGATCTGCATGCAAAACTGATCCTTCAACTTCCGTACCCATTGCAGATGCTCTGCAATGGGCATTCTCGTCCCTGCAACTCTAGAACTTCACCGTGTTGTGAGTTGGATGATTGCAACAACGCGCATAACTGTGTGTGATACTGTTTGTTTAGGAGCACTGACTGCAGGAGTGAGCAGTTCTGCACTATTTCGGTTGCTCCTGTAGTAATGTCTCCCTCTCCTGTCTTGGCAGCCTGCCTCGTGCTCTCCTTGCAGTCCAATAATTCAGATTTCAGGCGACGTAACACGCGCCAAAACTTGAGCTGCTGATGGGCGATAGGAGTATGTGCAGGCGCAGTGCTGCATGTCATCAGCATGTGCGTTGTATTATTGCAGGAATGCCTCATATGGTCCATCATCATCATTCTAAAGAGGACCAGAGATATATATCAGATCATCGTCAGAGAGAGTGTGCTAGCTGCAGCTTCTGGATGGATGTGATGACGTGTGTTCTTTCCTTGACTTCTTGAGCTGAGCTCAGCGCGGTCAATGGTTCAGTATTCTTACGCCGGCCAGCGATCACTGAACTATGGACGCATATTAGGGTCACGGGAATGATAAAAACACACTCTTTCGCAGAAAAAGCAAACACACACGGCGGCTGATCGACCGACTGGTTTTGGTCAGTGACCGATGTATAAGAAACTGGCCGTATCTGCATCTTCTCTCTGTCATGGTGACCCTTGTGTAAACTTCTGAATGAAGCTATTTGTATTTTGTCATGAACTCTCACGCGGACTTCACACTGCCGGCCGGCTAGATTGTACTATCTAGTATTTATCTGTCACACGAAACAGCCTCATCGATTGTAAGAAGAGGCAATTAGCATGTCAATCATTGGGATTTGGGCAACCCTCTTTTCTTCCGTCCGGGATATGAGTTTATGATGAAGGATGGCTAACTGACGAAAAGGGTCATGATGGATACGACTGATTAGTTTATGGCGAATTTGGTGATGAGGCGCCGCCAGCGCATGAGCGATGGAGATGCAGGTAGACCATAAAAACGAACGAATCTTAAGCAGGTGGTATCTGGTGAGGAGTGGTGGTGGTGACTGGTGACCGCAACAACTGAAAGAAAGCATCTCACAAGGTTTGCAAAAACCCTCAAGAAAGGTCGTAACTCGCTCCAAGTGGCATGCACCAGGTGCAAGCACCAAATAAATAAAAGCATGCATTTCTTATAATAGAAAAGAAACAAAACCCTATGCAAGTTGGCAGCGATCAAGAAATCCGATCCGCGAGAGCAGATAAAAAGCCTAGCCTAGTGGTCTACAGGTTTTCAGATCTGTGCACGATCATTGGCTAAGTATTTATTTATATCCACAAACGAGATATAGCTGTGCCCTGCACATTAAGCTTTATATCCGAGATAGATGTATGTGGACTGAATGTCTGATCAAGCCTGTAACTTGTCCGCCGCAACACAAGAATATTGTTGAAAGTTACAGGCTACCAGGTACTGCAAGTTTCAACAGGTAGTAACCAATCAGAATGAGATCATTTTACGCTTCCTCACAGCTCTTCGTCACAGAACTGAGACAGTTTACTGAATCCTTTTACAGTCACGCAATGTATATCCTTCCTTTTACGCTTCCTATCACAATGAATATACATGCGTGCATGTTTCAACTTGTCATCCTAACCTAAATGGATTGTGGCCATGATCATCCTGATCCATTCATGTAGAATTGTTCGCTCTTGAAAAAATATATATACTCAATATATAATGACTCATTTGATATCTCACATTGTATTTTCACTGTTTTTGGTTCACGGATCTCATGCTTTTTATGTAATTCTTTATTTTTGGCCAAAGCATTCTTATACTATAAAAACGTAAAATATTATAGCACGGTGCACGGCCATAGATAGTGCCGTGTATTTGACCCCTGGCCTTCCTACAAGGTGCCTACATATATATGAGTAGTCAGTGGTACAAGCAGTGGTACGAGCAGGCAGCCAGGAGTCGATCGACGCCCCTGCAAGGCTCTCAGTCTTGCACCAACTGCAAAGGCCAAATTATAATATGATTGTATTGACAGCTAATATGGTTTATCAATTTTATAAAAAAATTTATGTGCACCCCAGTTCAAAAGCTGGGTTCGCTTAATGGATAAAAGGTTCGTTTGAAACACAAGAATTATATATATAAAAAAAAAGAAATAAGGAAAAAATACAATTTTCATGTTACAAATAAAAACAGAAAATTCCCTCGCCCCCTAACAAGTTTTATACTTTCTGTATTTTCGAGGAGTCAAATCCATTTTAAATTTTGATCAAACATATAAAAGAAAATATTACTATCTATGGTAACAAATAGACTTTTATTAGCAAAGTCATGTATTTTACTCTCTCGCGTTTTAAAATTATAAGCCGCTTTGACTTTGTTTTGGGTACACTATTTTGCTATGCACCTAAATAAATAATACTCCCTCTCGACTCTGGATAAATAGATTTCTAAAGAGTTATTGTATTACAGCCAAACTTTTGCAAAACTTTGGACCAAATTTCTAGTAAATACATTACAGATTTATGATATTAAATTAATATCATTAGATCATAGAGTATATTTTCATAAGATGCTCATTCCTTTTATATCATAGATGTTGTTACTCTATAAAAAGTTTGCACTAGCACGCATTCTAGAAATTGGATTTATTCAACTGACGTAGGGAGTATGTTTAGATACATAAACAAAATTGATGAACCACCTGAAAAGCCAAAACGACTTTATAATTTAGAATGGATGGAGCAATAATAAGCTCTTATTTATTTAGAGATGCGAATATTAAAATTTTTCTTCTATGTAATCTCAGTCAAACTTGAGATTGTTTGACTACTTCCTAAATATGGAATGCACATTTATTGTAAGATAGAGAAAGCGGGTGTTTCTTGAATTTTGTACAGGCTTTCTCCCAAGTAACTTCACAAGAAAGTTGTTTTCAGCTTCTAGTCCGATGAAACAGCTTTTCTTTAGAAGCCATTTTTCAGCCTCTTCTCTGCATATGCACATTTCTCTAACAGCCTTTTCATGCTATGGTGCACCTGATAAGCCACTGGAGCAGTTGTTTTCGTTGTGAGTAGAGAAAATACTACTTAACATGACCGGATCACAGCCAAGCTGATATGTTTCAACCAAATATTAGCTTTTCAAACTTTATCTATGTTATTTTCCTTGATAAGTTATAATGAATTGGTAAGCTATTTTATCAAATATTTTAAAACAATTTTCACTTCCTTCACGTGTGAAGCTGCTTTGCTACAGAACTGGGCAAAACATGCCTTCCGAAGAAATATAAAAGGGTGACGGTGCAAAAACAGTACCAGACAAGCTGGTGGATTCCTCGAGTGACTTTTTAGTACTCCACATTTGCCTGCCCTGTCCTTGCAGCCGCCAAAGCATGTTCTTTTTCCAGCTCTTGCAAATCCATGAGTGCTTTCCATCCATAAAGTTCAAAGACACCATGGCAGTGGCGTTGCCATTCTCATTTTACCTCACTCCCCGATCACTTGCACTAACTAATCGTGTCCTTAAGTGAACATACAAACGTTCTGATAGGAGAAGCTTTATAATCTTAATGCATAATAAAGTTACGCTTCCTGCCACCGCTATGAACAGCAGGACACTCTGTTAAGTTGTGTTTGTTACTGTGCGCTCTGGACATTGGTGAAAGTGTGCTCAGTCTTGTACTGCAATGTACCATTATTTTAAATACTATTATATTAATATGGAATATATAAAAATCATAGCAGCATAGAGATATTGTGACAAAAATATATATATGAATGAAGATTTGACAGCTCGCATGCGCTAACTAATCGTGTCCTTGGAGACAACATACGACTGCTCCGCGCTCCCGCAGAAGCGTAGAGTGCTCCTTCGCGCTGCCAGCTTCTGCTTCCTCCCGCCCCCGGCGCTGTCGAGCCCACCGCGCTAGTCGGCAAGCGGCTCGCTGGCCGGCGGCAGCAGCGCAGCAGCCCTCCCACCCCTGAAAGCCAGGAAACCGGAACCACCACCATTACGGTCAACTCTCTATCTGCATCCATCTCCTGGCTAAGCAGCCACAGCCACCGACGACCACACCACAGCAGAGAGCAGGCGTCCGTCGAGATGCGTTTTACATGGTGTAGCCGGCAAGAACCTTCCCTTCCCGGCCGCAAGGGGCCTCTCTTAAATTCCTTGCTCCCATGTACCTGCGTGAGCTCTCTTCTCCGGCCGGTGTGTAAAGTCATCGCCTTTCTCGTGGCCTTGCCACCGGGCCTCGTCCTTGTTGATTCTTGGCCTCGTTGAGCTGCGCGGAATGGCGGCGGGCTGCTGCTCAAGATGGTCGGCTTTCAAGCGTCTGGGCGTCTTCTGGCTCGCCGGCTCCGCCAGCTTCGCAGTCGCCATCGAGCACCACCGCGTTCTCGCCGGCGGCGACGCCGTGGTCGTGCACGCGCGGTCCGCCATCATCGCCGTCACGTCGACGATGACTCTGCGTCTGCACCCACATTGGACTGGTGGGCAGCCGGAGAAGTGCGACTACGGCACCTGCAGCTGGGGCCTCGCCTCCCTCCCTCAACCTGGCTCAGTCTCAACTTGTTTTGCCACAACACACAATCTGGGCACCTTTGCCAGATTGTTTCCAGTGTTTGATTTTCACCTGTGTGACTGATTCGTGGCACGGACTGCTGATTACAAACCTGTGTAGACCTCTGACGGGGATCCCCAAGGAACATCTCTCTTCTTTTAGTTTTCATGGTTGGGCTCTGGCGTGCATGGATCCTTCTTTACTGGGTGCTCTGATGGCTAAAATTTGGAATTTGATGGCCTAGGGAGTTTTCATCATCCAGTACCAGAAGAGCATCTGTAGCCATGTGGGCCCATCTGCATTTTATTTATTTTACTGTAAAATAAGTAGTAACTCTTTTCCCTACCAGTTCATGTGCAATGTAAACCTGCCAGCATACATGGACTACTTACCGGGCTACTTGATCATATTCTGATGCCACGCCTAGAGAGTGGTTAAGAGTTGCAT